>CM053336.1:2390534-2750184 GCA_028583605.1 Dastarcus helophoroides | reverse complement strand
ATGTCACAAGGTGATTTGCATTCATGCATCCGTAAGGAGCATCTACCATTTAAAAATGAATCGCTCATTAATATTTATTTACGACACGAACAAATGTAATATACATGTTTTAGGAGATAATAAAAGATTTAACTGCTTTGGTCCTACAAATTGTCATTTTTAAGCACCTTGACCATATTTTCTACGACAAATACGAATAATTTTTTGAGCTGGCAAACTTCGTTTTAAGCTTGTATTTTGTTTTAAAGCTTAAATTATGTTAATTTATTTAGCTAAATAAAGTAAACTATTCATTACATGGAATTTTTCCAATTATCTCCCAGTTACATGGTCTAATTGCATCTTTAATTAAATTACAACTGTTAATTTACTTCTCTACGTAATAAAAATAAATACGTACCATATAATTGTCATTGGTAACCTATTGTCTTTTTATATTATTTACGGATTATGGAAAATATATGGCAACTTAGTTAAATGTAACTTAGATCTGTAACTCTTACTGATACTGAGATACTAACATTTCTGTATCGCATTATTGGTATTGGACAAAAAATTTCTTTTTCTCTAATTTTGTTCTTGGGTTTTTTTGACAATTACTCTTAACTAATTATTTACTAATCTGTAATATATTATCAGAACAATTACAATTCATAAGACCTCTCTAAATGGCACCAGTAAGTATTTAAAAAGATACGTAAATTTCCCCTCTCATCAGCGTTTCATAAGTTTTTTTTTCAAGTATGAAAAAAAGTCGACATTTTTGTTTAAACTTAACTTGACACCAAAACTCTAAATGTCAGAAAAAATCGAAGTTTTTACCCTAAAGTCAAAATTTCGAAACTAAAGTGTGACAAGCATCACACCACCACAAATATTACAGAGATAGCATAGTTTTCAATATTTCCAATATTCTGCTTTGTTTACTAGGGTGGGTTTGAACTGCAGCACTACATATTTCCTTGTTTCAAGTTTTCGCTTCTGTTGGTAGTCTCAAAATCTCCCTTTTTTTTAGGTTTAGTCTGAAATTTCGAGAAAAAAGATCTCAGTTTGTGAAATCTTCTGCCTTGTTAACTAGTATGAGTTCTAACTGCAACACTTCATATTTTCTAGTCTTAAGTTTTCTCTTCTGTGGGCAGTCTCAAAATCTGCCTATTTTTTTGTAGGTTTAATCTGAAATTTCGAGAAAAAAAGGATTTAATTTGTGAAATCTTCTGCCCTGTTAACTAGTATGGATTCGAACTGCAACATTTCCTTCTGTGGACACTCCCAAAATCTGCCTATTTGTTTTAGGTTTAATCTAAAATTTCGAAAAAAAAGCTCCAAGTTTGTGAAATCCTTGTAAGAAAATTTAAATTTATAGTGAACATTTTTCTTTTTGATTTGAATTCAAATTTGGAATTAAAACTTGATTTTTGCTTTTATGAGTTTCGTGTTTCTGCCTCAAATAAAGCTTTTTCTTTAAATACGAAATTAAAACTTGGACTTTTTAAATTAGAAACTTTGGTACCGAAAATTTGAGTTGGAATTAAAACCTGATTTTTGTTTTGATAAATTTCCTGTTTCTGCGACAAATAATGTTTCTTGTTCAGATACGAACTTGGACTTTTTAAATTAGAAACTATGGCATCAAAAATTCGAGTTTAAAAACTATAATTTACAAAAAGTTTTAATTATGAGGTATTTTTCGACCAATTTAATAAAGAAATATTAATTTTTTTTCTCGAATCTTCAAAAATCGAAAACAAAATTTTCTAAATAATGTCAGCTTTAAGTAAATTGTCAGACTTTAATATTGGAACTTTGATAAAGACTTTGAATTGTCAAGATAAATGTCGAAAATTTAAGCAGAAACTCGAAATTTTAAGAACATTTTTATTGATTGAAAAAAAAAAAGTTTTTTTCAAACGTTGTTTCCTTTTACAATTAGGTATATAAATCTAAAATATTTAATAGTTTTTTCTTTAAAGTTTGGATCTTAAACTCCTAAAACTCAAAATGTAGACATTTTTGTAGAAATTTACGTTTTTCAAATTTGGTAAATTTTTTTAAGACTCTTTAAATTTAAATTAAATATCAAGTTTTTTTTGGAAATTCGCTTTTTAATTAAGGTTTTTTTGTATAACCTAATTTTTTCTTCTTGTTTGGACAATTTTCCTAATACTTTGCATTTAAATTTTTAACTAAACTTGAGAAATTTCCTTGTTACAAATTTCGAATTTTTTCGTTAAATTTCGACACTCTGGGTAATTTTTTGGCTTAAACTGGACAATTAGAGTGTATTTCTACTAAAATAAGTTAAGTTAAATCATTTTATGGTATAAATAAAACCTTTTTCAAAAAACAACTTTGGTTAAAGTTAAAATTTGAATTATTGACGAAATCAAAGATCGATTTCGGTCTAAACTTCGGTAGCAACCAACTTTTTTGCCCCAAACCTAAACTTTGCTTTGTATTTAATAAAATCTCTTAGAGTATATTTATTTTAAAATGTTTTTGTAAAAATTGGAATTTTGAATTAAATCATTTCAAAAATATAATTTTACTCAAACAATTTTTTTTTGATAATTCTTTGCTTAAGCTTTAAATTTAAATTATTGACGAAGTCAAAGTTTAGGCTTAAACTTAGGTGACGACTAACTTTTTTGGTCTAAATCTAAGCTTCGTTCTCTGTTTATTAATGTAACTAATAACTAATAACTAATAACTAATTAGAGTATATTTTTTCTAACATTTTTATGTAAAAATTGGAATTTTGAATTAAATCATTTTATAAATATAATCTCTCTATAAGAGATTTATTTTTAATAATTCTTTGCTTTATTATTATCGACGAAATAAGAGATCCATTTTGGGCTAAATTTAGGTGGCAACCAACTTTTTTTTTTCGAAACCCAAACTTCGCCCTGTATTTGATAAAAACTCTCCTAATTAAAGTATATTATTTCTAAAATTGTTGTGTAAGAATTGAAATTTTAAATTAAATCATTTTATAAATATAATCCTTCTCAAACATTTTTTTTTTCGATAATTCCTTGCCTAAGCTTCAAATTTAAATTATTGACGAAGTAAGAGATCGATTTTGGCCTAAACTTAGGTGGCAACCAACTTTTTTGGTCAAAATCTAAGCTTTGCTCTGTATTTATTTAAAACTCTCCCAATGAGAGTATAATTCTTTGCCTAAGCTTCAAATTTGAATTATTGACGAAGTCAAAGATTAATTTTGGTCTAAACCTAGGTGGTAACCAATTTTTTTGGTCAAAACCTAATCGGTTATATATTTAGTAAAAACTCTTGAAGAAAGTAAGACAAATAAAATAATTTGTAACTAAAAATGTTGAAAAGGAACTAATTTTTCAGAAACTTTTGCAATTTATAGCAAATTTCAATTTTTACCCAAAATTTCTAGTAAAAGTGCCGCATTTCGAGTTTTGTGAAATCTTTTAAAAAGATGTTTAAATAAAACTATCTTGGAATTGGCGTCCAAATATTTTTAAAAAGTGTCAAATTTTGATGCCTTCCATCTAAGCAATTTATGGAAAAACTTTAAAGTTTTGCAACAAATATATTTTTGAAATTAAAATTAGGAAATTTTGGCCCCTTTCTAAAATTTTTATTTTTTTTTTCTTAAATTACGAAAACAAGGCAGAATATAAACCTATTTTAAGAGAAACGAACAACATTTCGAGAAACTTTAGGAATATTGTCAAAACTTCTGGAAATTCAGATTCTAAACTATTTAAATTGTTTAAAAAAAACCTAAGATAACGAAATTTTAAAAAAAAAGGCTAAATTTCAAGAAAAACGCTGAAAATTTCGAGGGTCGAACATTAAGAGAAAGGGTGAAATTTTTCAAAGTACTTTAATTTTAAACGAACTCGAAATTTTGAAAAAAAGGCAAATTTGAGAAAAGAAACCACTTTTGGAAACTAGTCGAGAATCCCGAAAAAGGCGTTTTTCAAGCAAAAAGGCGAAATTTCAAGAAAGCAATAAACATTGTTTACAAAAAGTTAAAAAGAAATTAATTTTGACCAAAAAAAAATCGAAATTTTGAATTTTCGAGGACAATTATGATTTGAAATTGACCTAAAAGACTAAATGTTAACGGAAAGATAAATTTTCAACAACAAAAATTAAAAGTTCAAGTTATCGAGGACAATAGTGAAAATGATGTTGACATAAAAGTCGAAATTTCCACTGAAAGTTAAAAAATGATGGATTTGGAACAAAAAAATTAAAATTTTGAGTCTTCGAGGAGAATAATGAATATGATGTTGACATAAAAGTCAAAATTTCCACTGAAAGTTAAAAACAAGATGTATGTTGAACAAAAAAAATCAAAATTTGGAGTTTTCGAGGACAATAACGGATATGATGTTGACATAAAAGTCAAAATGTTCACAGAAAGTTAAAAAAAAAGATAAATGTTGAACAAAAACAATCAAAATTTTGAGTTTTTGAGGACAATAATGGATATAATGTTGACATAAAAGTCGAAATGTTCACGGAAAGTTAAAAGAAACAAAAGCAATCAAAATTTTGAGTTTTCGTGGACAATAATGGATATGATATTTACATAAAAATTGAAATGTTTACAGAAAAATGAATTTTAAACAAAAAAAAATCAAAATTTTGAGTTTTCGAGAACAATAATGGATAAGATATTGACATAAAAGTCGAAATTTCCACTGAAAATTAAAAACTGATGGATTTAGAACAAAAAAATTAAATATTTGAATTTTCGAGGACAATAATGGATATAATGTTGATTTAAAAGTCGAAATGTTCCCAGAAAGTTAAAAAAAGATGAATGTTGAACAAAAGCAATCAAAATTTTGAATTTTCGAGGACAATAATGGATATGATATTGACATAAAAATCGAAATGTTTACAAAAAGATAAATTTTAAACAAAAAAAATCAAAATTTTGAGTTTTCGAGGACGATAATGGATATAATGTTGACATAAAAGTCGAAATTTCCACTGAAAGTTAAAAAATGATGGGTTTACAACGAAAAAATTAATATTTTGAGTTTTCGAAGACAATAATAGATATGATGTTGACCTAAAAGTCGAAATTTTTACTGAAAGTTAAAAACAGGATGAATGTTGAACGAAAAAATCAAAATTTTGAGTTTCCGAGGACAATAATGGAGATGATATTGACATAAAAGTCGAAATTTCCAATGAAAGTTAAAAAATGATGGGTTTACAACGAAAAAATTAATATTTTGAGTTTTCGAAAACAATAATGGATATCCTGTTGACATAAAAGTCGAAATTTGCACTGAAAGTTAAAAAGAAGATAAATGTTGAACGAAAAAAATCAAAATTTTGAGTTTTCGAGGACAATAACGGATATGATGTTGACATAAAAGTCAAAATGTTCACTGAAATTTAAAAAAAAAGATAGATATTGAACAAAAACAATCAAAATTTTGAGTTTTCAGGGGCAATAATGGATATGATGTTGACATAAAAGTCGAAATTTCCAGAGAAAGCTAAAAAAAGATAATTTTTGACAATAATGTTGAAATTAGGAAAAAAAGATAAATTTCAAGGAAAATTTTCAAATACAAATTTTGAAAAGAATAAGAAGTTTGGGAAAAAAATGAAAATTTTGAAATAAAAAGACAAATTTTTAATAAAAAACCGTCTTTTCAAGAAATATTAAATACTGAATTTTGAAATAAACGTAAACATTCCAAAAAAAAGTCACATTTTGAGCAAACGTTAAAAATACTTGAAAGTTGTGATTCTAGTAGAAAGAAAATTTTAAAAAGCACCCAATGTTAAAAAAATAGTGTTTCGAAAAAGACGAAATTTCGAAAAAAAACCTTGACATTAAGAAACGAAATTTTGAGAGAAAGTCAAATTTCAGGAAACAAATTCAAAAAAAGAGATGAAATTTAGTAGAAATGCAAAATATCTCAGAGACTTTAATTTAAAAAAAAAACATTTTGAGAAAAACTTTAGATTTTTAGGTTGAATATTAATTTGCTCTTGATTGCTTGAGTCCGAGGGAGCCAAGTGCCTTACCACGACGTCGAAAATGTCCAATATTAAGATAAGTGTTAATATTTTCAGAAACAAGTTGATTTTTCAAAAAATGTGATTTAAAAAAATGTCGAAAAGTTTGAAATATCCAAGGCATTCTGCTTTCTTACAAAAATTTACAAATATCAAAATTTAAAAAAAAACAAATTTTGAAGAAAAACCCGTCCTTTCCAGAAATATTAAATACTGAATTTTAAAATAAACGTAAACATTTCGAGAAAATGTCAAATTTTGACCAAACATTAAAAATATTTTAAAGTTCTGATTCTAGTAGAAAGAAAATTTCAAAAATGTTAAAAAAATGTTAAAAAAAATAATGTTTCGAAAAAGACAAAATTTCAAAAAAACCTTAAAACTGAGAAACGAAATTTTAATAGAAAGTCAAATTTTAGGAAACAAATTTAAAAAAAAAGAAGAAATTTAGTAGAAATTCAAAATATCTCAGAGACTTTAATTTTGAAAGAAACATTTTGAGAAAAACTTTAGATTTTCAGGTTGAATATTAGTTTTCTCTTGATTGCTTGAGTCAGAGAGAGACAAGTGCCCCACCACGACGTCGAAAATGTCCAATATTAAGATAAGTGGTAATATTTTCAGAAACAAGTTTTAATTTTAAAAAAATTTGATTTAAAAAAATGCCGAAAACTTTGAAAAATTCAAGGCTTCCTGCTTTTTTAGAAAAATTCAAAAATATCGAAATTTTAAAAATCAGAAAAATTTCGAAGAAAAAGCCGTCTTTTCAAGAAATATTAAATACTGAATTTTAAAATAAACGTAAATATTTCGATAAAAAGTCAAATTTTGACCAAACATTAAAAATATTTGAAGGTTCCAATTCTAGCAGGAAGAAAATTTTAAAAAGCGTTCACTGGTCAAAACGATTACGTTTTGAAAAAGACAAAATTTCAAAAAAACCTTGAAACTGAGAAACAAAATTTTGAGAGAAAGTTAAATGTTAGGAAAGAAATTAAAAAAAAAACACGAAATTTAGTGAAAATTCAAAATATCTAAGAGATTTAAATGTTGAAAAAAAAATTTTGAGAAAAACTTTACATTTTTAGGTTAAATATTAATTTTCTCTTAATGGCTTGAGTCAGAAGGAGACAAGTGCCTCACCACGACGTTGAAAATGTCCAGTAATTTTCAAAAAATGTGATTTAAAAAAATGTCGAAAAGTTTGAAATATCCAAGGCTTTCTGCTCTCCTTAAAAAATTTGATTTAAAACAATGTTAAAAACTTTGAAGTATCCAAGGCTTTTTGCCTTTTTTAGGAAAATTTCAAAATATCGAAATATTGAAAAAAGACAAATTTCTAAGGAAAATCCGTCTTTTCCAGAAATATTAAATACTGAATTTTGAAATAAACGTAAACATTCCAAGAAAAAATCAAATTTTGAGCAAACATTAAAAATACTTGAAAGTTCTGATTCTAGTAGAAAAAAAAATTCAAAAAGCATCCAATGTTAAAAAAATAATGTTTCGAAAAAGACAAGATTTTGAAAAAAACCTTGAAACTGAGAAACGAAATTTCGAGAGAAAGTTAAATTTTAGGAAAGAAGTTTAAAAAAAAAAGACGAAATTTAGTAGAAATTCAAAATATCTCAGATACCCGAATTTTGAACGAAAAGTGTTGAGAAAAACTTTGGATTTTCAGGTTGAATATTAATTTTCTTTTGATTGCTTGAGTCAGAGCAAGACAAGTGCCTCACCACGACGTCAAAAATGTCCAATATTAAGATAAATGTTAATATTTTGAGAAACAAGTTGTAATTTTCAAAAAATTGGATTTAAAACAATGTCAAAAAGTTTGAAATATCCAAGGCTTTTAGCCTGTTTTAGAAAAATCTAAAAATATCAAAATAAAAAAAACAGACAAATTTTGAAGAGAAATCCGTCTTTTCTAGAAATATTAAATACTGAATTTTAAAATAAACGTAAACATTCCACAAAAAAGTTACATTTTGAGCAAACATTAAAAATATTTGAAAGTTCTGATTCTAGTGAAAAAAAAATTAAAAAAGCATCCAATGTTAAAAAAAATAATATTTTAAAAAAGACAAAATTACGAAAAAAGCTTAAAACGGAGAAACGAAATTTTAAGAGAAAGTCAAATTTTAGGAAAGAAATTAAAAAAAAGACGAAATTAAGTAGAATTTCAAAGTATCTAAGAGATTTTAATTCTGAAAGAAAAAATTAAAAAAAAAAATACATTTTCAGGTTAAATATTAATTTTTTCTTGATTGCTTGAGTCAGAGCAAGACAAGTGCCTCACCACGACGTCGAAAATGTCCAATATTGAGATAAATGCTAACTTTTTGAGAAACAAGTTGTAATTTTCAAGAAATTGGATTTAAAAATATGTCGAAAACATTGAAATATCCAAGGCTTTTTGCGTTTTTTTAAAAAATTCAGAAATTCCAAAAAATGGCTTTTTAATTCTTTATCAAAAGATCGACCAAATTTTAAACAAAAGGTAAATTTTGATAAGCCGTTCAAAATTTGCAGAAATTCGGTTTCTGAAAAAGTGGAAATTTGCAGGAAAAGTCGAATTTTGAAAAATGGAACGTTTGAAGGAAAAAACACTGTTGATATATACCATCCCTAGTTGAGGTTTTTTTTTAAATTCGGCGTTTCAATTTATTGAATCGTAGAAGTTTAACGTTTAAGTTACCAGAATCTCATTGAAGCAATGAAAAATTAAACGTATGAATAATTTTATTATTACAAAGAGTGACGTATGATTGTCCTAAATAACACCATTTCTCTAGAAAATGTACACAAATCGACGTAAAATATTCAAGAATAAAGTGTTGTATAATAGCTTTTAGTCTTTGCAATTTCGTTGGCATTAAACATACTTTTCTTCTAAAGTCGAAAGCCTCCGGCAAGGTCGGACGCCTACAATGCTAGCGAGTGAGGTGTAATTTCAAGATATCGTGTGATATTTGTATCACGACTTATCCTACCCGTAATTCTTTAACATTAAAATAAATTTTTAGTGAATCACCGAATACATACCCAAACTGTTCCACGCTTCTACGTAAATACAGTTTAATAACAACCTTTGGTTCGTTTCTCGATTATGGGGTCACGCTCAAGCTAGTAGTAGTAATGTTGAGATTCGTCTTTGACAAGATTACATTTCAACAACATCCTATTTATAGCTTCGTTAATTTCATTAATCTTCAATTTTGAAGCTTGTACGATTCAAAATTAGGAATTCACATAATGTACATTCCTAATTTGGAATCAGTACAAGCTTCAAAATTGGTCAATTTTGGCCCAATTGGATCCCATTTGGCCAAAATTGTTTAATTTTGCAACTTGTACTGATCTGATAAAGTACAAGCTGCAAAATTAATCAATTAATCAAAATTAATAATATATATAATCCATTAATTAAAAATTTATATCGAAAAAATTCAAAGCAGTGGCACGTTTTCCTATCGAACCAAACTTTCGCTGCCACGAAGAGACTCTTAAGTCGACAATTTATTTTGTGGTAGACTAACATTGAGCCATGACCCTATAGAAATCATTAACGATTTCAACAAGCACTTTCAATTACGCCCACACTGCGGTGTTTGGTAAAGTATTCAGAAAAAAAAATGACATAAGTCGATTCTGAATTGGTAATCTTTAGAAATATCCTAGAACGCTATTATATATAAATCTTGGGAAATTCCAACAATTTCATTCGTATTTCATGGTATATTAGTTTAGTGTATATTCTATAGACAGAATTGCACATAGGAAGTCATCTAGTAATATCTTTTTGAGAGAATGTAATAGTAATAAATTTGCATTCCAGCAAGTGCAGAATTTGGGACATGTTAACAGCTATAATTAACCTAATACAAATCCTAGATCCATTGTATGACAAGTATTGATGTAATCAGTAGTCATATAAGTAATTTGGGGACAAGTGGATGTCATTATGTTTACGTTATAACGTGGGTCCTAATAGTAACCGGACCAGGAAGTAACTTGAAATGTCGATAATAATTTTCCTTTTAAGGGCGAGCATGCTAAACTCCTAATTGCTATTTAATAACAAAATTAAATTGGTAAATGTAATAGATTTTTTAATGGTTTAAACTAAATGATTAAAAAAAAAGATTTTATGAATTTTTTAAGGGGCTGCTTGTTTTGGTCCTTAGTTATCTTAAAAAATACAAATCTTGTCCCTGGATAACAAGATTTGTATTTTAAGGACTCATTATGTTTTACGTTATTGATTACGAAAGCCAAAAATTACTTTTTTGTTTTCAATGGCGATAATTCAAGAAAAGATCATTGTACAGGACTCACAGTTCAGTCAAAGCAAAGAGAATTTAATTTTTTAAAAGAATTTTATAATAGGATGACTAGAAAAAATGTATTGAAGTTCGACGAATTTTAATTTTTGAAAAAAATGCCGACCACTTCGTGGCTTATTGGTCAAAAACTCCTTTGCCTTAAAAATCTTGAGGCTAAAATCTGAAAACTAGAAAATTGGAGCTCTAATTTGTATGTTTCCATTTTTCTTTATGCTCATTTGTCTTTGAGTTACACCCTTTTGACTATCACCTGAAAATTTAGGATTACTTATACCCCTTAATTGCTATACCTTGTGAAGTTTATGGTAGAAATAACGAATCCTCTCTTGCGATTAAATTATATACAACGTCTGCCATTACGTACACTCAGTTTGAACAATTATTTCATTATTTTTAGCTGCAAAATTATCGATTAAATAACCCTTTATATCCTTGAGAGTTATGGTGGATGCGCCGGATTTTACAAGACTCTTGAAAGTCACACTCGCCCTAATTACACAGCTAACTGTTTTTGGAAAAAAGCCTTGCACACGTCAAAGGTGTTAAGAATATATTTTAACGAGGTCAGTTCTTGCTTGTAGCCCATTTCAGTGACCTTATCGACTGTTTTTGGAAAAAAAAGCCTGGCACACGTCAAAGATGTTAAGAATATATTTTGACAAAGTCAGCTCTTGCTCGCAGCCCATTTGGGCCACTTTATCGACATCTCTAAATGAGGCATCTGTGATAACTTGATTTTGTAAAGATTCCATTCAGCAACGTTAACTATTTTGATTTTTTTGATGGAACAAACTGGTCCTTGGTTATCTTCAAAAATTGAAATACTTAACTTGTCCCCTGAAACCAAGAAAGATTAAAAAACACAAAACGCGTTTCGACAGCCAAGCTGTCATCTTCAGAGAGAAACTCACTCTACTATTCAACTATTTTGAAATCCATTTATTGGTTTTCGTTAAAGTAAGACTTAGAACTTTTAATGGATTCGGTATGATGAAATTCGAAAGAGGAAATTCTCAGGGAAACACAACTATATCTTGTCTATCGTTCGCTATTGGCGATTTGAATTAAAAGTTCGCGCCAACTGTCAGCTGATCGCAAGTAGGTCGCTTGCTTATAACCTATCTTTAAGGCTATAATATGTATGTAAAAATTTGGACATTTCCTATGAATATTTTCTTATTTTGCCAAGCAGTTTTTATAATTTTCAAATAATTATATATATATTAAGAGGACAATAACTAAGGTAATTAAAACAAGCCGACTGTTTATACAAATTATAATGGATTCGGGGAAAAAGCTTTTATGTTTTGGAATAGCGGCGAGATAGATTGCAGTGCATAAGCATCTTAATCTTGTTTTTACAGCTCAACTTCTGTATGGAATAATCATTAAAAGGTACATTTATCATTATAGCCTCAATCCTCAGGAATATTATTTTAATTTACTAGAACAGTTTAACATCCTAAAAGTTGTAAGTGAGGAATAGGTTAGAAGACAATGTAAAATTTCTTGAAGTCGTAAGTTATTTGAAAAGAACTAAATAATTTCTTAGAAGGCGTAGTAATACTTAACACTAGTTAATTTTGACAAATGACCAATTAAATGTTCTGTAATTAAACAGTTAAACGTGCTTAATTACAGAACATTTAATTGGTCATTTGTCAAAACTAGATGAAAGTAAAGTCACGCCGAGGACGTTTGTATCTATGGATGTTGCGATGCAACCCGTAATACAAGCTTTGCCCCACCTTCGTGAACTTTGCAATTGCAGTCTAATTTTCATTAGATTCTAATGAAATTAGATTTCAATTGCATCGTAATAAACTTGTATATATTCGTATATACAAGGCTTATTATCTCACTAGTTAATTTTGTTGGTCAGCTAAAGATTGAAAATATTTTTAGGGGAAAGGCTTCTGAATGGAAGTCATGTTTATTATTGGTGTGTAAGAGAAGAAAATGGAGAAAATTTAAATTAAACTAATAAGGTTCGAATTGCACATTACATCGAATAAAATTCCTTCACGATAGCATCCATCTATTTCTAACTACTGAATTAAATTACTACTTTCAAAAATTGTTTATCTGATGCTTTAGCCCCCATATCTTACTGATAAAAATGATAATCACCACTAATAAACTGTATTAACAATAAATATTAAAAAGTCGACAATATTTTGACAAGTGACTGATATGACTGGACCAGGGTTCGTTTTTTAGCACCGTAATCAGCCAAGAAGGATTCATTTCAGTGATGAATTTTAAAATTTGGTTACCCTTACCATTCTGATTCTGCAGCATAGACATGTTGCTGCTTAAACTAGATTTTAAGTACATTCTGGAATACTTCTAATGTTTGGAAATAATTTAAAATATTAGCCACATAGTTATGGTATTGTAAATGTCCTTCTTGAGGAGAAATGGAATAGCTGGCTGTAAAACTATATTTAAAATTAATAACATTTAGTAAAATTAATCATTAACTGTCTCAACAATAGAAATGTTACAGAAGAGAAATAATAGCACTGTATATAAAATATATTTTTTAGTTTCATAAACAAAGAATGTTAGCAAGAGCCTTCTAAATATTTTCTCTTGTATATTTTTGTGTAATGCAGCCATAAACAATGCCAAAAATCTTTGATTTGCTTTTTATTTGATTTGAAGTAAATTCCATTTTCTATAATAATGAATAACTAAATTTAAAAAGTTTATAAATATAGGTAGGTATAAACAAATGTCTCCAACTACTTTAGGTACTTAGGTACAAATTAATCAAACCATTAACTTCTGATTCTAACATCAACTAACCGAAAATTGAACGCTTGTTTTGGCTACAATCAAAATGTAAACAAACCTGTGACCTACAAGCAGTAGTTATAATTGTCGCCACCAGAGGGAGTGATCCTTAGCTGGAAATGCCAATATCGGATACTATTTGACTGGCATCCCAAACGTGAACATCGTCGATTGAACATGGACATTAAATTTTGAAGTTTGATTTTGGGGAGCAATTATGAATGATCAATAAATTTTTTTAAGACCAACACTGTTGGGTATCAGTTGAAAGCTTGTTGAAGCACAAATTTAAAAATGTTGTGCCTGCTCCTATTACTTTTTGGTCTTCAAACATTTTTTGAACAAAAGATATGATTGCAACCGTTCATTTTATCTCCAATCTCTAAAAAACTAAAAATAAACACAGATTTAAAAATCTGTAACGTGCTACTGTGCTCTGTTTCAAATATTTTAAAAAAATATGTTTGCATCCCTCATTTTAATCCTAATCTCAATAAAAAACTGAAAAGAAACATAAACATTTTAAAAGTGTAAGCGTAAAATATTGATATATCCTTGAGAGTTATGGTGGATGCGCCGAACTTTACAGGTTTTTTTAAAGTAACACTTCCCCTTATTACACAGCTAACTGTTTTTGGAAAAAAGCCTTGCACACGTCAAAGGTGTTAAGAATATATTTTGACAAGGTCAGCCCTTGCTTGTCAAAGGTGTTGAGAAAACATTTTGACGAGGTCAGTTCTTGCTTGTAGCCCATTTCAGTGACCTTATCGACATCTCTAAATGAGGCATCCGTTATAACGTGATTTTGTAAAGATTTCATTCAGCAATGTTAACTATTTTGAAATTCGTTCATGGCTTTTTGATAAGCTAAGACTTGGAACTTTTAATGGATTCAGTATGATGAAATTCGAAAAAGGAAATTCTCAGGGAAACACACCTACATCTTGTCTATCGTTCGCTATATCGAATACTATTTGACTGGCATCCCAAACGTGAACATCGTCGATTGAATACACTCGTTAACATGGACATTAAACTTTGAAGTTTGATTTTAGCGAGCAATTTTGAATGATCAATAATTTTTTTTTAAGACCAACACTGTTGGGTATCAGTTAAAAGCTTGTTAAAGTACAAATTTAAAAATGTTGAGCCTGCTCCTACTACTTTCTGGTTTTCAAACATTTTTTGAAGAAAAAGTATGATTGCAACTCTTCATTTTATCTCCTATCTCTAAAAAACTGAAAATAAAGACAGATTTGAAAATCTTTAACGTGCTACTGTGCTCTGTTTCAAATATTTTTAAACAAATAGGGTTGCATCCCTCATTTTACCCCCAATCTCAATAAAAAACTGAAAAGAAACATAAACATTTTAAAAGTGTAAGCGTAAAATATTGATATATCCTTGAGAGTTATGGTGGATGCGCCGGATTTTACAGGTTTTTTGAAAGTAACACTCCCCCTTATTACACAGCTAACTGTTTTTGGAAAAAAGCCTTGCACACGTCAAAGGTGTTAAGAATATATTTTGAAAAGGTCAGCCCTTGCTTGTCAAAGGTGTTGAGAAAACATTTTGACGAGGTCAGTTCTTGCTTGTGGCCCATTTCAGTGACCTTATCGACATCTCTAAATGAGGCATCCGTTATAACGTGATTTTGTAAAGATTTCATTCAGCAATGTTAACTATTTTGAAATTCGTTCATGGCTTTTTGATAAGCTAAGACTTGGAACTTTTAATGGATTCAGTATGATGAAATTCGAAAAAGAAAATTCTCAGGGAAACACACCTACATTTTGTCTATCGTTGGCTTTATCGGATACTATTTGACTGGCATCCCAAACGTGCACATCGTTGATGGAATATACTCAAAAATTTTAAATTGAAACTAGAATTATCGAAGTTAGAGTTAGAGGGTCCAATCTGACAGTATTTGTGGCCAGAGAGGTACTTTATGAAATTATTTTTTGATATTGCGTCGAGTTCCTTTGTCATAAAGTACATTTTAAAAGTACGTTTTTATCCCTGGAATCTCGTAGTGCGAAGAATAACTTTACCACAGATTGTGTCATGTTTCAGAGAAATTTTAAAATAATTTGTAATATGATATCATAAAATATCAGAGTATTATTTTTGGGGTAGTAACCTAATATTCTGAGGTGGGTACCAGACAATTCCGGGGTGGGCACGGCCCACCCAGTTCCCTTCTATATACGCCAATGGTAATTCGTACATTGAGAGGAAAAAGAGTTACTTCGTTAATTACAAATAGCAAACAAACGCTCCAAAAAAAATTGAAATTGTTTTACGTTATTACTGTGGGGTGTTCTTCATGGCGCAGCCTCTTTATATTGTCAAAACTTCGCACTGCACACAATCACTTTCAAAAAAATCGAAATCGTTTTAAGGCATTACAGTAGCAGTAGTGGGTCAACCAAAAGGGTGCCTTTGATACTACTGTTACGAAATTTTTTTTCTAGCATATTTTTACTATTCCCTCTTGCAAATTTGTCTCGTTGATCTTGAAATTTCTAAAACTTTCTAATTTAAACTGCAAATGTTCACTTCCTACCTAAAATTACGACTCACTTCAAAATATCAACCGTTATTTGAAAAATTCAATTTTTCTAAACATTTTCAATATGTAAGTCAAAATTTTTTTTTTTAAATTTTTTAATTTGTTTCTTCTCATTATTTAAACCATTTTCTCGAAATGTCAAGTTTATATGTCGACCTGGGACCTATTTTTCCTAAACCGATTTTTGTATGATGCCCGCGTTTCTTTCAAAATGTCAACTAATTTTAGAAACTGTTTCGTTTACAGTAAAAGTTCCAGAGATGAAGTAACAAAATTAGAATTCTGTGAAAACAATAGCGAACTTTCGGAAACCAACCCAAAATTTATTTTAAAAAAAAGTTAACAATCAAAATTTCTGTAAAGACTCACTATCCCCAGTTTCATTAAAAAACTCAAAAGAAACATAAACATTTTAAAAGTGTGAGTTAAAAATATCGATTAAATGGCCCTTCATATTCTTGAAGGTTATGGTGGATGCGCCGGATTTCACAGGTTTCTTGAAAGTAACACTCGCCCCAATTAGACAGCTAACTGTTTTAGGAAAAAAGCCTAGCATACATCAACGGTAACAAAAATATATTTTGACAAGGTCAGCTCTTGCTTACAGCCAATTTCAGTGACCTTATCGACATCTTTAAATGAGGCATCTGTCATAACGTGATTTTGTAAAGATTCCACTCAGCAATGTAAACTATTATAAAATCCATTTATTGGTTTTCGATAAGGTAATAGTTAGGACTTTTAATGGATTCAGTATGATGAAATTCGAAAAAGGAAATTTTCGGATACAATTGATTGTCAAACGTGAACATCGTTGATTGAATATACTCGTTAACGTGGAAATTAAACTTTGAAGTTTGATTTTGGACTAATTTTGAATGATCACTAAATTTTTTAAGATCAACGCTGAAGGGTATCAGTTGAAAGCTTGTTGAAACACAAATTTAAAAATGTTTAGCGTGCTACTATTTTGGTTTTCAAACATCTTTTGGAAAGAATATGATTGCATCCCTCCGTTTTATCTCCAATATCTAAAAAACTCAAAAGAAACACAAATTTAAAAATACTTAACGTGCTACTGTGCTCTGTTTAAAACATCCCAAAAAAAATATGATTGCATCCCTCATTTTACCCCCAATTTCAATAAAAAACTAAGAAGAAACATAAACATTTTAAAAGTGTGGGTTAAAAATATCGATTAAATAATCGTTCATATCCTTGAAAATTATGGTGGATGTGCCGGATTTCACAGGTTTTTACTAATATTTTTACCTTCCCCTCTCGTAAATTTGTTTCGTTGATCTTGAAATTTCTGAAACTTCCTAATTTAAACTGAAAATGTTCACTTCCTACCTAAAATTACGACTCGCTTCAAAATATCAACCGTTATTTGAAAAATTCAATTTTTATAAACATTTTCAATATGTAAGTTAAAATTTCTTTTCTAAAATTTTTTAATTTGTTTCTTCTCAATATTTAAACCATTTTCTCAAAATGTCAAATTTATATGTCGACCTGGGATCTATTTTTCGTAAACCGATTTTTGTATGATGCCCGCGTTTCTTTTAAAATGTCAACTAATTTTAGAAACTGTTTCGTTTACAGTAAAAGTTCCAGAGATGAAGTAACAAAATTAGAATTCTGTGAAAAAATAAGCAAACTTTCGGAAACCAACCCAAAATTCATTTTAAAACCAGTTAACAACCAAAATTTCTGTGAAGACTCGAAACTTTTGGGTCGAAGTTTTGGGATACAATAACAAAAAAACATTTTGTTTAAACGAATATTTTAGAAAGGAAATGAGATTGAAGGAAATTCCAAAACAGTGTAACTTTAATATCTAAACTGAAAAGGTAAAAACAAAACTAAAATCTTCGGAAAAAATACAGTTTTTGTTTTAAAATAAAAATGTGAAAGAAAGCAGAAAATCGAATTGTGGTGAAACGGAGTGGTCCTTGATTATCTTCAAAAATTGAATACAAATCTTTCTGAAGATGACAGCTTGGCCACCGAAAAGCGTTACATTTGTTGTGTTTTTTAATCTTTCTTGGTTTCAGGAGATAAGATTTGTATTTTAATTTCAGAAAATTGAAATTATTGTAACCTAAAAATTTTGGAAAAAAATTTAAAATTTCGAGCTAAATCTTTACAATTCTAAAAAGTTAAATCGGTTACGAAAAAAAGCATGATTTCGATAATAAAGTTCTAAAATTTACAAAATATTTCCTCGAAGGATGAAACCCAGAAAGAAGATCGAGAATTACAACGGAAAAATAAAGTAGAAAGACTTGTGACAGTTGAAATCCTTAAAATATTGGCAAATATGGAAAAAAAATCTAAAAACTTTGATATTAACGTTCGTAAAATTCAAATACAGAGAAGCCTCACTTAACGAGTACCTCGCATAACATAACAAGTAATTCACTTAACGATTAAAACAAATTTTAATAATAGACATAAGCAGTGCCACATTGTACCCATATTATATTGAATTAAACTTTAAAGTTTGATCCTAGAAACTAATTTTGAATGATCAGTAATATTTTTTAAGACCAACGCTGTAGAGTATCAGTTGAAGGCTTGTTAAAACACAAATTTAAAAATGTTTAGCGTGCTACTATTACATTCTGGTTTTCAAACATGTTTTGAAAAAAAATATGATTGCATCCCTCCATTTTATCTCAAATCTCTAAAAAACTGAAAAGAAACACAAATTTAAAAATCTTTAACGCGCTACTGTGCTCTCTTTCAAACATCTTTAAAAAAATATGATTGCATCCCTTATTTTAGTTCCGGTTTCACTGAAAAACTCAAAAGAAACATAAACATTTTAAAAGTGTGAGATAAAAATATCGATTAAGTGGCCCTTCATATCCTTGAAAGTTATGGTGGATGCGCCGGATTCTACAGGTTTCTTGAAAGTAACACTCGCCCCAATTAGACAGCTAACTGTTTTTGAAAAAGAGCCTAGCACACATCAAAGGTAACAAGAATATATTTTGACAAGGTCAGCTCTTGCTTACAGCCAATTTCAGTGACCTTATCGACATCTCTAAATGAGGCATCTGTTATAACGTGATTTTGTAAAGATTCCACTCAGCAATGGTAACTATTTTGAAATCTATTTATTGGTTTTCGATAAGGTAAGACTTCGAAATTTTAATGGATTCAGTATGATGAAATTTGAAAAAGGAAATTCTCAGGGAAACACACCTACATCTTGTCTATCTTTTGCTTTATCGGATACTATTTGATTGGCATTCCAAACGTAAACATTGTCGATTGAATACACTCGTTAACATGGACATTAAATTTTGAAGTTTGATTTTAGGGAGCAATTATGAAGGATCAATAAATTTTTTTAAGACCAACACTGTTGGGTATCAGTTAAAAGCTTGTTGAAGTACAAATTTAAAAATGTTGAGCCTGCTCCTGTTACTTTCTGGTCTTCAAACATTTTTTGAAGAAAAAATATGATTGCAACCGTTCATTTTATCTCCGATCTCTAAAAAACTGAAAATAAACACAGATTTAAAAAACTTTAACGTGCTACTGTGCTCTGTTTCAAATATTTAAAAAAAATATGTTTGCATCCCTCATTGCACCCCTAATCTCAATAAAAAACTGAAAAGAAACATAAACATTTTAAAAGTGTAAGCTTAAAATATTGATATATCCTTGAGAGTTATGGTGGATGCGCCGGATTTTACAGGTTTTTTGAAAGTAACATTCCCCCTAATTACACAGCTAATTCTTTTTGAAAAAAAAGCCTGACACACGTCAAAGGTGCTAAGGATATATTTTGGCGAGGTCAGTTCTTGCTTGTGGCCCATTTCAGTGGCCTTATCGACATCTTTAAATGAGGCATCTGTCATAACGTGATTTTGAAGAGATTCCATTTAGCAAGATTAACTATTTTAAAATTCGTTCATTGGTTTTCGATAAGCTAAGACTTGGAACTTTTAATGGCTTCAGTATGGTGAAATTCGAAAGAGGAAATTCTCAGGGAAACACACTTACATCTTATCTATCTTTCGCTTTGTCGGATACTAATTGATTGGCATCCCAAAAGTAAATATCGTTGATTGAATATAGTCGTTAACGTGGACATTAAATTTTGAAGTTTGATTTTAGGGAGCAATTATAAATGATCAATAAATTTTTTTAAGACCAACACTGTTGGGTGTCAGTTGAAAGCTTGTTGAAGCACAAATTTAAAAATGTTGTGCCTGCTCCTATTACTTTTTGGTCTTCAAACATTTTTTGAAGAAAAAATAGGATTGCAACCCTTCATTTTATCTCCTATCTCTAAAAAACTAAAAATAAAAACAGATTTAAAAATCTTTAACGTGCTACTGTGCTCTGTTTCAAATATTTTTTAAAAAATATGGTTACATCCCTCATTTTACCCCCAATCTCAATAAAAAACTGAAAAGAAACATAAACATTTTAAAAGTGTAAGCTAAAAATATTGATTAAATAACCCTTCATATCCTTGAGAGTTATGGTGGATGCGCCGGATTTTACAAGTTTCTTGAAAGTAACACTCGCCCCAATTAGACGCTAACTGTTTTAGGAAAAAAGCCTAGCACACATCAAGGGTAACAAGAATATATTTTGACAAGGTCAGCTCTTGCTTACAACCAATTTCAGTGACCTTATCGACATCTCTAAATCAGGCATCTGTTATAACGTGCTTTTGCAAAGATTCCACTCAGCAATGGTAACTATTTTGAAATCTATTTATTGGTTTTTGATAAGGTAAGACTTCGAACTTTTAATGGATTCAGTATGATGAAATTTGAAAAAGGAAATTCTCAGGGAAGCACACCTACATCTTGTTCTTCGTTCTTTGGTTGTCGATAAGCTAAGACTTGGAACTTTTAATGGATTCAGTATGATGAATTTCGAAAAAGGAGATTCTCGGGGAAACACACCTACATCTTGTCTAACGTTCGCTTTATCAAATACTATTTGACAGGCATCCCAAACGTGAACATCGTCGATTGAATACACTCGTTAACATGGACATTAAATTTTGAAGTTTGATTTTAGGGAGCAATTATGAATGATCAATAAATTTTTTTAAGACCAACACTGTTGGGTATCAGTTGAAAGCTTGTTTAAGTACAAATTTAAAAATGTTGAGCCTGCTCCTATTACTTTCTTTTTTTCAAATATTTTTTGAAGAAAAAATATGATTGCAACCCTTCATTTTATCTCCAATCTCTAAAAAACTGAAAATAAACACAGATTTTAAAATCTTTAACGTGCTACTGTGCTCTGTTTCAAATATTTTTATAAAAATATGGTTGCATCCCTCATTTTACCCTCAATCTCAATAAAAAACCGAAAAGAAACAAACATTTTAAAAGTGTAAGCTTAAAATATTGATATATCCTTGAGAGTTATGGTGGATGCGCCGGATTTTACAGGTTTTTTGAAAGTAACACTCCCCTTAATTACACAGCTAATTTTTTTTTGAAAAAAGGCCTAACACACGTCAAAGGTGTTAAGGATATATTTTGACGAGGTCAGTTCTTGCTTGTAGCCCATTTCAGTTGCCTTATCGACATCTTTAAATGAGGCATCTGTCATAACGTGATTTTGTAGAGATTCCATTTAGCAAGGTTAACTATTTTGAAATTCGTTCATTGGTTTTCGATAAGCTAAGACTTGGAACTTTTAATGGCTTCAGTATGGTGAAATTCGAAAGAGGAAATTCTCAGGGAAACACACTTACATCTTATCTATCTTTCGCTTTGTCGGATACTAATTGATTGGCATCCCAAACGTGAACATCGTTGATTGAATATACTGTTTAATGGGCACATTAAACTTTGAAGTTTGATTTTAGGGACTAATTTTGAATGATCAGTAATTTTTTTAAGACCAACGCTGCAGGGTATCAGTTGAAAACTTGTTGAAACACAAATTTAAAAATGTTTAGCATGCTACTATTTTGGTTTTCAAACATCTTTTGAAAAAAATATGATTGCATCCCACAGTTTTATCTCCAATCTCTAAAAAACTCAAAAGGAACACAAATTTAAAAATACTTAACGTGCTACTGTGCTCTGTTTCAAACATCTTTAAGAAACTAGGATTGCATCCCTCATTTTACCCCCAATTTCAATAAAAAAACTAAAAAGAAACAAAAACATTTTAAAAGTATGAGTTAAAAATATCGATGAAATAACCCTTTATATCCTTGAAAGTTATGGTGGATGCGCCTACACACAGGTGCCTACTACGTTATCTTACAAATAAACTATTTGTAAACTTCGCATTTTTTCATAAAAATGAGATTTTATGAGAAACTAATGAATTTAGGTATATGAGCAGGTGTAGCAAAGTTGTAGAGAATTTAATTTTGCATCCCATGGTATGAAAATATACAGGGTGTTGTTTTTAAAATTTTCGAAAATTTTCAATTTTTAAATTGTCAATTTTGACATGATATTTTGGTCACCCTGTATAACGCAGGGCAGTTTTTGGAGCACGATTCGGAAGAATCGTCCTTACTAAACATCTAATAAAAAAATGGGCATAGTAGCTCTTAGCATAACCTGTTAGTATCAAATAATGTAAGCAGCCAATATCGACTAGAAAAACATTTCAAGCGAGATAACTCAAAAACCGTGAATATTCGAATAGGACTATTCTACAGAAATTACGCTTTATTTTTGATGTAAAATCCGAAAAAAATATAAAAAATGTGTGTTTCCATTTAAAAAACAAAAGTTGGTGTCTGGCAAGGAAAAGTGGAACACTCTGTGTAGTTGAAAATATTTTTAATTTGTACATTTTGAAAAATGTGACAACACCGTAAAATGAATAATCCATATATTTTTCATTTTAACATAGATATTGGACTTTCCCGCAATAGTGGGACACGCTGTATATTCACATCAAACACAAATTTAAAATTGATGAGCCTGCCACTATTTCTTTCTGGTTTTCAAACGTCTTTTGAAAAAATAAACGATTTCATCCCTCCATTTGATCTCCAATCTCTAAAAACTAAAAAGAAAAACAAATTTAAAAATCTTTAACGTGCTACTGTGCTCTGTTTCAAACATCTTTCGAAAAATATGATTGCCCACTCTCAATAAAAACCAAGAAACAAACATTTTAGAAGTGTGAGTTAAAAATATTGATTAAATAACCCTTCATATCCTTGAGAGTTATGGTGGATGCGCCGGATTTTACAGGCGAGTAACACTCGCCCTAATTACACAGGTAACTGTTTTTGGAAAAAAGCCTGAATCGCGTCAAATGTGTTAAGAATATATTTTCATTCTTCATGGTAGACCCTTATTGACCGGAAATAAAATAAAAATAAAATTGTCAACAAACCATAAAAATTTAAATATTTCCAAACTGGGCCGAAGAAATGTTAAATAAATTGAAAAAGTGTGAAAATATATTTTCACATGAAACACAAATTTAAAATTGTTGAGCCTTCCACTATTTCCTTCTGGTTTTTAAACATCTTTTGAAAAAAAAATGATTGCATCTCTCCATTTGATCCCCAATCACTAAAAAACGAAAAAGAAGCACAAATTTAACAATCTTTAATGTGCTACTGTGCTATGTTTCAAACATCTTTTTAAAAATATGATTGCTCATTTTATCCCCAATCTCAATAAAAAGCTGAAAAGATACATAAACATTTTAAAAGTGTAAATGAAATATTTACAATTTAATATGCCTCTCGTATACATACATCCATACATAATTCAATATTAAGTCTTGGTGACATTATTGAGTTATTTTGATGCTAAATCAGACATGATAAAATTCATCTTTCGTTATAAATTTTTCTTATTTAAAGACTCCAGTAGCGAAGGTCGAATCTCATTGCATATGAAGTCGCTATCGATCCGGTATTCCTAGTATTAAAATACCACTAATAAGGAATTTTAACGGTTACGATATTACATCACACATAGTTGGCAATAAAGAAGAACCACAATAACCTTTAGAATTTATATATAGCGTCTTCATTCTTATTAATATTCTGAAAGGATGAGATCTGCGAAAGAAATACTGCAAAAGATTCCGAGGACACAACGCCTTGTGGACAGACTCATTCGCAGGTTATATCACTTCGCTTGTTATGTAAATAACTACCAAGTTACTTTCCCGCAAATTTAGGGCTTTTAATGACATGTTACAGAGCGAACAGAATATTAAATGTTCATAATCACAATATTTATATATAATAAATTACGAGAACGAAAGTGGTTTACCTTCCTTGCTCAAATTTTCGCAAGTTGCGAAGCACCTAATCATGTACAACAAGATTTGCTACATTGTTTCAGATCGTCTAATAGTAAACTCTGGTCAAAAACCAATTGAGTAGATTATTAAACATTGGATTGATTTAAAATGGGACCCCAATTGGGGATGATTAAGGACCAGAATCACTTCCATGTTTTTTTAAGAAGAACCTGGTTACATATTGCTGAAGAATCACTGTCTTCAGACAAGATTGAAGTTTGATTGATTTGATTGAAGATTGAGTTCAATGGTGCATTGTTTTGCTTCTTATGGCGCATGATAGAAGGACTGATTATTTTTTATAAAGATAAACTGACGCTAAAAAAAAAACATTCCAAGTATGTTGGTAAAAGTGCAAAGATTCAATTTTTACTTACAAAAAGCTACAAAGAAGCAAAGAAAATCTGCAGAAGTCTGTGATTGTAGAAACGACAGAAAACGATCCTTTAGCTTGGATAATATCGATTTAATTATTGCATTTTTCAAGAAATTTATCAGTGAAACTACAAGAGTGTCTACCTTCCATACAAATAAATTTCAAAAAGTTGCTCTTAAGTCTAAAACGATCCTTTAGCTTGGATAATATCGATTTAATTATTGCATTTTTCAAGAAATTTATTAGTGAAACTACAAGATTGTCTAACTTCCATTCAAATAAATTTCAAAAAGTTGCTCTTGAGTCTAAAAAATCAAAAACTTTTTTCAATGATACATTATCGTTTTTCAAGTGATACACACTTGACTCTGTTCCCATTGGATGGGATTGGGATAAAATTTCAGCTGTCAAAACTTATCTCCTCCCCCTTTTTTTGTGGTGGAATGGACTGGTCCTTGATTATCTTTAAAAATTTAAATACAATATTTCTTAGTTTCAGGAAAGAAGATTTGTTTTTCAATTTTTATCCCCTTCCTTTTTCGACACGATATTTTCTTGCCAATTATGCCCCACTGGTACTTTTTCAGTGGATTACAGACGCAAATAACGTGGTTTAATGAATATGCATAATAATCTCGTGCACCTAACCATAGACAATAATCTGGTGCCTTCCAGTGCTACTTTCTATTAACTACTAACTTGAATGTCTATAGCTGAGATTTCAGGACTTAACTTATAGGCAACAGAAATTCAGTCTGGCATAAAAGTTGCCTAACATGCTAACATTAAATAAATAACAAAACGATCATAGTTTAAATTGAAACAGTTTTTATATTGTGGGTCTATAATTAGTCGACAAAGTGGAACACTAATGGAATCAACTGGATGTCAGCCTCCCTGTTTGTCTTTTTTTTATGCGGGAACTTCTTGGGTCATTATGGCTTTATTTTTTTGAAAACTTTCACCATTTGTAAAATTTGTGACCCAAAAATTCATAAATATTCAGAATATTGCAATTTTTCTTATTTGCAAATTTCTGCTAGCCTTTGAAACTTCGACTTTGGTTTAAATTTTATTTTTCGTTTCTGAATTCTTATTGAATGTAGCCTTTAAAAAATCTGCACTATTCAAAGGAGAAAAAGGCAAAAAATGTCCCTAATAATTCATATAATGTTAAGTGAAAATAAAAAAAAAACGAGATCTTTACTGAGTCACTTTATCTTCCCTCTGTCGACCAGAACCTGTTTTCTCATAAGGGACGTTTATATTCAACATTGAGGATTTTTCGTTTTTAAATTCTTATTGAATCAATTAAGAAAATCTGCACTATTTAAGAGAGGAAAATGTCCTTAAAGATTGATCAAGTTCAAGTGAAAATAAAAAGAAAAAAACGAAATTTTTACTGGGTCACTTTATCTTCCCTCTGTCGACCAGACCCTGTTTTCTCATAAGGGACGTTTATATTCAACATTGGGGGTTTTATGTTCTTGAATTCTCATTAAATCAATCAAGAAAATCTGCACCATTTAAAAGAGGGAAATGTCCTTAAAGATTTATATAAGTTCAAATGAAAATAAAAAAAAAAACGAAATTTTTACCGGGTCACTGTATCTTCCCTCTGTCGATCAGACCCTGTTTTCTCATAAGGGACGTTTATATTCAACATTGGGGGTTTTACGTTCTTGAATTCTCATTGAATCAATCAAGAAAATCTGCACTATTTAAAAGAGGGAAATGTCCTTAAAGATTTATATAAGTTCAAATGAAAATTAAAAAAAAAACGAAATTCTTACTGGGTCACTGTATCTTCCCTCTGTCGATCAGACCCTGTTTTCTCATAAGGGACGTTTATATTCAACATTGGGGGTTTTACGTTCTTGAATTCTCATTGAATCAATCAAGAAAATCTGCACCATTTAAAAGAGGGAAATGTCCTTAAAGATTTATATAAGTTCAAATGAAAATAAAAAAAAAAAAACGAAATTTTTACTGGGTCACTGTATCTTCCCTCTGTTGATCAGACCCTGTTTTCTCATAAGGGACGTTTATATTCAACATTGGGGGTTTTACGTTCTTGAATTCTCATTTAATCAATCAAGAAAATCTGCGCTATTTAAAAGAGAAAAATGTTCTTAAAGATTTATATAAGTTCAAATGAAAATAAAAAGAAAACGAAATTTTTACTGGGTCACTGTATCTTCCCTCTGTCGATCAGACCCTGTTTTCTCATAAGGGATGTTTATATTCAACATTGGGGGTTTTTCGTTTTTGAATTCTTATTGAATCAATCAAGAAAATCTGCACTATTTAAGAGAGGAAAATGTCCTTAAAGATTTATATAAGTTCAAATGAAAATAAAAAAAAAACGAAATTTTTACTGGGTCACTGTATCTTCCCTCTGTCGATCAGACCCTGTTTTCTCATAAGGGACGTTTATATTCAACATTAAGGGTTTTACGTTCTTGAATTCTCATTGAATCAATCAAGAAAATCTGCACTATTTAAAAGAGGGAAATTTCCTTAAAGATTTATATAAGTTCAAATGAAAATAAAAAAAAAACGAAATTTTTACTGGGTCACTGTATCTTCCCTCTGTCGATCAGACCCTGTTTTCTCATAAGGGACGTTTATATTCAACATTAAGGGTTTTACGTTCTTGAATTCTCATTGAATCAATCAAGAAAATCTGCACTATTTAAAAGAGGGAAATGTCCTTAAAGATTTATATAAGTTCAAATGAAAATAAAAAAAAAACGAAATTTTTACTGGGTCACTGTATCTTCCCTCTGTCGATCAGACCCTGTTTTCTCATAAGGGACGTTTATATTCAACATTGGGGGTTTTACGTTCTTGAATTCTAATTGAATCAATCAAGAAAATCTGCACTATTTAAAAGAGGGAAATGTCCTTAAAGATTTATATAAGTTTAAATGAAAATAAAAAAAAACGAAATTTTTACTGGGTCACTGTATCTTCCCTTTGTCGATCAGACCCTGTTTGCTCATAAGGGACGTTTATATTCAACATTGGGGGTTATACGTTTTTGAATTCTCATTGAATCAATCAAGAAAATCTGCACTATTTAAAAGAGGGAAATGTCCTTAAAGATTTATATAAGTTCAAGTGAAAATAAAAAGAAAAAAAACGAAATCTTTACTGGGTCACTTTATCTTCCCTCTGTTAGTCAAACCCTGCTACAGATGGGACGTTTTTATTCAACATAACAAAAGCATTGGGGGCGTCCATTAAAAATGCTGCATTTTGTTGGTCATTTCACATTTACTGTTACCTAATGTCAATACAGTTTTATTCCAAGCTGTAGATCATGTTGCCAAAACGATGTTACATAATTAACACTTCTGATTTAATTACTAAATTAGGCGAAACAAATAAATTATTTTAAATCAGTCATCAATTGCGCTATTAGTTTAACAAATTTCTTAGCACTTGGTGCGGTGGATTTCAATCGAATCATAAATCACTGCTAATATTACTCAAATGAACTCTTTTAGGCCAACTTAGCTGCGCCAGATTCGTCCAGGAAGTGCAGATGTCACAACGGTGAATATTTTATTGGAGACGATTTTTCCATACGTGAAATTTCACATTGGTCTTTAGTGGGGCTATTTCTTATAAGCCCAGATTTGCAAAATACACATCTAGTCATCTAAAATCCATCGAAATGGGAACACTATCAAAAGTGAGTTTCATCTTGCATTACGCAAAGGAACTAAATTCGAATATTCATATGCTAATGGGATTCAAATGTAATTGTGCAATTTGTTCGCGACTTGGCGCTTATAGTGACGATTTGATTATTTGGTTTGATTTAAAGTGGGCTGGATATGATGCAGTTTGTTTTTACAGATTCTGTGGATTATACTCGAAATTTACTTCTGCTTGGTGCAGAATGGATACACCCAGAATGGGGAAATTGTGAGGTACCAATTCGACAATGATGGGTCTGGGAAATATTTTTATAGGTAAGCCAGAATTACCACTGTTGGATGTGAAAAGTTATTTTTTTTAATCAATATTGGGACACTAGAGTTCCAAATTCAAAAAAAAATATGCTCTTGATCTTCCCTTATCAGATAGGCTAATCAATTGGCATTTATTAGTCATTAATAATAACTTGGCCACAAAAAAATTCAAGACTGTCGTTATCAAAACCTAAAAGTAGGAAAAATGTAGTTTTTTTCAATTTATTTAACATTTCTTCGGCCCAGTTTGGCAAAAAAAAAAGTTAAATAAATTGAAAAAAACATATTATTTCCGGTCAATAAGGGTCTACCATGAAGAATGAAATATGTAGTGTTGCAGCTTGAACTTAGACTAGTAAACAAGTCAGAATATTGGGAATATTTGAAAATGAATTCTGACAAACTTTCTTTTGAAATTTATGGTTGGTAGATGCTTTTAGTGGCGTAGAAACGAATCTACTTAATTAACAAATAATTGATAATAATTGATAATAAAATACACTTTAATAGGCTCCAATTTTAACACTAGAATATGCTTTTTTGGCATGTTAGTTATCCGTGATGGTTTGAGCGAAGTTTGAAGTAAAAACTTCTTTGGGCACAAATGACCAATTAAATGTTCTGTAATTAAACAGTTAAACGTGCTCAAAATTGAAAATATGTACAACCGCAACCATAGACTAGTTTCGGCCTTCCTTGGCCTCATCAGCATGGTACGGTGGTTGTATACACTTTCAACTCAAATTCTTTTGCCTTTTTTAGCCTTTTTTTAGCCTTTTTAGCATTTTTTAGCATTTTTTTTACTCTTTTTTAGCCTTTTTTAGCCCTTTTCAGCCTTTTTTAGTCTTTTTTAGTCCTTTTTAAAGCCTTTTTAGCCTTTTTCAGCCTTTTTTTAGCCTTTTTTAGCATTTGGGTACGTTGAAGGATGTTGGATAGGGGATAAACCTGTGGTTTCATCGGTTTACCTCCTATTCAACATCGCTCAACGAGTCTAAAGAAGTCTTTGCCTCAAAAAACTAAAAAGTAATAAAATATAAAACTCATTAATTTTGATGTCATAAGAACTTTAATACAAAACACTGCTAAATTCTACAATTTTTTTACATTTCAGAATTTTATTCTCTGTCAAGTTTACATTTTAGATTTTGTCTTTTTTCTATAATTTTAATTTAAATTGTAAATAGTTTTTTCAATTTTATACCATTTTTTTTGTAACTAGTTTTTCCAATTTTTGAAAACTTTGTCAAACTGTTCAGTTTTAAGTTTTTATTTCCTAAAACCTTGATTATTGTAGAAACTGTAAATGTTTTCTAAATGCTCGATTTTCGTCTCGAAATTTCGATATTTTTCTTAGAAAATTAGAATTTAAACTCAAAACGTTTTTTCATGCATTTTGAAATAATTTTTTTTTATTTAGTCTTTTTATATCATTGATTTAAATTTTAATCTAACTGACATTCAAAATTCTGATTTTTTTAAATATTGTTAGTAAATTAATTATTTGTTCTGCAATGCAGAGTAATTCATTAAGAATCTGAAAGCAGCGTTTAGATTTCAGACCTGAAGTCTTAAGAAAAAAAATATTAAATCTCTACTTTAATCAAGAAATAATATTTTTTGATTAAATAAACATGTTCCGTTTTGTTCTTGATTTGAAAAAAAAATTGAAAGGTTAAATTTTTTGGTTTAAAGTTTAGATTTTAGCAAAATAAATTACCTTTGGAAGCCTAAACTCGGAATTTGGGAAAACGAAATTATTTTCAAAAAAAAACTCAAAAGAGAGCCATTCCTTGACAGAAAATAAGTCATTAAAAACTTGAACATCTGAAAGCAGCAACTGGCGAAGAAAATGCCACTCAAGAGGGATGGAAAATACTCAAAATTATATAAAAAATTGTTCGTCAAATCCCAGTGTTTAAACTCAAAACGTTTTTTCATGCATTTTAAGATGATTTTTTATTAGTCTTTTTATATCATTGGTTTAAATTTAAATCTGACTGATATTCAAAATTATAATTTTTTAAAATATTGTTATTAAATTAATTATTTGTTCCGTAATGCAGAGTGATTCATTAAGAATCTGAAAACAGCGTTTAGATTTCCGACTTGAAGTCTTAGGAAAAAAAAAATATTAAATTTCTACTTTAATCGAGAAATAACATTTTTTAATAAAATAAACATGTTTCGTTTTGTTCTTAATTTGAAAAAAAAATTGAAAGGTTAAATTTTTGGTTTAAAGTTTAGATTTTAGCAAAATAAATTAACTTTGCAAGCCTAAACTCGAAATTTGGGAAACCGAAATTATTTTCAAACAAAAACTCAAAAGAGAGCCATTCCTTGACAGAGAATAAGTCATTAAAAACTTGAACATCTGAAAGCAGCAACTGGCGAAGAAAATGCCACTCAAGAGGGATGGAAAATACTCAAAATTATATAAAAAAATGTTCGTCAAATCCCAGTGTTTAAACTCAAAACGTTTTTTCATGCATTTTGAGTTGATTTTTTTTTAGTCTTTTTATATCATTGGTTTAAATTTAAATCTGACTGATATTCAAAATTATGATTTTTTAAAAGATTGTTATTAAATTAATTATTTGTTCCGTAATGCAGAGTGATTCATTAAGAATCTGAAAACAGCGTTTAGATTTCAGACTTGAAGTCTTAAGAAAAAAAATATTAAATCTCTACTTTAATCGAGAAATAACATTCTTTAATTAAATAAACATGTTTCATTTTGTTCTTAATTTGAAAAAAAATTTGAAAGGTTAAATTTTTGGTTTAAAGTTTAGATTTTAGCAAAATAAATTAACTTTGCAAGCCTAAACTCGAAATTTGGGAAAACGAAATTATTTTCAAACAAAAACTCAAAAGAGAGCCATTCCTTCACAGAAAATAAGTCATTAAAAACTTGAACATCTGAAAGCAGCAACTGGCGAAGAAAATGCCACTCAAGAGGGATGAAAAATACCCAAAATTATATAAAAAATTGTTCGTTAAATCCCAGTGTTTAAACTCAAAACTTTTTTTCATGCATTTAGAGTTGATTTTTTTTAATTCTTTTTATATCATTGGTTTAAATTTAAATCTGACTGATATTCAAAATTATGATTTTTTAAAATATTGTTATTAAATTAATTATTTGATCCGTAATGCAGAGTGATTCATTAAGAATCTGAAAACAGCGTTTAGCTTTCAGACTTGAAGTCTTAAGAAAAAAAAAATTAAATCTGTACTTTAATCAAGAAATAACATTTTTTTAATAAAATAAACATGTCCCGTTTTGTTCTTGATTTGAAAAAAAATTGAAAGGTTAAATTTTTGGTTTAAAGTTTAGATTTTAGCAAAATAAATTAACTTTGCAAGCCCAAACTCGGAATTTGGGAAAACGAAATTATTTTCAAACAAAAACTCAAAAGAGAGACATTCCTTGACTAAAAATAAGTCATTAAAAACTTGAACATCTGAAAGCAGCAACTGGCGAAGAAAATGCCACTCGAGAGGGATGGAAAATATTCAAAATTATATGAAAAATTGTTCGTCAAATCCCAGTGTTTAAACTCAAAACGTTTTTTCATGCATTTTGAGTTGATTTTTTTTTAGTCTTTTTATATCATTGGTTTAAATTTAAATCCGACTGATATTCAAAATTATGATTTTTTAAAATATTGTTATTAAATTAATTATTTGTTTCGTAATGCAGAGTGATTCATTAAGAATCTGAAAACAGCGTTTAGATTTCAGACTTAAAGTCTTAAGAAAAAAAATATTAAATCTGTACTTTAATCAAGAAATAACATTTTTTTGATAAAATAAACATGTTCCGTTTTGTTCTTGATTTGAAACAAAAATTGAAAGGTTAAATTTTTGGTTTAAAGTTTAGATTTTAGCAAAATAAATTAACTTTGCAAGCCTAAAGTCGAAATTTGGGAAAACGAAATTATTTTCAAACAAAAACTCAAAAGAGAGCCATTTCTTGACAGAGAATAAGTCATTGAAAACTTGAACATCTGAAAGCAGCAACTGGCGAAGAAAATGCCACTCAAGAGGGATGGAAAATACCCAAAATTATATAAAAAATTGTTCGTCAAATCCCAGTGTTTCAACTCAAAACGTTTTTTCATGCATTTTGAGTTGATTTTTTTTTAGACTTTTTATATCATTGGTTTAAATTTAAATCTGACTGATATTCAAAATTATGATTTTTTAAAATATTGTTATTAAATTAATTATTTGTTCCGTAATGCAGAGTGATTCATTAAGAATCTGAAAACAGCGTTTAGATTTCAGACTTGAAGTCTTAAGAAAAAAAATATTAAATTTCTACTTTAATCGAGAAATAACATTTTTTTAATAAAATAAACATGTTCCGTTTTGTTCTTAATTTGAAAAAAAAATTGAAAGGTTAAATTTTTGCTTTAAAGTTTAGATTTTAGCAAAATAAATTAACTTTGCAAGCCTAAACTCGAAATTTGGGAAAACAACGAAATTATTTTCAAACAAAAACTCAAAAGAGAGCCATTTCTTGACAGAGAATAAGTCATTGAAAACTTGAACATCTGAAAGCAGCAACTGGCGAAGAAAATGCGACTTAAGAGGAATGGAAAATACTCAAAATTATATAAAAAATTGTTCGTCAAATCCCAGTGTTTAAACTCAAAACGTTTTTTCATGCATTTTAAGATGATTTTTTTTTATTTAGTCTTTTTATATCATTGTTTTAAATTTTAATCTAACTGATATTCAAAATTCTGATTTTTTTAAATATTGTTATTAAATTACCCTCTATTGTATTGCATCTGAGGCTACAATTACCTCCCCAATGAACAATACCTTTATGTTGGGAAAAACAATGGTCGAAAATAGAAAGTATTTTTATCTACAAATAGTCGAAAATGTCCAGCATTGTTCAAAAAATGTTCGCTGATAATTGGGCTGCCTAAGATCCAAAGTTTTTATTTTTTTTATTTTTAAAAATTGAAACACAAATCTGATCCCCTGAAGTTAAAACAGACCAGGCTTGTATTTTAATTTTTAGAGGACCAATCCAAAATATTTAATTTTTGTTTTAAATTTGAGCTGCATAAAAGTTTTTATATAAAAAATTATTTTTTAAAACCTCTATTTACTATTTGAAATTTAGGCCCAATTTTTTGAGCATAACATTAATATATCAAATGGGTTTTTAATTTTAAGTTCTTGATTTTTTTAGAAAATACAATTGACAACCTCGACTTTAAATTCTGTAGTAAAAACATTGCTGTGGAAAACCTCATGTTTGTTCAAAAAAATCTCATGTTTTGGCTTCAATCTTCGTAGGCTTTGTTTAAATATCATTACACCTATAATCCTTAAACAATTTTAAGTTTTAAATTTTGAATTCTACCCCAAAAAACTCGACATATTATCTTTTATTTTAAAATATATCAATTCTTATTTTAATATTACAAAAGCGATTAAAAAAAACACGAGATAAAAATCACAAGTTGCTGGTTCAAGACTAATTTAGGATAAAATAGTCCATTTTTTTGGTGGAATGAACTGGTCGTTGGTTGTCTTTAAAAATTGAAATACAAATTTAGTCTTTCTTGGTTTTAACGAACCATATTAGTGATTCAATTTTTAAAAATTAAGAAAATAAAAAAAAAGTCCTAAGCAGCCCAAGTATCAGCGAACATTGTTTGGACAATGCTAGACATTTTTGATTATTTGTAGATACAAATACTGGGTTGCTCTATTAAAAAACACAACAGAGGTTGCTCTATTAAAAAACGCAACTGAGGTTGCTCTATTAAAAACCTCAACAGAGGTTGCTCTATTCAACAACACAGCACAGGTTGCTCTATTAAGAAACACAACAGAGGTTGCTCTATTAAAAACCTCAACAGAGGTTGCTCTATTAAAAACCTCAACAGAGGTTGCTCTATTAAAAGCCTCAATAGAGATTGCTCTATTAAACAACACAGCACAGGTTGCTCTATTAAAAACCACAACAGAGGTTGCCCCAAAGCAACCTTTGGTGTGTTTTTGAGTCTTTCTTGGTTTCAGGGGACAAGATTTGTATTTCGATTTTTGAAAATAGTCCGTAAAAATTGATATACTAATCTTGCCTTCTAAAACCAAGCAAAATAGAAAAGTATTTCTCTAAAAATGATAACTTGGCTACCGAAACACGTTAGAGCAAGTGTTGTTATGTATTTTGAAGTTTTTCATGGTTTCAGAGAATATTTCTCAGTATATCCAGTATTCAGTATATCAATTTATAAAGATAACCAAAGACTAGTCCGTTCCACCAAAAAAAAAAGAGTCCATCTATGTAACATATTTAAGTGTTGTTTATTTTAGAAAAAAAGATTTTGTTATGTTTCAATTGTAAAGCTTTAAAAAGGTGTTCAAATACAGTTAAACAATTTTCTTTAGCATTAGCTTCCAGACTAGTGATGGGACTGAAAAAGAAGAGGAAGGAAAGTTGTTCCACTAAAAAAAGAGTCCATCTATGTAACATATTTAAGTATTGTTTATTTAAAAAAAAAAAGATTTTGTTATGTTTCAATTGTGAAGCTTTAAAACGGTGTTCAAATACAGTTAAACAATTTTCTTTCGCATTAGCTTCCAGACTAGTGATGGGACTGAAAAAGAAGAGAAAGGAAAGTTGTTCCATCAAAAAAAAGAGTCCATCTATGTAACATATTTAAGTATTGTTTATTAAAAAAAAAAGATTTGGTTATGTTTCAATTGTGAAGCTTTAAAACGGTGTTCAAATACAGTTAAACAATTTTCTTTCGCATTAGCTTCCAGAGTAGTGATGGGACTGAAAAAGAAGAGGAAGGAAAGTTGTTCCACCAAAAAAAAGAGTCCATCTATGTAACATATTTAAGTATTTTTTATTTAAAAAAAAAAATTTGTTATGTTTCGATTGTGAAGCTTTAAAACGGTGTTCAAATACAGTTTAACAATTTTCTTTCGCATTAGCTTCCAGACTAGTGATGGGACTGAAAAAGAAGAGGAAGGAAAGTTCTTCCATCAAAAAAAAGAGTCCATCTATGTAATATATTTAAGTATTTTTTATTTAAAAAAAAAAGATTTTGTTATGTTTTAATTGTGAAGCTTTAAAACAGTGTTCAAATACAGTTAAACAATTTTCTTTAGCATTAGCTTTCAGACTAGTGATGGGACTGAAAAAGAAGAGGAAGGAAAGTTCTTCCACCAAAAAAAAGAGTCCATCTATGTAACATATTTAAGTATTGTTTATTTAAGAAAAAAAAAAGATTTTGTTATGTTTCAATTGTGAAGCTTTAAAACAGTGTTCAAATACAGTTTAACAATTTTCTTTCGCATTAGCTTCCAGACTAGTGATGGGACTGAAAAAGAAGAGGAAGGAAAGTTCTTCCATCAAAAAAAAGAGTCCATCTATGTAATATATTTAAGTATTTTTTATTTAAAAAAAAAAGATTTTGTTATGTTTTAATTGTGAAGCTTTAAAACAGTGTTCAAATACAGTTAAACAATTTTCTTTAGCATTAGCTTTCAGACTAGTGATGGGACTGAAAAAGAAGAGGAAGGAAAGTTCTTCCACCAAAAAAAAGAGTCCATCTATGTAACATATTTAAGTATTGTTTATTTAAGAAAAAAAAAAGATTTTGTTATGTTTCAATTGTGAAGCTTTAAAACAGTGTTCAAATACAGTTTAACAATTTTCTTTCGCATTAGCTTCCAGACTAGTGTTGGGACTGAAAAAGAAGAGGAAGGAAAGTTGTTCCACTAAAAAAAGAGTCCATCTATGTAACATATTTAAGTATTGTTTATTTAAAAAAAAAAAGATTTTGTTATGTTTCAATTGTGAAGCTTTAAAACGGTGTTCAAATACAGTTTAACAGTTTTCTTTCGCATTAGCTTCCAGACTAGTGACGGGATTGAAAAAGAAGAGGAAGGAAAGTTGGAAGGCGAGAAAGTTTTGAACGTAAAAGGCTACTACAAATATCAAGGAGTGGATGGAAAGACGTACAAAGTTCAATACGTTGCTGACACAAATGGTTTTCAACCAGATGGTGATCACATACCTGCGAAAAGTAGATCGAGGAATTTTCAAAAGAACGAATTTAACGCCGGCTTAAATTCAAGAACCAATGATGGAGAAGAATCAACAAATATACAGCAACCAGGTAGAAATTTTTCCAGAGGAAAGCAACGCGTTACTTTACCTCCAAAACCTAAGATGACGTTCAATCAGAAGTATACTGCAGTAACGGCTGTACCTTACGCCTACAAGACAAGGGACCCCCAAGCTGGTATCATTAAAAACACTCAAGAGATCACTGAGAAATTTAAAAAACCTAAAGCATTTACTCCGAAACCTTTCCCTGTGTATGGACCCACGGATCAGAGAATTCCAATCTCGAATACCCACCCAGATACTTATAATAGAAACCCGAAGCCTTTCCCTGTGTATGGACCCACAGATCAGAGAATTCCAATCTCGAATACCCACTCAGATACTTATAACAGAAACCTAAATAGTCTTCAAGGTGTTTTACAGAATGTTAATACACACAGATTTGGCTTGAACCCAAAGCAACATACAGAAGTCAACAACTATAAAAACCAAAACGTAAATCAAAACGCTTTTAACATTAACGATAATTTGAGATATTTTGACAATAATGCCAAAACCGCAGAGAATGGTTTCCCCCAAAAGGAAATCTCATCAGTGCCTCTTATCAAAGATGATGCGCCAAGAGGTTTTATCTTCAGCAAGCAGCAAGGAAATGTTGCAGCTCCCGAAGCTCAATACATCCAAAATTTCATTAACCAGCAATTATCCCAAATACCGGAGTACCAAACCACGATTAATGAAAACTCGAACAACCTTCAAACCACAACTACACCAACCACCACCTCAGATGGTAAAAATACAATAGCCATCACAAAACCTTTTGGCAGCTCCAACCAAGCTGGGGAAAGCGGAGAATTATCGGGTGATAAAGCACTGGAAGAGCTAGGGTACACATCCGGGGGACCAGCCACTTATTTCGAGGATGGACCCGAAGATAAAACCATCTCGGGCCTAAATCGAATACTTATTGGAATTAAACACTACAGCAACTACTCCGAAGCTGACAAACCAGCGCACGTCGATGGTAACTCTGTGATCAGCGTTGCTCCTGATGACGAAGAGGATTCAAATATAACGCCGACGGTGAAACCGACGACACCGACGCCGTTCGATATATTAAAAATCGATCCAAAGCATCAGAATTTGTTGGGAGGTCCGCTCAAAAGGTCATCGGCTAATGTTGCGTTGCTTGCCAAAGAAATTAATGATTTGGGAAGGTAACAATGACGAAATACCATTAAGAGTTTGCGTAGTGTTTACTTCAGTCTTTGAAAGTACCAATGCAGCAGGAGACTGCTCAAAGTGCAGCCTTTCTAACTGTAGTACTTCTCACAAATAAACAGAACAACAGCAACAGATAGCAAGCCCAAAGTGCAGCCTTTTTAATTTTAGTACTTCTCACAAATAAACAGTTCGACAGCAACAAATAGGAAGCTCAAAGTGCAGGCTTTCTAATCGTACTACTTCTCACGAATAAACAGTTCGACAGCAACAAATAGGAAGCTCAAAGTGCAGGCTTTCTAATCGTACTACTTCTCACGAATAAACAGTACGACAGCAACAAATAGCAAGCCCAAAGTACAGCCTTTCTAATTTTAGTACTTCTCACAAATAAACAGTTTGACAGCAACAAATAGCAAGCCCAAAGTGCAGCCTTTCTAAGTGTAGTGCTTCTCACAAATAAACAGTACGACAGCAGCAGATAGCAAGCTCAAAGTGCAGCCTTTCTAATTTAAGTACTTCTCTCAAAAAAACAGTTCGACAGCAACAAAGAGGAAGCTCAAAAGGCAGGCTTTCTAATCGTACTACTTCTTACGAATAAACAGTACGACAGCAACAAATAGCAAGCCCAAAGTGCAGCCTTTCTAACTGTAGTGCTTTTCACAAATAAACAGTATGACAACAACAAATAGCAAGCCCAAAGTGCAACCTTTCTAATTTTAGTACATCTCACAAATAAACAGTTCGACAGCAACAAATAGCAAGCCCAAAGTGCAGCCTTTCTAATTTTAGTACTTCTCACAAATAAACAGTTTGACAGCAACAAATAGCAAGCCCAAAGTGCAGCCTTTCTAAGTGTAGTGCTTCTCACAAATAAACAGTACGACAGCAGCAGATAGCAAGCCCAAAGTGCAGCCTTTCTAATTTAAGTACTTCTCACAAAAAAACAGTTCGACAGCAACAAATAGGAAGCTCAAAAGGCAGGCTTTCTAATCGTACTACTTCTCACGAATAAACAGTACGACAGCAACAAATAGCAAGCCCAAAGTGCAGCCTTTCTAACTGTAGTGCTCTTTACAAATAAACAGTACGACAGCAACAAATAGCAAGCCCAAAGTGCAGCCTTTCTAACTGTAGTGCTTTTCACAAATAAACAGTATGACAGCAACAAATAGCAAGCCCAAAGTGCAGCCTTTCTAATTTTAGTACTTCTCATAAATAAACAGTTCGACAGCAACAAATAGCAAGCCCACAGTGCAGCCTTTCTAATTGTACTACTTCTCACTAATAAAGAGTTTGACAGCGACAAACATCAAGGATATGTCAAGTACAAAATTCATCCTAGAAATGGGTTCCACACTGAGGTTTTGTAATATTTGGAACCTGTGACCAGGTGGGCTTAGCAAGTCGAGGATTTGGAAGACCTCTTAATGAAGAGTTCATATAATGTATGGAAATCTAAAAAGCAAAGATTTTTGACTTGTAAGCAAATTCTTGATACCTACAAAATTTTGACAGGGTGGTCAGAGGTTCTAATTGGACAATTTATTATACAAAATATTAGTAACGCTTTATCTTTATGATTTATGGTGTTTCATTAACAACTCAAGTTAAGTTTTACTTGTTGAATCTCGAAATTAGTTCATAAACATATGTCAGGATCAGGCACGTTACTTTTTGAAATTTTTGAAATGTTAAAAGGTTCATAAGTTTAAAACTATATTAATAATAATTAATACGAAGCAACAAATGTTTTACCACATATAAATCTTTGAGACCACCAGTTTTCAAATGGTTACTGCTTTGTAATACCAAATCTGATTTTAAATCAATCTGATTAAATTTAATTGTAGGCACCATAGATCTTACCTATTTTATTTAATGTTGTCAATATTTATCATTTGAAATAAAGTAATATTTATTTAGGTTTTCATGTACATTTTCATGGTTCTATTTTGATAGATTTACCAAACTGGTGAGAAATTAAATCTAGTGACAAATTTCAGAAAATTTACATTTGACATACAACTAATGTGGATTTAAAAAATTCACAAATGTTACCCAATGGATGTGACAAAAACGTAGGTTAGATTTTTCTTTTTAGAATATAAAAACCGAAATTGAATTAAATAGAAAAGAGAAATTAATTACTTTTTCACTTCTTCCCCTTTACGCTTACATAATGTTCAAAAATTTTACTTGCAGGACTCTACCAGTAGATTCAAGACGATAAACAAAAACGATTTATAGAAAAAAAGCTTAGTGAAAAGTTTTTAGAGCTCCCTCCCCCCATTTATAAATTTTTAAGTTGCCAAGAACCTTTAGTCTTCAAGTTGCCAAGAAAAAAAATTCATTAATTACCTCATTGAGATTTTTACGATTTATTTTTTTTAGACATATTTTTTATACTCCACCTTAATCCACATTTAAAAATCTTGGTTTATGTCTTCTTTTGTTTCTTTATTAATTTAAAGAATTTATTCAATATTATTAAATATTCGTTGTATGTCGAAATTCATTTTTTTTTTTCGATCACTCCTGATTTTTTTCAGCAATTTGAACATATTTCCAAAATGGAACTGTACAGATGTTAATAAAAAACTAAGTAGCAATCAATATTGTATAATCAAGCATGTATATAATAATTGGTAACCTTTCTTGTTCCAAAGTATCATACTACTATCCATCTATTGTATATATTGTGTCTATCATCTATATAATTTATCATTATATTATATAATATAATCAGAACTGAACTAATTAGCTTGTGATATGTTTATAAATTTTATTGTTAGTGTTATTTTATACTATATATGTGCTACATCTATTTTGTAAACTTTGTTTATTTTATATACTTAGAAAATGTGAAAAAAAAATCAAAAATAAATATATTTTCCTAAATAAACTTTTTTAAACCAGCATGTATATATAATTTTTCACCTTATATTACGGTTTGAGTTTTGAAAATACGTATCTGTTTTGTAATGCAGAGTAATTCATTAAGAATATGAAAGCAGCGTTTGGATTTTAGACTTAAAGTCTTAAGAAAAAAAAATTAACTTACTTACTTTAATCGAAAGATAACTTTTTTTTATAAAATAAACATGTTTCGTTTTGTTCTTAATTTAAAAAAAAAATTGAAGGGTTTGGTTTTTGGTTTGGAGTTAAGATTTTAGCAAAATAAATTAGCTTTGCAAACTTGAACTCGAAATTATTTTCAAACAAAAACTCAAAAGAGTGCCATTTCTTAACAAAAAAAATTCTTTGAAAACTTAAACATCTGGAAGCAGCATCTGGCGAAGAAAATGCCACTCAACAGGGATGAAAAATACTCAAAAGTTGTATAAAACATTGTTCGTCAAATTGCAGTGTTTTTCAGGATTTTCTTTTTAAATTTGATATTTTTTGATTTTTTTTGAACTTGCACCTTCAAAATTCAAATTCTCATACTAAAATATAAAACTCATCGTGAAAATAAAATTTAGAATGTCTTTATTAACAAAAATTAATTTTAGGATGTTTTTATAAACATTTTTAAAACCTTTTAATTTTTTTAAATATTTTGACTTCCTTTTCGCAATTTTAACTCTTAGAACTTTTTATTTACAATGAATGTTCTTATTTGACGCTGCAAAATACATTTTTTTAACTTATAGGATTTTGAAACAATGGAATAATTAAAAAATTGAAAAAGAAAACCAAAACAAATTTTCCATTTTTTTAAATTCAGCGCGTGACTGATACAATATTTTAAAAAAATCAGAACTTTTAAAACGTTGATTCTTTTATTGGGTTTTATGAAAATACGTCAAAATGTTGAAGAGGAACATGTGAAATTGTGTCAAAATTTTAGGAAATCTAATATTTGGAAGAAAAATTCGAAAAAAACAAATTTTCAGAACTTTTTATTCGCAATAGGGGCTTTTATGTGAGGCTGCAAAATACCCTTTCGTTTTATTTTAACTAAAAGGATCTTGAAACAATCAAATAATTAAAAAAAATTACAAAAAAACCCAAAGCAAATGTATCATTCTTTTTTATTTGACGCGTGACTAATACGATATTAAACTGTCAAAACGTTGAACATTTTGAGCGAAAAATTGTGTCAAAATTTTAAGAAATCTAATATTTGAAAGAAAAATTAAAAAAAAACAAACTCTCAGAACTTTTTATTTGCAATAAGGACTCTTATTTAAATACTTTTTTCCTTTTCTTTTAACATAACAATTCGAAAAAAAAACATCAGAACTTTTAGAACTATTTAGCTAGAGCTCTTATTTGGCGCTAAAAAATGTCTTTTTTCTTAACTTATAGGATCTTAAAACAATCGAATAATTAAAAAAATTAAAAAGAAATCCAAAACAAATTTCCCATTTTTTTAATATGACGCGTGATTGATACGATATTAAAAAAATCATAACTTTTAAAACGTTGATTTTTTCATTGGGTTTTATGAAAATACGTCAAAATTTTAAAGGAAAAAATTTGAAATTGTGTCGAAATTTTAAGAAATTTAATATTTGGAATGAAAATTCAAAAAAACCAAATTTTGAGAACTTTTTATTTGCAATAAGGTCTTTTATTTAAGGCTGCCAAATACCCTTTTTTTTAACTTAGAGGATCTTGAAACAATGGAATAATTTAAAAAAATTAAAAAGAAACCTAAAACAAATTAAAGCGTTGATTCTTTAATTGGGTTTTATGAAAACACCTCAAAATTTTGAAGAAAAAAATGTGAAATTGTGGCAAAATTTTAAGAAATCTAATATTTACAAGAAAAATTTGAAAAAAACTTAATTTTGAGAATTTTTAATTTGCAATAAAAGCTTTTATTTAGGGCTGCAAAATACCCTTTTTTTTTTCTTTTAACTTGGAGGATCTTGAAACAATGGAATAATTTTTAAAAATTAAAAAAGAACCCAAAACAAATTTCACATTTTTTTTAAATTTGACGCATGACTGATACAATTTCATGCAATCAGTTTCTCTCTGAAGATGACAGCTTGGCTGTCGAAACGCGTTAGAGCAACCTTAGTTGTGTTTTTTTTTTAATCTTCCTTGGTTTCAGGGGGCAAGTTCTGTGTTTCAATTTTTGATACAATATTAAAAAAATCTGAACTTTCCAAACGTTGATTCTTTCATTGCGTTTTATTAAAATATGTAAAGTCAAAATTTTGAGCAAAAAAATGCGAAATTGTGTCGAAATTCTAATAAGAAATCTAATATTTGGAAGAAAAATTCGAAAAAAACCAAATTTTCGGAACTTTTTATTTGCAATAAGAGCTTTTATTTAAGGCTGCAAAATACCCTTTTTTTCTCTTAACTTGAAGGTCTCGAAACAATGGAATAATGTTAAAAAAATAAAAAGAAACCCAAAACAAATTTCCCATTTTTTTTAATTTGACGCGTGACTGATACAATAATAAACTTTCAAAATATGGTTTCTTTTAATGAGTTTTATAAAAATACGTCAAAATGTTAGGGAAAAAATGTGAAATTGTGTCAAAATTTTAAGTAATCTAATATTTGGAAGAAAAATTCAAAAAAAAACAAATTTTCAGAACTTTTCATTTGCAATAAAGGCTCTTATTTCAAGCTAAAAAATATTCTTTTCTCTTTGTTTTAACTTAGAGGATCTTGAAACAATGGAATAATTAAAAAATTTAAAAAGAAACCCAAAACAAATTTCCCATTTTTTTTTAAATTTGACGCGTAACTAATACGATATTAAAAAAATCAGAATATTAAAACGTTGAGTCTTTCATTGGGTTTTATTAAAATACGTTAAGTCAAAATTTTGAGGAAAAAAAATGCGAAATTGTGTCGTCTGGCCGTGGGTCTAGGCGTACTTCCATAGTGAAGTTGCCCCCACCGGGAACCTATATCGTCATCTATGTCGTTACGTACAAAATGTCATTAGAAATTATTATAGGTGGATTCCCCCCCCCCCTTCCCATCTTCGGTTACCATGGAGATAATTAAAAAAACCTTCCCCAGGCACCTTTTCTTCCAAGCGATCTGCTAAACTATTAAAAGTAGCAAAAAAAAAACAAAATGATTGTGATAGTACACTGCAGGATCCATTTTATAGTTTTTTCAGGGGGGTTAACCCCCCCTAGAAATATCAATAAAACTCAAATAAAAATTTTCATTATTAATTTCTATAATGTCTTTTAGAGTGAGCACTTTACAAAAAAATTCAGAAAATGTATTCATATGTCACACAGCACACCAAGTTTCATTAAAATCCAGTTGGTGCAACATGTCAAAAAAAAATTTAATATGCCTGGATATAATCAATAAGCCTGCTGATGTTAAGTAAATGTAATTATTATTATTATTTTACCTTAAATACGTTTCCATATTGAATTACATAATTTTGTATATTGCTTAAGGAATAAAAGTTCATATGAACTTAAGTTCTAATATTTTTTATTTCCAAGTTACATTGTTACATTTCCATGTTTCATTATAGAGAAAAATAAAATTATTTTTATTTATATTTCTGAAACCCTTTCACTTAGCGTCATAAAATTTAATATATAATATAAAAAAACTGTTGCATTTATTCACTTTTTCTTTCAAACGCCAGAAGCGTACGTTAGAATATTAATATTAAATTTTCATATGAGAAAAATACCATGCCACAGTATGTTAGTGTTAAATTTAAGAATTAAACTCAAACTTAAAAAATGTATAAGTAGAAGCAGAAAAGTACGTTATACATTTTTTGGTATTTGGTGACCACTTTTAAACTTTCATTTTTTCAAAACCTTGAAAAACAGTGGCGTACCCTTTTTCTCATATAAAAGTTTAATGTTAATACCCTAAAGTACACCCCTGGCATTAGAAAATAACCAAATAACTGGAGAAGTTAGCCTTTAAAGTACTGATACTGTGTACCAAATTCCATGAAGCTAAGTCAAAGGGTTTCCGAAATATAAATAAATCTAATTTTATTTTTCTCTATAATGAAACAGCCTGTAACTTGGAAATAAAAACTATTAATACTTAAATTATTATAAACTTTTATTACTCAATCAAGCAATGTAAAAAAGTATTTCATTTAAAATGGAAACGTTTTTAAAATAGGATAACAATTATATTCATTTCAAATATACAAGGCAGCAGGCGCAGAGGTTATGGACAGACATATTTAATTTTTTTGACATGTTGCACCACTTGGATTTTAACGAAACTTGGTACGCTGTTAGTAGACATATAAACACATTTTTATTATTTTTTTTAATGTGGTTACTTGAAGAGATTCTACAGAAATTCATATTGAAAATTTTTATTTGTATTTTATTAATATTTGTAGGGGGGCTAGCTTTCCCAAAAATATTTGTAAAATAGAAACTACAGTGTACCATCACCATTAGTTTATTTTTCTTTGCTACCTTTAATAGTTTAATAAATAGGCCGCTTAGAAAAAAAGGTGCCTGAGGAGGGTTTTTTTTAATTATCTCCTTAGCAACCGAAGATGGAGAGGGAAAATTCCATATACTAATTGCTAATGTGACCTGTACGTTATTAGATAGATCACGATATAGGTTCCTGGTGGGGGCAATTTCACTATGGAAGTACGGCTAGACCCTTTGGAATCAAAATTCGAAAAAAACATCAGAACTTTCAGGATTTTTTATTTGCAATAAGGGCTCTTATTTAAGGCTGAAAAATACCCTTTTCTTTTTCTTTTAACTTATAAAATCTCAAAACAATTGAATAATTAAAAAAATTTAAAAGAAACCCAAAACAAATTTCCCATTTTTTTTAATGTGACGCGTGATTGATACGTTATTTAAAAAAATCAGAACTTTCAAAACGTTGACTCTTTCATTGAATTTTATAAGAATACGTCAAAATTTTGAAGCAAAAAATGTAAAATTGTGTCAAAATTTTAAGAATTCTAATATTTGGAAGAAAAATTCGAAAAAAAAAACATATTTTGAGAACTTTTCATTTGCAATAAGGGCTTTTATTAAGGGCTGCAAAATACTTTTTTTTTTTTTAACTTGGGGAATCTTGAAACAATGAAATAATTTAAAAAAATTAAAAAGAAACCCAAAACAAATTTTCCATTTTTTTTAAATAAGACGCGTGACTAATACGATATTAAATTTTTAAAACGTTGATTCTTTCATTGGCTTTTATAAAAATACGTCAAAATTTTGAGAAAAAAAATGTGAAATTGTGTCGAAATTTTAAGAAATCTAATATTTGGAAGAAAAATTCAAAAAAAACAAATTTTCAGAACCTTTTATTTGCAATAAACGCTCTTATTTAAAGCTACAAATATTCTTTTCTTTTTATTTTAACTTAGAGGATCTTGAATCAATCGAATGATTATGAAAATTAAAAAGAAACCCAAAACAAATTTCCCATTTTTTTTTAATATGACGCGTGATTGATGCGATATTAAAAAAAACCAGAACTTTCAAAACGTTGACTCTTTCATTGAATTTTATAAGAATACGTCAAAATTTTGAGGCAAAAAATGTAAAATTGTGTCAAAATTTTAAGAATCCTAATATTTGGAAGAAAAATTCGAAAAAAAAAAACATATTTTGAGAACTTTTCATTTGCAATAAGGGCTTTTATTTAAGGCTGCAAAATACCCTTTTTTTCTCTTAACTTGAAGGATCTTGAAACAACGAAATAATTTTTTAAAAACTAAAAAGAAACCCAAAACAAATTTCCCATTTTTTTTTAATATGACGCGTGATTGATGCTATATTAAAAAAAATCAGAACTTTCAAAACGTTGATTCTTTCATTGGACTTTATGAAAATACGTCAAAATTTTGAAGGAAAAAATTTGAAATTGTGTCGAAATTTTAAGAAATCTAATATTTGGAATGAAAATTCAAAAAAACCAAATTTTGAGAACTTTTTATTTGCAATAAGGTCTTTTATTTAAGGCTGCCAAATACCCTTTTTTTTAACTTAGAGGATCTTGAAACAATGAAATAATTTAAAAAAATTAAAAAGAAACCCAAAACAAATTAACACGTTGATTCTTTAATTGGGTTTTATGAAAACACCTCAAAATATTGAAGAAAAAAATGTGAAATTGTGGCAAAATTTTAAGAAATCTAATATTTAAAAGAAAAATTCGAAAAAACTTAATTTTGAGAACTTTTAATTTGCAATAAGAGCTTTTATTTAGGGCTGCAAAATACCCTTTTTTTTTCTTTTAACTTGGAGGATCTTGAAACAATGGAATAATTTTTAAAAATTAAAAAAACCCAAAACAAATTTCGCATTTTTTTAAAATTTGACGCATGACTGATACAATTTCATGCAATCAGTTTCTCTCTGAAGATGACAGCTTGGCTGTCGAAACGCGTTAGAGCAACCTTAGTTGTGTTTTTTTTTTAATCTTTCTTGGTTTCAGGGGGCAAGTTCTGTGTTTCAATTTTTGATACAATATTAAAAAAATCTGAACTTTCCAAACGTTGATTCTTTCATTGCGTTTTATTAAAATATGTAAAGTCAAAATTTTGAGCAAAAAAATGCGAAATTGTGTCGAAATTTTAAGAAATCTAAATTTGGAATCAAAATTCGAAAAAAACTTCAGAATTTTTAGAACTTTTTATTTTCAATAAGGGCTCTTATTTAAGGATGAAAAATACCCTTTTTTTTAACTTAGAGGATCTTAAAACAATGAAATAATTTTTTAAAAATTAAAAAGAAACCCAAAACAAATCTCCCATTTTTTTTAATTTGACGCATGCCTGATACCATATTAAAAAAATCGAAACTTTTAAAATATTGGGTCTTCCATTGGGTTTATATAAATACTTAAAGTTAAAATTAAAAAAAAAAATGCGAAATTATGTCAAAATTTTAGGAAATCTAAATTTGGAATAATAATTCAAAAAAAAACATCAGAACTCTTAGAGCTCTTATTTGACGCTGCAAAATATCCTTTTTTTTTCTTTTAACTTACAGGATTTTAAAACAATCGAATAATTTTAAAAAATTAAAAGAAACCCAAAACAAATTTCTCATTTTTTTTTATTTGACGCGTGACTGATACGCTATTAAAAAAATCAGAACTTTCAAAACGTTGATTTTTTCATTGGGTTTTATGAAAATAAGTCAAAATTTAAAAGAAAAAAATGCCAAATTGTGTCAAAATTTTAAGAAATCTAATATTTGGAATAAAAATTTGAAAAAAAAAACATCAGAACTTTCAGAACTATTTAGCTAGAGCTCTTATTTGACGCTGCAAAATATCCTTTTTTTTTTTCTTTTAACTGACAGGACTTTAAAACAGTCGAATAATTTTTAAAAAATTAAAGGGAAACCCAAAACAAATTTCCCATTTTTTTTTAATTTGACGCGTGCCTTATACGATATTAAAAAAAATCAGAACTTTCAAAATATTGATTCTTCCATTGGGTTTATAAAAATACGTAAAGTCAAAATTTTGAGAAAAAAATGGGAAATTGTATCAACATTTTAGGAAACCTAAATTTGGAATAAGAATTCGAAAAAAACATTAGAACATTCAGTAATATTTAGCTAGAGCTCTTGTTTGATGGTGCAAAATATCCTTTTTTTTTTTCTTTTAACTTATAGGATCTTAAAACAATCAAGTTATTAAAAAAATGTAAAAGAAACCCAATAAAATAATTCCCATTTTTTTTTAATTTGACGCGTAGCTGATACGCTATTAAAAAAAAATCAGAACTTTCAAAACGTTGATTCTTTCATTGGGTTTTATTATATTTCGTCAAAATTTTGAGAAAAAAACTGCGAAATTGTGTAAAGTAATCTAATATTTGGAAAAACAATTTGAAAAAAAAACATCAGAAGTTTCAGAGATTTTTAATGGCAATGAGGGCTCTTATTTGACACTACAAAATACCCTTTTTTTTCTTAAAAGTTAGAGGACCTTGAAACAACGAAACAATTAAAAAAAATTAAAAAGAAACCCAAAACAAATTTTCTATTTTTTTATTTGACGCGTGACTGATACGATATTAAAAAAATTAGAACTTTCAAAATGTGGATACGTGACTGATACGAGATTGAAAAAAATGTTGTTTTATAAAAATAGGTTATGTCAAAATTTTGAGGGAAAAAATGCAAAATTGTGTCAAAATTTTAAGAAATTTAATATTTGTAAAAAAAATTCAGAAGAAAACATCATTAATTAGGGTTTGAAATTAAAACGTTTTATCTTTACTTCAACTTGTTTTACCGAAATTTTTACAGTTCCTTTCATTAATTTTAAAATGAAGTTAAAACAATTCAAATTTCAGGAAAATCAAAATGTCTATAAAAAAATTGAAATACAAATCTTGTCCCCTGAAACCAAGAAAGATTAAAGAACACAACAAAGATTGCTCTAACGCGTTTCGATAGCCAAGCTATCATCTTTAGAGAGGTACTAGATTATATTTGTATTTTAATTTTTAAAGACAATCAAGGACCAGTCTATTTCACCAAAAAAAAATCATCCAATTATTTATGTTAAAAATTCTTCGAGATTTAAAAAAAGTGAAAATATGGAAGTTAAAAATAAGATTCTTTTTCATTTTTGAATTATTATCAATAATAAGATCTTAGAAAAACAATCAGTTCTAAAACAATTAAATAAATTGAAATAAAACCCAAGATAAATTTCTATTTTTTCTCCAAATAACTGATACGATTAAAAATTCAGATCTTTTAAAACGTGGATTGGGATTTACAAAAAAGAACGTCAAAATTTTCAGGAAAAAAAAGCCAAATTCTGTCAGAATTAAAAATAAATAAAATTTGGAACTAAAATTCAATTTTTTACTAAAACTTATTTTCCCAAATGTTTACTTTTTTTCTTTTCTTTCAAAACAAAGTAATATAATTGAAATTTTAAAATTTTAGGAAAATCAAAATGTCAATAAAAAATCTTTAATTATTTACGTTTAAAATTTTTTGAGATTTGAAAAAAGTAGAAATATAGAAATTGCGAATAAGGTTCTTTATCATTTTTGTATCAATATTGCGAATAAGATCTTAGAAAAACAAATAATAGCTAATAATTTTAGAAACTCGAAATTTTAGAAAAAAAATAGGCAAATCGTCAAAAAATAACTCGAAATTCATATAAACTTTTTTGAAATTTGAAATCCCAAATTTAAAATTGCAGTCAAAATTTTGAAGTCGTTATGATTAGAAAGTCAATTTCTAGATAAAAACTCATAAGATCTCAAAACTTTAAGATTAAATGTTACGTTTAGAAAAAACCAAATAATTTTAAAAACCTAGTTTCAAATTTTGTGTCGCTTCGTCCAAAGATTAAAACTCTTTTGGAACGTATTTCAATTTTTACATCATTATTGAGAATAAGATCTTAAAAAACCAAATAATAAGTAGTAGTTACAGAAACTCGAGTTATTAGAAAAAAAATATGCAAATCGTCAAAACAGTAACTTGAAATTCATATCAATTTTTTGGAAATTTGAAATTTCAAATATAAAATTGCAGTCAAGATTTTGGAGTCGTTATAATAAGAAAGTCAATTTATAGATTTTCATCTAGAAGATCTGAATTTTTGCCCAAACAATTTTAAAACTTTGAGATTAAAAGTCACGTTTAGAAGAAACCAAAAAATTTTAAAAATCTAATTTCAAATTTTGTGTCGTTTCGTCCAAAGATTAAAACTCTTTTGGGACATATTTCAATTTTTACATCATTATTGAGAATAAGATCTTAAAAAACCAAATAATAGGTAGTAGTTACAGAAACTCGTATTATTAGATAAAAAAAAAATGCAAATCGTCAAAAAAGTAACTCGAAATTCATATCAATTTTTTTTGAAATTTGGAATTTTAAATCTAAAATTGCAGTTAAAATTTTGGAGTTAGTTATAATAAGAAAGTCAATTTCTAAATTTTTCTCTAGAAGATCTGGGTTTTTGCCCAAAATAGACTTTGAGAATAAAAGTGGCGTTTAGAAGAAACTAAAAAATTTTAAAAACCTAGTTTCAAATTTTGTATCGCTTCGTCCAAAGATTAAAACTCTTTTGGGACATATTTCAATTTTTACATCATTATTGAGAATAAGATCTTAAAAAACCAAATAATAAGTAGTAGTTACAGAAACTCGAGTTATTAGAAAAAAAATATGCAAATCGTCAAAAAAGTAACTCGCAATTCATATCAATTTTTTTTGAAATTTGGAATTTTAAATCTAAAATTGCAGTTAAAATTTTGGAGTCAGTTATAATAAGAAAGTCAATTTCTAGATTTTTATCTAGAAGATCTGGGTTTTTGCCCAAAATAGACTTTGAGAATAAAAGTGGCGTTTAGAAAAAACTAAAAAATTTTAAAAACCTAGTTTCAAATTTTGTGTCGCTTCGTCCAAAGATTAAAACTCTTTTGGGACATATTACAATTTTTACATCATCATTGAGAATAAGATCTTAAAAAACCAAATAATAGGTAGTAGTTACAGAAACTTGAGTAATTAGAAAAAAAAAATGCAAATCGTCAAAAAATAACTTGAAATTCATATCATTTTTTTTTTGAAATTTGGAATTTTAAATATAAAATTGCAGTCAAAATTTTGGAGTCATTATAATAAGAAAGTCAATTTGTAGATTTTTATCTAAAAGATCTGGGTTTTTGCCCAAAAAATTTTAAAACTTTAAGATTTAAAGTCACGTTTACAAGAAACTAAAAAATTTTAAAAATCTAATTTCAAATTTTGTGTCGCTTCATCCAAAGACTAAAACTCTTTTGGGACATGTTTCAATTTTTACATAATTATTGAGAATAAGATCATAGAAAATCAAATAATGGGTAGTAGTTACAAAAACGCGAGTTTTCAGAAAAAAAAATGGGAATCGTCAAAAAATAATTCGAAATTCATATCAATTTTTTTGAAATTTGGAATTTCAAATCAAAAATTGCAGTCAAAATTTTGGAGTCGGTTATAATAAGAAAGTCAATTGTTAGATTTTTATCTAGAAGATCTGGGTTTTTGCCCAAAATAGACTTTGAGATTAAAAGTCACGTTTAGAAGAAACTAAAAAATTTTAAAAACCTAATTTCAAATTTTGTCGTTTCATTCAAAGATTAAAACTCTTTTGGAACATGTTTTAATTTTTACATCATTATTGAGATTAAGATTATAGAAAATCAAATAATAGGTAGTAGTTACAGAAACTCGGGTTATTAGAAAAAAAAAATGTGCAAAACGTCAAAAAAATAACTCGAAATTCATATCAATTTTTTGTTGATATTTGGAATTTCATATCTAAAATTGCAGTCGAAATTTTGGAGTCGGTTATAATAAGAAAGTCAATTTCTAGATTCTTAGAAGATCTGGGTTTTTGCCCAAAAAATTTCAAAACTTTGAGATTAAAATTCACGTTTAGAAAATAACCAATTAAATAGGATTAAATCTAGAAGAGTTTGGTGGATTACATGTTAATGAACCGTCAACTAGGAATTCAGGAGAATATTTTGCAGTTTTCATGACCCTATTCAAATTTTTTTGTAAGATTATTAATTTTCGAGTTACTGATTACCAAAGTCTCGTTTTTAATGACTACAATTCCACCAAAAATAGCTTGAAAACAAACCAATTAAACAGGATTAAATCTAGAAGAGTTTGGTGGATCACATGTTAATGAACCGTCAACTAGGAATTAAGAAGAAAATTTTGCAGTTTTCATGACCCTATTCAATTTTTTTTGTAAGATTATTAATTTTCGAGTTACTGATTACCAAAGTCTCGTTTTTAATGACTACAATTCCACGAAAAATAGCTTGAAAAATAACCAATTAAACAGGATTAAATCTAGAAGAGTTTGGTGGATCACATGTTAATGAACCGTCAACTAGGAATTCAGGAGAATATTTTGCAGTTTTCATGACCCTATTCAAATTTTTTTGTAAGATTATTAATTTTCGAGTTGTTGATTACCAAAGTCTCGTTTTTAACGACTACAATTCCACCAAAAATAGCTTGGAAACAAACCAATTAAACGGGATTAAATCTCGAAGAGTTTGGTGGATCACATGTTAATGAACCGTCAACTAGAAATTCAGGAGAATATTTTGCAGTTTTCATGACCCTATTCAAATTTTTTTGAAAGATTATTAATTTTCGAGTTACTGATTACCAAAGTCTCGTTTTTAACGACTACAATTCCACCAAAAATAGCTTGGAAACAAACCAATTAAACAGGATTGAATCTAGAAGAGTTTGGTGGATCACATGTTAATGAACCGTCAACTAGGAATTCAGGAGATTATTTTGCAGTTTTCATGACCCTATTCAAATTTTTTTGTAAGATTATTAATTTTCGAGTTACTGATTACCAAAGTCTTGTTTTTAATGACTACAATTCCACGAAAAACAGCTTGGAAAATAACCAATTAAACAGGATTAAATCTAGAAGAGTTTGGTGGATCACATGTTAATGAACCATCAACTAGGAATTGAGGAGAATATTTAGCAGTTTTCGTGACCCTAATCAAATTTTTTTGTAAGATTTCTACTTTCCAAGTTATTGATTACCAAAGTCTTGTTTTTAATGACTAAAATTTCACCAAAAATAGCTTGGAAACCAGCCAATTAAAGAGGATTAATCTAGAAGAGTTTGGTGGATCACATGTTAATGAACCGTCAACTAGGAATTGAGAAGGATACTTTGAAGTTTTCATGACCCTATTCAAATTTTTTTATAAAATTATTATTTTCCGAGTTATTGATTACCAAAGTCTCGTTTTTAATGACCACCAGTCTGGGAAAAAGAGCTTAGAAATTAGCCAGATTAAAAGGGATTAAATCGAGAAGGGTTTGGTGGAATTACACGTTAATAAACCGTTTCAAAGATGGACAAAAATTTGAAAATAATTTTGGCCTATGGTTTTCTTGTGATCACTCTCTTGTGATCACTTCTGTGAACCTGCTAAAGCTAAAAATTCCAAACACAAAATCTGATAAAAAAGTTTGAAGCCTTAATTGGCTTTTTTTTTAAATTTGATTCAATGACCATTTTTCTTTCAGTTGAGCCCTTTGAAAATCACCCAAGAAATTGAATTTTTATACCTAGTAAGGAAGATTCGTCTCTAAATATAATTGAGATTTAAAATTTTAAAATGTCAATCATAAGTCATTAGATATTTTCAGTTTGAATCTCAAAATTGAAAAAAAAAAAGATTTAGGGCAAATATTAGTTAGCTTTCAGGTAGTTTTGACACTGTTTACTTTTTCTTTTTAATTAAAAGTATATAAATTCAATTTGTTTTTATTTTTTACCAACAATAAGTAAAAATTTCGTGAAAAATTCATCAATATTGTTGCACGTTATCGGTTTGAATGATTAATACTTCGTGAATTGTAACCACTTTATTTCTTAAATGATTCCGGAACACTACAACCGACTAATTAACTCTTTAGGCTGTTTAATTAACCAACTTATTTACTGACTAACTAATTCAGGGAAAGCTGACCAGTCCGTCTATTTATAGATTCCGTTTCGGGTTCTAGAAGGAACGCTTGCGGAAATTTCTGGAGCGCTTATCTGCCGTTTGATTCACTATCGTGGCCGCTTCCCCTTTTTAAATTTTTCTATAAAAATTCCTTACCAAATGTTATAATTATATTTTGTATTATCGCGGCCAAATTTTTTTAGAAAAATTTCTTACTAAATTCAATAAATACATTTTGCTACAATTTAAACAATTTAATAATTTATTTCATTAATTAGTTTAATTTTTAAATTGTTACGAATGATGAAACTTGTCCATTGAAAAATTCTATATCGCTCTGTCTCTCCGAGTTTAATCCCGCCACATAGTGCAATCCTAGACCGATTATCCTGTTTGTTGTCTTTGTCGATTTGTAGTTCATTAGAAAAACGGTCAATTGTCTTTAAGAATGATTTATTAACTTCCACCAGTTAAAGATAATTTGGATAAATTTCTGCAATATTGATTGGTCATTTCTCGGTTCTCGTTGCCATCTTTAAACAAATCTTTACATCTTTTGCTTCTCTCCGCTTTCTACTACTTTTAAAATGATTGAAATACAAATCTTGTCCCCTGAAACCAAGAAATATTAAAAAAAAAACAAAAAGTTTGCTCTAAAGCGTTTCGATAGCCAAGCTATCAGAAAGACGCTGAAGATTTATCTATATCAATTTTTTTTTGGTCCTTGGTTATCTTTAAAAATTGAAATACAAATCTTGTCCTTTGAAACTTAAAAATGTTTAAAAAACACAATAAAGGTTGCTCTAATACGTTTCGATAGCCAAGCTATCATCTTCAGATAAATCTTCAGCGTCTTTCTGATAGCTTGGCTATCGAAGCGTGTTAGGGTAACCTTTGTTGTGTTTTTTAATTATTTTTTAGTTTCAGGGGACAAGATTTGTATGTCAATTTTTAAAGATAACCAAGGACCAAAAAAAATTGATAATGTTACTAAATGTTACATATTAAGGTATATAGCAACTTCTTCTTAGACATATTATTACATGTTTTTTTCAATTTATTTAACATTTCTTCGGCCCAGTTTGGAAATATTTAAATTTTTCTGGTTTGTTGACAATTTTCTAAACAGTTTTTGAAATGTGACTACTTGATATTTAAAATTATTGAAAACGTCACTTCCAGAAAAATTTAAATATTTCCAAACTGGGCCGAAGAAATGTTAAATAAATTGAAAAAAACATAATATTTCCGGTCAATAAGGGTCTACCATGAAGAATATTATTACATATCACAGGAGTTACAAAATATCTCCAAAGTTATTGTCAACTCTAATAAAAATTGGGCAACTGACATTTTCAAGTTATAAATTAATAAATGTTTTCTAAAAAAGGAAAGCAATGAAGCTTCTTTTATATATCATTGGTCTAGTTGAATTTAAAGTTCAAGTTTGAACTAACATCATCGTAAAATATGACAGCTGGTATTATCCACAATTGAGATTTCTTTTGCAAAAATATGGTTAAGTTATACAAGCAGGAGCGTCATTACAAACATAATTATCATCACTGAGACAGTCGAAGTTATCTATTAAATGTATGTTGCAATCACCTCGTCCTTATGTAACGTTTAAATTGGACTTTAATGATGGGTAATACCAAATAAAATGCTAGGCGATACCAAACATCAAATGGAGTATTTTTTTGTTGAAAAGAACAGTGATGATGAAATATCAATCATGTTTCTAATCATGCTCATCATTTGATTTATTTAAACGGAAGCTTAGAGCTCAAGGAAAGAAGTCACGGCAAAATTGATGAGCTGATGACATATACATCGATATACAGGTGTTTCAATATTCCGTGTACACAGAGCTCTGAAGTTTTTTAATTCCAAACATTTTTGCAGCTGCTGTTACTTGGTATAGCTGGACTGTGTGGTATATGTTGGTGTAGACCACAGGATCAGTATCAAGGGGCCTACATAACTAGATACGAGAATGAGGATGATGGCAATGGAGGTTATCACTATGCGTAAGTACCGTCTACACTTCTGAGTGCATACGTGTACCAAAATTAACAGCAACACCCTAAAATATAGAATTCTAAAATGTAGAATCCTCAATCTGAATTTTGCTAAAAGAGAAGAATGATTAATACTTATCCTTGTAATAATTGATATACAAATCTCGTCCCCTGAATCCAAGAAAGATTAAAAAATAGAACAAAAGGTGCTCTCTTGCAACCTTTGTTCTATTTGTTAATGTTTCTTGATTTCAAGGGACGAGATTCGTATATCAATTTTTGAAGATACCCAAGGACAAATCTTTCACCAAAACTCATCCATGTTGACATCCATGTGGACGAATCTCGTCCCCTGAAACCAAAAAAGATTAAAAAGTAGAACAAAAGTTACCCTCTTGCAACTTTTGTTCTATTAGTTAATGTTTCTTGATTTCAAGGGACGAGATTCGTATATCAATTTTTTAAACAAGCCAAGGACACATCTTCCACCAAAACTCATCCATATTGACAAACCATTATGATAAATTGATAAAGGAATCTCGTCCCCTGAAACCAAAAAAGATTAAAAAATAGAACAAAAGGTGCTCCCTTGCAACTTTTGTTCTATTTGTTAATGTTTCTTGATTTCAAGGAACGAGATTCGTATATCAATTTTTGAAGATAGCCAAGGACAAATCTTCCACCAAAACTCATCCATGTTGACATCCATGTTGACATCCATGTGGACGAATCTCGTCCCCTGAAACCAAAAAAGATTAAAAAGTAGAACAAAAGTTACCCTATTGCAATTTTTGTTCTATTAGTTAATGTTTCTTGATTTCAAGGGACGAGATTCGTATATCAATTTTTGAAACAAGCCAAGGACACATCTTCCACCAAAACTCATTCATATTGACAAACCATTATGATGAATTGATAAACGAATCTCGTCCCCTGAAACCAAAAAAGATTAAAAAATAGAACAAAAGGTCCTCTCTTGCAACTTTTGTTCTATTTGTTAATGTTTCTTGATTTCAAGGGACGAGATTTGCATATCAATTTTTAAAGATAGCCAAGGACAAATCTTCCACCAAAACTCATCCATGTTGACATCCATGTGGACGAATCTCGTCCCCTGAAACCAAAAAAGATTAAAAAATAGAACAAAAGCTACCCTCTTGCAACTTTTGTTGTATTTGTTGATCTTCCTTGATTTCAAGGGACGAATTCGTATATTAATTTATAAAGATAACCAAGGACAAGTCTATTCCACCAAAACTCATCCTTGTTGACAAATGCTGTCAAAAGCCTCGATGTTTTAACATCGATGTTTAAGGATGCTTTCTATCGTGTCGTATATAATATAATATTGTATACTGTCAATTCATTCTAGGGAATAAAAGGCGACGCATCCGCAAAATTAACGTTCAATACTCAAACAGCCGTGTTATTTAATTTGAAAGCAAATTTGTCAGCAGTTGGGTTCTTGTTTACGAAAATGTATCAATGACTAAATTTCCCATTCATTTCATTTCCCAGGATATGTACAAAAAGGATAATATTCAATTCGAATTATTAAAGATTGTGTCGTGTATAAAAAAAATTGATTAATTTATATCAAATTAGGACTTTTGGTGGAACGGACTGGTCCTTGGTTATCCTCAAAATTTGATAATAAATAAATAAATAAAATAAATTTGAAATAGAGAACTTGTTCCTTAAAACTAAGAAAGATTTATTCTTTCTTGGCTTCAGGGGACAAGTTCTGTATTTCTATTTTTCAGTTAAGACTAAGAAGTAAAAGAATTGTTTAGAGGAGGACATCAGTACTATTTAATAACGTGTTAAGTAAATAAGTTGTTTTCCTTGGATAAAAAGAACTCAACATTCTTGCATTTATGTCATACAATTTTAATTACTCACTAATTGGAATAAATTGTAAAACAAAATGTCTTTAACACAATAAAATTATAATTGTTTAATAAAGTGCAACAATAAAACTATAACTCTTACGTATGAAGCTTACAACTAAACCAAGCATCCATCAATTAATAACTCATGCATATTGCATAAAATATAACAGTTATTGTCACTTTAATCAATAAAAAGGTAAAATCTATAAACATTTACATAATGATATTCAAATATACAATGATGCATTCATTTTTTGCGTTTCCAATATTTATGATAATTCCAAACGAACTTGAGCTAAATACCATTAAAATATCCTACGGTACTTTCATGAAATTTATTTAAAAAAAGCAAATTAACATCGTCGTAATATCATTATAATTACACTCGCAGAAATATAACTGTAGTCCTTCGTTCTCTAAAAGTACTTTTTTTTTTTAATTTATTTTGCGTAAATTTCATTATTTTAGGACGCTTTCTAGAGATCAGCGTTCAGTTTAATAATTATTTAATTTATTGAAACCCGTTGACATTGAACTTTTAATAAGTGAAAGTGTATTTCAAGTCAAATTGCATATTTATTTAAATTTTCGTCAGGATTTTGTAACACTGGAATCGTCCACTAGGCGTTTCAGGATTAAGTAATGAATCGACTTGTTGAAAATTTTAATTCTAATTTAATTAACTGAAAAACTAATTCGTTTTAGTGTTTACGAGTTTTTTTGACACTGTTGCAAATCGTAATTTATAGGCATGAATTCAGATTTTATTGTCATCGATAATTTCTAAAATAACAGAAACCGATTTGAAAATAAAAAAAGTTTAACTGAACAGTCTCTCGTCTTTTTTTTTTAATTGCAATTCAGGAGTGACTCGTCAAACATATTTAAATAGTCTCAATTTAATTTAAGTGGAAATTTTTATATTAAATAATGATTTCTTTATTTGTTTATTTATTTGTTCGAAATAACGACTTTCATCTCAAAGATGTCGAGATATTTTTAATACAAAGTTTCTCTACCATTTAATTGTGTAAGACCAATTTTTTTGTGTAAATTGTATTAGCATTTTTTTTTAAATTGCGATCCTAATTTCAAAATTTTGACCGTTTAGAATAATCTGATTTAGTTTTTCAAAATTTGGCATTCACAATTCAAAAATTGGTATTCTTTTGCAATCATTAAAATGTCCTTTTATCGAAAAAATATTTTCTAAATTGTTAGCTTTCAAGTCGAAGATTTTCCACAAAATTTCAAAATTTGGACCTTCAATTATTCGAAATTTCCAACTTTTACTTCAAGCTTAGGGTTTATGCAAGAACACTTTTTCAAAGTTTCCATTTTAGCATCGAAGTTTGAACCTTGGCTCTCAAAAATTAAAATACAGTTCTTGTCCCCTGAAACCAAGAAAGATTAAAAAACACAACAGAGGTTGTACGTTCCACTAAAATAAAAACTTTGCTTTCAAGTTTTAAGTGAGAGATACAATTTCAAGTAAAAACATTAAGATTTTTACTTCAAACAAAAAATCTTGTTTTTTTACATTAATTTGTTTTAAAAATTGTGCTCCCCAAAAATTGAAATAAAAATCTTGTTCCCTGAAACCAAAAAAGATTAAAAAACAGAAAGAGCTATGTTTTTTAATATTTCTTGGTTTCAGGGGACAGGATTTGTATTACAATTTTTGAGGATAACCAAGGACCAGTAAATTGCACCAAAACAAAAAACTTTGCTTTTCAATTTTAGGTAAGCGGTAAACTTTCAAGTAAAATCGTCAAGATTTTCACTTCAAACGAAAAATCTTGTTTTTTCACATTAATTCGTTTCCAAAATTGTGACTGTCTAGAAACTTTGAATTTATCTCCGAAATTTTGTCGTTATTTCCTACTTTTTCTGCCTAATATTTCTATAATTTTCGATTTGTTTAACTTCACCTCTCAACGCAAAATTTTAAGGTTCTCTGTTTGTTTTGCTTTTTTTTAAATTGAAATACAAATCTTGTTCCCTGAAACCAAGAGAGATTGAAAAACACAACAGAGGTTGCTCTAGAGCAATTATTTGATTTAGTTTTTCAAAATTTGGCATCTACAATTTAAAAATTGGTATTTTTTTGGAATTATTAAAACGTCCTTTTAAAGAAAAAATATTTTCTAAATTGTTAGCTTTCAGGTCGAAGATTTTCAACAAATTTTCAAAATTTGGAACTCGAATTATTTAAAATTTCCAACTTTTACTTCAAGCTTAGGGTTTATGCAAGGACACTTTTTAAAATTTCTATTTTAACCTTGAAGTTTGAACCTCTGCTCCCCAAAAATTGAAATAGAAATCTTGTTCCCTGAAACCAAGAAAGATTAAAAAACACAAAGAGCTATGTTTTTTAATGTTTCTTGGTTTCAGGGGACAGGATTTGTATTGCAATTTTTGAGGATAACCAAGGACCAGTCCGTTTCACCAAAACAAAAAACTTTGCTTTTAAATTTCAAGTAAGAGGTAAAATTTCAAGTAAAATCATCAAGATTTTCACTTCAAACGAAAAATCTTGTTTTTTCACATTAATTCGTTTCGAAAATTGTAACTGTCTAGAAACTTTGAATTATTTCCGAAATTTTGTCATTATTTCCTACTTTCTTGCTTAAAATTTTCTTGCTCTAATTTTTGATTTTGTTAACTTTGACTCTCAATCCAAAATTTTAAGGTAACCTGTTTGTTTCGCTTTTTTAAAAAAGTTGAAATACAAATCTTGCTCCCTGAAACCAAGAAAGATTAAAAAACACGACAAAGGTTGCTCTAGAGCATCTTTTGCTGTGTTTTTTATCTTTCTTGGTTTCAGGGGACAAGTTTGTGTTTCCATTTTTGAAGACAACCAAGGAACAGTCCGTTCCTCCAAAATGTTTGTTTTTTTTTAACTACTGACTTGCAGCTTTCAGAAAAACTACTTTTTAGGACCTCAGCCTGATTTTGCATTAACTTTAATGTCGATTTTGTCCCATACTGTCCATAACTGTCCATAACTGATGGTTAAATTCACTATGCCATAAAATATAAATATAATCGACCATATTCGTGTATGAATTCTTCATTAATACCATCAAGCATCTTCTGCACAGCGGGATATCACGTCAGTTATATAATCTCTTAGATATCTTCCTATGAAAATAACAAAGAGTAATAACTACAGTAACTATGGGAAGATCGTATGTACCATTAGTGGACTTTGAATAAACTGACAAATACCAAACACATTTTACGCTGTAGTTGATTTATTAACGCAGATTTGATTCACTATTATGTAATCTTTAATACAAAAGATCAATCTGTCCGTCGACTCTGGCAAAAGCTCATCTTGAGTTACAAACTTGGACAAATTACGTAATATTGTCAAACCATATTTAAATGTGGAATTTGCTTCTACTATATTTCAGTAACATATAGGCACATTGCTTATTTTTAATCAGTATCATTAGCCCATCCATTGCTTGCATAGTGATTAGGGGAATATGCCTAATTACGTAGTTTTTTACCCCTTTTTTAATCAACTCTTTCAATTTGAACAAAACAGCATTCTGCAATCTGCACTAATTTTTTAAAACTGTGCTTCGACAACACCATTTGTCGTTATCTTAAAGCAATCTACATCTGGCTCTTAATTAAAAACAGAGACAAACTAAAACATCAAAGAACAAAAAATGTTTTATAGATTTAGCAAACTTGAAAACTCTTTTTAATTTTGGAGTTTTTTTTACTAAGTTGTAAAGGCGTTATTTATCTAATTTCGCAGTCAACGAATGATAGCTATTCGGTCCATAAAAGGCGATATCTACAGTAAAAAGTATGAATTTCGAAACATAACTTATTTTAAAAAAAACCATCATATTCCAATTCAACCTTAAAATTATAACTGATTTTTTTTGAAATTTCGACTTTAATCTTATTATTTTAACTCTTTCTAAAACTTTCAAGATGTAAAGAAAAGTTTACCCTCAAAAGCTTTATTTATTAAAAAGGTAATTTCCCTAAATATTCAGGCAAAGATTTGTATTTCCATTTATCAGGTAAACACCAAAATATTGCGACTCCTTTTTTTTATTTTCGTGTTTAGTATCAACGTTTTGACGTTTTCTAAAAATTTTAAGCTTTGAGTCAACTCTTGGGTTTACCAGTCAAATTCTCAAAACATCATTTGGACAGGCATTCAAATTTAAAGTTGAAATGTTAATGATTTTAATTGAGAAATTTGATTTTGATTTTTTTTTCTCTCTGAGCAACCTTTGTTGTGTTTTTTAATTTTTCTTGGTTTCAGGGGACAAGTTCTGTGTTTCAATTTTTGAGAAATTTGAGAAAAAAATTAGGATTTTTTTCACATAAATAGGTTTTTTCAAAATGTTGACGAATTACTTCGTAAAACTTTAATTTTAGGCTTTAGATTTTGGCTCTTTTTAGATGCAAGCTTTCTGCAAATGCTCACGTTTAATGACTTGATTTTTTCAAATGATATTTCTCTTAATTTTTAGTTGAACTCCAAAATGTTGTTTCTTTTTGCTAGACTTTTCGTGTTTAGCATCAACATTTGGATTTTTCTCAAACATGTTTAACCTTAAGCCAGTTCTTGGTTTAAGCAAATTCTTGGTTATATTAAACGAGTTTTTGAACAAAAATTGGTACATATTCGAACTTAAAATTCAAATTTTGAAATTGAAGTAGAAAATTCAACAACAATTTAAAAATGTTACAATTTCTTTTATAATTTATACATTTTTATGTAAATTGAAATGTTTTTATTTGAAATGCTGAATCTTTTAATAAAATTTTGAGCTTAGATCTGCAATTTTTGTTGTTAATATTATTCTTTTTTAACTTCGACTCAAAGTACAAAATCCAGCTATAAGTAACTGACATTTTTAACTCTTATTGTGTGAAATGCTTCAATATCCATTGTAATTTTTTCTTTGGGAATGATAACGTAATAATATTAATCCTCAATTTATGATTTCTTTTACGAATTTGGAATGAAAATGTTAACACTTTTCTCAAAATTTCTTGTTGAAACTTAAGTTTTTTTCTCAAAATTTGAACGTTTCAAACTTCTGTGTTTTTAGGTTTTACATTTAATTTGAAATTAGTTTTGCTAGAAATTTAAAGCTTTTTTTCGAAATGTTTCCAAATATTTTTTCATCAAAACCAATAAGTAGAACTAACCTACTTTGAAGTTTTTAAAACCTAACTTCTATATACATATAATCAATATTTCCCTAATTATTGAGTACCAAAACCAAAAATGACTTTTTACCTTGAAAGGCGATAGCTCAACAACAAGTCTTTATACAGAGCTATAAAATAGATCATGTTAATATATATTAAAATTTGGAAGACAGAATCACTAAAAAAAATATTGATATTTCTTTAAAGATCATCAAAAATTTAAAAAAAAGTTTCGATGATTCTTAAAATTGCCCAAAAACAACTGGCACAAAAAATTGTACACAATTTCCATTGAAAATTGAAGCTTTGCTCAAAATTTTGGCTGTGTTACGAAATTCGTTTATTTTTATCAAATATTTCTCTAATTATTGATTATTAAAACCAAAAATGACTTTTTTGCCTTGAAAGGCGATACATCAACAAAAAACGCTACAAAATAGATCATGTTAAAGAATATTAAAATTTAAAAGACAAAATCGCTAAAAAAATATTGATATTTCTTTAAAGACCATCAAAAATTAAAAAAAGAGTTTCGATGATTCTCAAAATTGTCCAAAAACAACTGGCACAAAAAAATTGTACACAATTTTCATTGAAAATTGGAGCTTTGCTCAAAATTTCGGTTGTTTCACGAAATTCGTTTACTTTAAAATTGCATATGACATTTTGTCATATTTTTAGAAAATTTTTGGAAAAAGCTTTCTTGCAAAATCTAACTATAAGTAACTGACATTTTTAACCCTTACTGTGCAAAATTCTTCAATATCCATTTTAAGTTTTTCTCTAGGAATGATAACCTAAGAATGGTAATCCCCAATTCATGATTTCTTTTTCGATTTTGAAATGAAAATGTTAACACTTTTCTCAAAATTTCTTGCTAAAACTAAAGTTTTTTCCTCGAAATTTGAAGGTTTGTTTTACACTTCTATGGTTTTAGGTTTTACATTAAATTTGAAATTAGTTTTGCTAGAAATTGAAAGTTTTTTTTCGAAATGTTTTCAAATATTTTTTCATCAAAACCAATAAGTAGAACTAACCTACTTTGAAGTTTTTAAATCCTAACTTTTATATACGTATAATGAATATTTCCTTAATTATTGATTACCAAAACCAAAAATGACTTTTTTGCCTTGAAAGGCGATAGCTTAACAAAAAGTCTTTAAACAGAGCTATGAAATAGATTACGTCAATGAATATTAAAATTTAGAAGACAAAATCACTAAAAAAATATTAATATTTCTTTAAAGATCATCAAAAATTAAAAAAAAGTTTCGATGGTTCTCAAAATTGCCCAAAGACAACTGGCACAAAAAAATTGTACACAATTTCCATTGAAAATTGGAGCTTTGCTCAAAATTTCGGTTGTTTCACGAAATTCGCTTACTTTAAAATTGCATCAAATATTAATAAAAATGGAAAAATTTGACAGTCATATTTTTAGAAAATTTTTGGAAAAAGCTTTCTTGCAAAATCTAACTATAAGTAACTGACATTTTTAACCCTTAATGTGCAAAATTCTTCAATATCCATTTTAAGTTCTTCTTTGGGAATGATAACCTAAGAATGGTAATCCCCAATTCATGATTTCTTTTTCGATTTTGAAATGAAAATGTTAGCACTTTTCTCAAAATTTCTTGTTAAAACTTAAGTTTTTTTCTCGAAAATTGAACGTTTATTTCAAACTTCTGTGGTTTTAGGTTTTACATTTAATTTGAAATTAGTTTTGTTAGAAATTTAAAGTTTTTTTTCGAAATGTTTCCAAATATTTTTTCATCAAAACCAATAAGTAGAACTAACCTACTTTGAAGTTTTTAAAACTTAACTTCTATATACGTATAATGAATATTTCCTTAATTATTGATTACCAAAACCAAAAATGACTTTTTTGCCTTGAAAGGCGATAGCTTAACAAAAAGTCTTTATACAGAGCTATGAAATAGATTATGTTAATGAATATTAAAATTTAGAAGACAAAATCACTAAAAACATATTAATATTTCTTTAAAGATCATCAAAAATTAAAAAAAAGTTTCGATGGTTCTCAAAATTGCCCAAAAACAACTGGCACAAAAAAATTGTACACGATTTCTATTGAAAATTGTAGCTTTACTCAAAATTTTGGCTGTTTCACGAAATTCGTTTATTTTTATCAAATATTTCTTTAATTATTGATTATTAAAACCAAAAATGACTTTTTTGCCTTGAAAGGCGATACATCAACAAAAAGAGCGACAAAATAGATCATGTTAAAGAATATTAAAATTTAGAAGACAAAATTGCTAAAAAAATATTAATATTTCTTTAAAGACCATCAATAATTAAAAAGAGAGTTTCGATGGTTCTCAAAATTGCCCAAAGACAACTGGCACAAAAAAATTGTACACAATTTCCATTGAAAATTGAAGCTTTGCTCAAAATTTCGGTTGTTTCACGAAATTCGTTTACTTTAAAATTGCATCAAATATTAATAAAAATGGAAAAATTTGACAGTCATACCTTTAGAAAATTTTTGGAAGAAGCTTTCTTGCAAAATCTAACTATAAGTAACTGACATTTTTAACCCTTACTGTGCAAAATTCTTCAATATCCATTTTAAGTTTTTCTTTGGGAATGATAACCTAAGAATGGTAATCCCCAATTCATGATTTTTTTTTCGATTTTGAAATAAAAATGTTAACACTTTTCCCAAAATTTCTTGTTAAAACTTGAGTTTTTTTCTCGAAAATTGAACGTTTATTTCAAACTTCTGTGGTTTTAGGTTTTACATTTAATTTGAAATTAGTTTTGTTAGAAATTTAAAGTTTTTTTCGAAATGTTTTCAAATATTTTTTCATCAAAACCAATAAGTAGAACTAACCTACTTTAAAGTTTTTAAAACCTAACTTTTATATACGTATAATGAATATTTCCTTAATTATTGATTACCAAAACCAAAAATGACTTTTTTGCCTTGAAAGGCGATAGCTTAACAAAAAGTCTTTATACAGAGCTACGAAATAGATTACGTTAATGAATATTAAAATTTAGAAGACAAAATCACTAAAAAAATATTAATATTTCTTTAAAGATCATCAAAAATTAAAAAAAAGTTTCGATGATTCTCAAAATTGCCCAAAAACAACGGGCACAAAAAACTTATACATAAGATCTGACAAGAAAACTCTTACATGTATACTTTTTTTTATTTTAAATTTTCTACAAGTTTTACACCTTTAAATATCGCCTAAAATGTTGAAAAGTCTTGTATCCCTTAATTACTTCAAATAATGGCCACACTATCATATGACATGATCCACATACTGAGTAAGAGATCTGAAAAGTAAACTCTTAAAAGCTTACTTTTTTTTTATTTTAAATTTTCTACAAGTTTCAAACCGTTGAATATCACCTAAAATGTTGAAATGGTTTTATATTCCTTAATTACTCCAAATAGTGGACACACTATGATATGACATGATCCATATACTGAGTAATAGATCTGAAAAGTAAACTTTTAAGGGTTTACTTCTTTTTATTTTAAATTTTCTACAAGTTTCAGAACTTTGAATGTCCCCTAAAATGTTGAATATTGTTATATTCCTTTATTACTCCAAATAGTGGCAACACTATAATATGACATGATCCATATACTGAGTAACAGAAAAATGAAACACTAAAAAGGGATTTAATTTTTACGAAGATCGAGAATGTAAAAAGCTTTAAAAAAAACGAATAGTTTGGTTTACGATGTGGGAATTCACACTAGAGCAATTTTTGTTTAATCATCTTGTATACCACCACCATCTAACCTATTTATTTTTCTCTATTTTCAGGTTGGAAACAAGTGATGGTTTCAAGCGCTACGAAATCGCCCAACTCAAGTACGCCGGTACCGAAAACGAAGTCCTAGCCGTCGAAGGTTCCTATTCTTACATTGGCCCTGACAACCAAGAGTACACCGTATTGTATACGGCCGATGAAAATGGTTATCAACCTTCCGGTAATCATTTACCACCGTCGGCGGGAGCAAAGCCAAGACTTGGAATCCCATCAGCAGCTTTGGCTTCCTTAGCTGGTGGTGGTTTGGGTTAATCCAGTAATTCGTCCATACTTCCTTTATCTGTTAATATTTTCGAGATTTCTATATTTTTTTTACGTATGTACATGTTGTAAATATTAGTAGGCCTGGTGCTTTTATAAGTCATGTAAAAACGGGTATTGTTTCATGCTGTTGTCGTACACACAACACTGGATCAATAATTCTCTTTAATTATTACTTAGTACTAACGCCAAGTGCTTACCTGATGAATTTAAAAGATTCTAAATCGGTCTCTATACCTTGTTACGTTTTTGTAACTAAATAAATGATTTTCTTTTATCAAGACTAAATTGTTTTTTATTAATTTTAAGAGAAAGGCTAGAAAGTGTTTGCAGTAAAAGTATTTTCTAAGCTATACATGACATATTATCAATTTATCATTTACGTCGATAAGGCAGACGCGACTTATATTATGTAGAGATAAAATTGCGGTTATAAAAACTATTTATTTAACTCTATACATAATAGACTTAATAAATAACTAGATTTTACACTTGAGAAGAAGGCTTCCCTCTTGCCTGGCTACTACTAATGTTACACAAAAAGTAATTTGATAGAATTAGAAAAATGCTTATATAGGTTTTTCTTATCTACACAGGATTAGCGTCTAGACTTGATAACCTGTAATTAGGTCACATAACTCGCGCAGAACCTTTTCCCATTTGAAGGTTGTACAAAACCCTCTACTTTTCCAGGAAATCCATCTTTAAAGCTTGGTGTAAAGCTAGTTTCTGTCTAATATCCGAATTAGATGGGAGCAAAGACTAGTAAAAAAGAAACAGGACTTGTCAGGTTGCCTTAAGACTGAGACCAACTGTTACCTAAATAAACAATCGATGTTGTTAAAAAGGGGCAATAGACTTCCTGCCTCTTACATCAGTTTGCATGAGTACAAATGCAATTTTGCAAATTTTTCATTTAGAGTTCTCTAGACATAACAAAGGTGAAGTTGAAAGTGTTGTTGCTGTCAAGCCTAATTGGAATAAAAGCAGCATCGATGGGGTTAAAGGTCTAGTCTTAATTATTACATAATTCGTGTAAACATTCATCGATGGGAACTAGTAGTAGAAGTTTATACGTCGATTCTGATGTAGTGAACAACAAATAAAAAGAAAATTACGGAATATTAATTAAATTTAATATTTTATACTTTATATAGTAATATATATTTAACTTAGTAAAAACAAATAAATTATAATAATTAAAAAATACAACTCGGTCGTTAAATTTGTTGCAATTTCTTTTCTTACTTTATTCAGATATTTTTATTAAATAAGAAAGGTGAAAACAAAAATCATTGCAAAACTAAACGTAATACAGTTCCTTTATAACACTAATCAGCTAAGAAGACTCAATAGGACAAATCCTCATGAATAAGTTACGTATATAACAAAAGTCTTTGGAAAAAATTCTGAACGCAATGTAAAAAATAAAAATAAAGTGTGTTCAAAGCATTTATTTATTCTTTAGTACCTAATTAACAAAAAAGCAACATTCAATCTAACCCCAAAGTTCCATTGTATTTGATGGCACCCTGACCTGTTGCATCAAGTGCTTGTTAGGTAAATTATCTATTTACTGAAACATTTGAGGGATTACAGTGAGAAACAGATTAAATTAGGCATCAAAACCGTTCTTCATTTTCGTTTTTTTAGCATTTATCGCAGACTTCTACACTCAATACTGCTCAAAATGTTTAATGGTTCTAAAAATGTCAATTCATCCTCCAAATTATATCGCAATGTTAATAAAAGTGTTAAACATGTTCATCTTTAAAAAATTTTTGATTTTTCAAAAATGTTGAGAACAATATTTTTGGGGATTTCGAGAAAAACACTTTTGGTAAATTCAACGTCTTCAACAAATTTTAAATTTTGAAAGCAATGATTCTGGAAATTTCGATCTTTTCTTCTGAAAGTTACAATTTTTCTAAAAATTGCTTCTTTTCACAAAATTTAACCTTTGAAAATTTGTACTTTTGTTAAATTTTGGACATTTTTCAAGTTGCTAAGGGTTGGGTTTAATTTATGTTTTGCTCAAAATACCGATTCAACCTCATCTAAATTCGTCTTTTTCGAAGTTATTGGTTTATTCTTAAAATTCCAATTTCCATCTTAAAATTAGTTATGCTTTTGGAAATTTTAAATCTAAAAAGGTAAATATTTTTCTAGAGATTTCAAAGATATTTTCTAAAAGCGTTATTTGTCAAAGTTCAGTTTGTTAATACTTGGTTATTCCTGACTTTTTTTTAAATTTAATTTCCGTGTAATTTAAACTTCTTTTACTAAATTCATCTTCTCCAAATTCATTTTGTTTTCTAAATTTTGGCTTTTACCTCAAAAGTCGATATTTTCTGTTTCTGGAAATTTCCATTTAAAATTAGAGCTTTATTTAAAATTTTGTCCCTTTTACGAAATTCGTTTATTTTAAAATTATATCAAATATTAATAAAAATAGAAAAATTTCACCATTTTTGGAGAATTTTAAGAACAAGCTTGTAAATTTCAAGAATATTACAAAATGAAATAAAGAAAAATTTCTGAAAAAAATATCCATGAATATCGCAATTTTTTTCTGTAAATTTGTCTTGTTCGGGAAATTGCGCTATTTTTCACTTTTGGAAATTCCCAATTTTTTTGGCGTTTTGAATCTTTTTTTTTAAGATAAAACTTTTTGTTTAATTGTCTCTTGTAGCTTAAAAATTCGTCATTACAAAAAACATTAAATTAATTAATTAAATAATTAGTATTCTCCAAATGCAATTACACAATTTGCGCTGGTCTCTAACCCATTTATTGGCCACAATTTTTTCAGTTTAATTTTATGATCACCTGATCGCGTTTTGCAAGCACCTATCTTGTTTTAGGTTTTACAAATTGCCTATGGTTTAAGTTAGCATTAAAATAGAAAGTACTGGTCGACTTAGTCTGCGATCGTGCTGCCTCCCATACGCTTTATAGCATTAAAATTAATTTATCTATGCTTTGATTAAAATGGCAAGCGATTTGGATATTTTAATTACTTTCAGGTTACGGATTGCTTAAATCTTCTCTTACTAGGTTCCCCATAGTTTAAATAACTATGTTTATAACGAATGTACATTTATTTTAACTCATTAAATGAATTTCCTGTGTTCGATTTATTGCACTCCTTGAGTGTACTAACCAAAGTTCAATTATTTAAATGCAGGTAGGTACTCACCACAGACTAAAATACCTACAACTTGCAATTAATATCTCGCATCCACCTACTCTAGTATGTAGAATCCGAAATGGACAGATAAAAGTGTATTTTTTCTGCTTTTTATCCAGTTGTAAGTGTTAAATAACTGATAAGATTATTTTCTAAGGATAATTTTTCTAGCTTTAGGTCCTCTTTTAGCATAAATGTAATACTGACAAAATTAGTGGGTTTTTTCATGCATTTTAAGTGGAGACTCCAACGTTAGAACAAGCCAGATGCCTAGTTCCTTTTTAACCACTAGCTAATTAAAATATCTGAGAATAACAATTTAATACTATGTATACTGATAACTGATACAAATGCTACAGTATATTTTATAAATACCATGGAAAATATTTCTCCTTGATCCGTTTATTCAACCCGTAACGTACGGTCGTAGCAAGAGAAGTGTCAATTCACTGATTAGAATATGTTCTTAGCTCAATTTTTATAGTTTTAAGTCCACACTTGACATAAATATAATACTGACAAAATCGGTGAAGTTTGCCATGCATTTCAGGTGGAGACTCCAACGTTAGAACAAGCCAGATGCCTAGTTCCTTTCCGAATGCTAGCTAATTTAAATAACTGACAGTTACATTTTTATACTATACTGATAATTGATACAAATGGTACAGTATATTTTATAAATACCATAAAAAATATTTCTCCTTGATCCGTTTATTCAACCCGTAACGTACGGTCGTATCAAGAGAAGGGTCAATTCACTGATGAGAATATGTTCTTAGCTCAATTTTTATAGTTTTAAGTCCACACTTAACATAAATATAATACTGACAAAATCGGTGGAGTTTTTTATGCATTTCAGGTGGAGACTCCAACGTTAGAACAAGCCAGATGCCTAGTTCCTTTTCGAATGCTAGCTAATTAAAATATCTGACAGTAACAATTTTATACTATAGTTATAATTGATACAAATGGTATATCACATTTTATAAATACCATAGAAAATATTTCTTCTTGACCCGTTTATTTAACCAGTAACGTACGATTGTAACAAGAAAGGTGTCAATTCACTGATAAGAATATTTTCTTAGCTCAATTTTTATAGTTTTAGGTCCACGCTTGACGTAAATGTAATACTGACAAAATTGGTGGAGTTGCTCATGCATTTGAGGTAGAGACTCCAACGTTAGAACAAACCAGATGCCTAGTTTCTTTTCAAATGCTAGCTAATCAAAGTATCTAACAGTAACAATTTTACATTGCAGTTATAATTATTGTAAATGGTACAGCATACTTTATAAATACGATGGAAAATATTTCTTCTTGATCCGTTTATTCAACCTGTAACGCACGGTCGAAAAAAGAAAAGTGTCAAATCTTTGATTAAAATATTTTCTTAGCTCAATTTTTTATAGTTTTAGGTCCACGCTTAACGTAAATGTAATACTTACAAAATTGGTAGAGTTTCTCAAGCATTTGAGGTGGAGACTCCAACGTTAGAACAAGCCAGATGCCTAGTTCCTTTTCGAATGCTAGCTAATTTAAATAACTGACAGTTACAATTTTATACTATATTATTAATTAATACAAATGGTACAGTATATTTTATAAATACCATAAAAAATATTTCTCCTTGATCCGTTTATTCAACCCGCAACGCACGGTCGTAGCAAGAGAAGTGTCAATTCACTGATGAGAATATGTTCTTAGCTCAATTTTTATAGTTTTAAGTCCACACTTAACATAAATATAATACTGATAAAATCGGTGGAGTTTTTCATGCATTTCAGGTGGAGACTCCAACGTTAGAACAAGCCAGATGCCTAGTTTCTTTTTGAATGCTAGCTAATTAAAATATCTGACAGTAGCAATTTTATACTATAGTTATAATTGATACAAATGGTACAGCACATTTTATAAATACCATGGAAAATATATCTTCTCGATCCGTTTATTCAACCTGTAACGCACAGTCGAAGAAAGAAAAGTGTCAAATCTTTAATTAAAATATTCTCTCAGCTCAATTTTTTATAGTTTTAGGTTCACGCTTGACGTAAATGTTATACTAACAAAATTGGTGGAGTTGCTCATGCATTTGAGGTGGAGACTCCAACGTTAAAACAAACCAGATGCCTAGTTCCTTTTCAAATGCTAGCTAATCAAAGTATCTAACAGTAACAATTTTACATTGCAGTTATATTTATTATAAATGGTGCAGCATACTTTATAAATACGATGGAAAATATTTCTTCTTGATCCGTTTATTCAACCTGTAACGCACGGTCGAAGAAAGAAAAGTGTCAAATCTTTGATTAAAATATTCTCTTAGCTCAATTTTTTATAGTTTTAGGTCCACGCTTGACGTAAATGTAATACTGACCAAATTGGTAGTTTCTCATGCATTTGAGGTGGAGACTCCAACGTTAGAACAAACCAGATGCCTAGTTTCTTTTCAAATGCTAGCTAATCAAAGTATCTAACAGTAACAATTTTACATTGCAGTTATAATTATTATAAATGGTACAGCATACTTTATAAATACGATGGAAAATATTTCTTCTTGATCCGTTTATTTAACCTGTAACGCACGGTCGAAGAAAGAAAAGTGTCAAATCTTTGATTAAAATATTCTCTTAGCTCAATTTTTTATAGTTTTAGGTCCACGCTTGACGTAAATGTAATACTGACAAAATTGGTAGAGTTTCTCAAGCATTTGAGTTAGAGACTCTAACGTTAGAACAAGCCAGATGCCTAGTTCCTTTTTGAATGCTAGCTAACTAAAATACTTGACAATTTATACTGCAGATATAATTGTTATAAATGGTACAACATACTGTAACGCAATGTAAATAGATGAAATATGATTTAGAATAGAATTGTAGAATTTAGTAAATAAAAAAAGTTTCTAGAAGGTTCTGATAAGGGGAAAGCGGTCGCGATAACGAAACAAACGGCAGATAAGCGTTCCAGAAATTTCGGCATTCGATAAGCCTTATCTGCCGAAAATTCTGGAAGACGCGGGCCGAAGCTATAAAAAGGCGGTCAGTTTTCCCTCGAGTCAGTCAGTTAGAAGCAAGTGCAATAAGTTGATTAGCAATTAGTAAATAATTAGTGAGTTACTGTTCAGTTGAAGTGTGCCGAGTTAATTCAGTAATAAAGTGGCTATAATCTATCACGTGTATCAATTCGAACCGATAACGCACGTAACAATACTTTATAAATACGATAGAAAATATTTCTTTTTTATCCGTTTTTTCAAGCTGTAACGTACAGTTGTAGCAAGAAGGGTGTCAATTCACCGAATAGAATATTTTCTTATCCCAATTTTTATAGTTTGAGACCCACGCTTGACGTAAATGTAATTCCGACAAAATTGGTAAAGTTTTTCATGCATTTCAGGTGGAGACTCCAACGTTAGAACAAGCCAGATACCTACTTGCTTTTCGAATGCTAACTAATTGAGATATGTGATGGTGAAATTTTGATACTGGAAATATAATTCTAGCGAATAGAGCAACGTTTACAAATACAACATAAAAAATTTTGTCTTGATTCGTTTATTCAACCTGTAACATGTGTGATCTATAACAGTTATAGAAAGAGGAGTGTTTATTCACTGTTTTAGGTCTACGCTTAGTATGAGTATTTACTGACAAAATCAGTTCGGTTTTTTATGCATTTTAGCTGGAGACTCCAACGTTAGAACAAGCCAGATACCTAGTTACTTTTCGAATGCGTTTCGAATTATGGGACAGTAACAAATTTAAACTGCCATTGTAATTATTGCTATCTTTTACAATAATTACAATATAAAAACAATACAGATACAATTTAAAAACATTTCTTACTTGATTCAACCTGTAACACGTGTCATCTATAACTACAGTCATAGCCATAGGGGTGTTAATTCACTGTTTTAGGTCCACGCTTAGCATACATGTTATCCTGACAAAATCAGTTGCGTTTGTCATGCTTTTCAGTTGGAGATGCCAATGGTGGAACAAGCCAGATACCTACTTACTTTTCGTATGCTAGCTAAGTGAAATGTGTAACATTAAATAATTTATACTGTAATTATATTTGTTGCGAATGGTGAAATATTTAAAAATATAATTTAAAAAACTTCTTCTTTACTCGTTGATTCAACCTGTAACATGTCATCTATAACATACGGTCGTAGCAAGAGGAGCATGAACTCAGTGTTTTAAGTCCACGTTTAGCATAAATGTAATACTGACAAAATCGGTTAGCTTTTTCATGCATTTCAGGTGGAGACTCCAACGGTGGAATAAGCCAGATGCCTACTTACTTTTCGAATGCTAGTTAATTAAAATATTTGACAGTAACAATTTCATAGGGCCATTGTAATTATTGCGAATAATGCAACATTTATAAATACGATAGCAAAAAATGTTTCTTGACCTGTTTATTCAACATGTGACATGTGTCATTTATAACGTATAGTAGTAGCCAGAGAAGTGCTAATTTATTGTTTTGGGACCACACCTAGCTAAAATGCAATACTAACAAAATTAGTCAAGTTTTTCATGTATTTCAGGTGGAGACCCCAACGTTAGAACAAGCTGGCTACCTAGGTACTTTTTAAATGCTTGATAATTAAAATATGAGTCAGTAAAAGTTTATACGGCAATTAAAACTGTTGTAAATGCTGCATCATACTGTATAGATACAGGGTCTTCATTGATGTCCGAGTCCCACGTGACTTTATCTTTTAGGCAACCAATCGTACACTTATGCCTAAAATAAATCATCAAATCCCTAACTATCAACTGGTCAATGTTCACTGCCTGTCAGTGACGTTTCATTCTTGGGCGAATTGGGTAGGATTAAATAAAGATATCATATTTAAACGTGGTCTTTAAGATTATTACAGCATAGACATACAATATTCACCTTACTAAAATATGCGTCTGATAGAGCTAACAGGATCTTTTGAGGTTGAATATTGTGGCAGAAAAAAGATGCAAAATTTGGTATAAATTATAAGCACGAAATGCTCATGAACTGTCAAAACTTTTAATCCCTAGATTGTCCTGTCATTTTCCTGCACCAAACCTATAGAAACTAAAATCACTAGGAGAGAGAAGCAATGCGGTCACGTGGGACTCGAACAATAATAAAGACCCGGTATAATAGGAAAGAGTTTTTCTCGATCCGTTTATTCAACATGTAACATGTGTCATCGATAACGTATAGTCCTAGCCCGAGAAGTGTCAATTCATTGTTTCAGATCCACGCCTAACTAAAATCTAATACTAACGAAATTAGTCGAGTTTTTTACGCATTTCGGGTGGAGACCCCAACGCTAGAACAAGCCAGATACCTAGTTACTTTTCGAATGCTTACTAATTAAAATGTGGGACGGTAAAAATTTATGCTGAAATTGAAATTGTTGTAAATACTGCAACATATTGTAAAGATATGATAGAAAAGAGTTGCTTGTCAATCCGTGTATTTAACATGTGTTATCTACCGTATGTAGAAAAAGTTTTCTAGTCTAGTGTGCTGTTGTCTTTTTTTGTCATGTTTATCCATATTTCCTATATGATTGGTATTTTAAACAAACGAGTGAACAAACATAACCTTGAAAAATATTTTATTGATTTGATGCAACAATGGAAGAAACATTTTTTTGTTATATTCTACTGCCGAAAAGCCTAAAAAGCAATAGTGAGTAGACCCCTTCTATTTCTGATAGAAATACAGAATTTTTATGTCAAAGTTAAATGTCAATTTGGTGAGTACGAATCAAAAAAGTAAACATCTTAAAACAATGACAGCATCAAACTTTTTGGACACTTGATATAACCTCAATAATCGTAGTAAGAGGAGTGGTAATTCACCGATTAGATTATTTTCTTGGATTTTTCTCCAAGAACAAGCGAGATACCTGGTTGCTTTTCGAATGCTAGCTAATTATAATATGTGACAGTAACAATTTAATACTAGAGTCCTAATTGTTGAAAATGCTGCAACATATTTTATAAATTTTCATCTATAACGTAGACACTTGAAGAAAAAGTAGTGTTAATTCAATGATTAGATCATTTTCTTAGCCAAATTTTCGTAATTTAAGAGTCACGCTTGACGTAAATGTAATACTAACACAATCAGTGGAGTTTTTCAGGCATTTCAGGAGGAGACTACAACGTTAGAACAAGCGAGATACCTGGTTGCTTTTCGAATGCTAGCTAATTAAAATATGTAACAGTAACAATTTAAAACTGCAGTCTTAATGGTTGAAAATGCTGCAACATATTTTATAAATTTTTATCTATAACGTAGACAGTCGTAGCAAAAGTAGTGTTAATTCACTGGTTAGATCATTTTCTTAGCCAAATTTTCGTAATATTAGATTCACGCTTGATGTAAATGTACTACTGACAAAATCCGTGGAGTTTTTCAGGCATTTCAGGAGGAGACTACAACGTTAGAATAAGCGAGATACCTTGTTGTTTTTCGGATGCTAGCTAATTATTATATGTAGCAGTAACAATTTAACACTGCAGTCTTATTACTTAAGAATGCTGCAACATATTTTATAAATTTTTATCTATAACGTAGACAGTCGTAGCAAAAGTAGTGTTAATGCACTGATTATATCATTTTCTTAGCCAAATTTTCGTAATTTTAGATTCACGCTTGACTTAAATGTAATAGTGACAAAATCATTGGAGTTTTTCATGCATTTCAGTAGGAGACTACAACGTTAGATCAAGCGAGATACCTTGTTGGTTTTCGAATGCTAGCTAATTATAATATGTGACAGTAACAATTTAATACTAGAGTCCTAATTGTTGAAAATGCTGCAACATATTTTATAAATTTTCATCTATAACGTAGACACTCGTAGAAAAAGTAGTGTTAATTCAATGATTAGATCATTTTCTTAGTCAAATTTTCGTAATTTTAGAGTCACTCTTGACGTAAATATAATACTAACACAATCAGTGGAGTTTCTCAGGCATTTCAGGAGGAGACTACAACGTTAGAACAAGCGAGATACCTGGTTGCTTTTCGAATGCTAGCTAATTATAATATGTAACAGTAACAATTTAAAACTGCAGTCTTAATGGTTGAAAATGCTGCAACATATTTTATAAATTCTTATCTATAACGTAAACAGTCGTAGCAAAAGTAGTGTTAATTCACTGGTTAGATAATTTTCTTAGCCAAATTTACGTAATATTAGATTCACTCTTAATGTAAATGTACTACTGACAAAATCCGTGAAGTTTTTTAGGCATTTCAGGAGGAGACTACAACGTTAGAACAAGCGAGATACCTGATTGTTTTTCGAATTCTACCTAACTATAATATGTGACAGTAACAATTTAATACTGCAGTATTAATTTCTGAAAATGCTGCAACATATTTGATAAATTTTCATATATAACGTAGACAGTCGCAGCAAAATTAGTGTTAATTCACTGGTTAGATGATTTTCTTAGGCAAATTTTCCTAACTTTAGATTATTGCTTGACGTAAATGTAACACTGATAAAATCAGTGAAGTTTTTTAGGCATTTCCGAAGGAGACTACAACGTTAGAACAAGCGAGATACCTGATTGTTTTTCGAATGCTACCTAATTATAATATGTGACAGTAACAATTTAATACTGCAGTATTAATTTCTGAAAATGCTGCAACATATCTGATAAATTTTCATCTATAACGTAGACAGTCGTAGCAAAATTAGTGTTTATTCACTGGTTAGATAATTTTCTTAGCCAATTGTTCGTAATATTAGATTCATGCTTGACGTAAATGTACTACTGACAAAATCAGTGGAGTTTTTGAGGCATTTCAGGAGGAGACTACAACGTTAGAACAAGCGAGATACATGGTTGCTTTTCGAATACTAGCTAGTTATAAGATGTGAAAGTAACAATTTAATACTACAGTTTAAATAGTTGAAAATTCTGCAACATGTTTTATAAATTTTCAGCTATAACGTAGACAGTCGTAGCAAAAGTAGTGTTAATTCACTGATTAGATGATTTTCTCAGCCAAATTTTCGTAATTTTAGATTCACGCTTGACGTAAACGTACTACTGATAAAATCAGTGGAGTTTTTCAGGCATTTCAGGAGGAGACTACAACGTTAGAACAAGCGAGATACCTGGTTGCTTTTCGAATGCTAGCTAGTTATAAGATATGACACTAACAATTTAATACTACAGTTTAAATAGTTGAAAATGCTGCAACAGGTTTTATAAATTTTCAGCTATAACGTAGACAGTCGTAGCAAAAGTAGTGTTAATTCACTGATTAGATGATTTTCTCAGCCAAATTTTCCTAGTTTTAGATTCACGCTTGACGTAAACATAGTACTGACAAAATCAGTGGAGTTTTTCAGGCATTTCAGTAGGAGACTACAACGTTAGATCAAGCGAGATACCTTGTTGGTTTTCGAATGCTAGCTAATTATAATATGCGACAGTAACAATTTAATACTAGAGTCTTAATTGTTGAAAATGCTGCAACATATTTTATAAATTTTCATCTATAACGTAGATGGTCGTAGCAAAAGTAGTGTTAATTCACTGATTAGATAATTTTCTTAGCCAAATTTTCGTAATTTTAGATTCACGCTTGATGTAAATGTAATACTGACAAAATCAGTGGGGTTTTTCAGGCATTTCAGGAGGAGACTACAACGTTAGAACAAGCGAGATACCCAACCGCTTTTTGAATGCTACAGGAAAAATGTTCTTCCCGATCCGTTAACTCAACCTGTAACGCATTTTATCTATAATGTGAACAGTTACAGCAAGAAGTGTAGGTACTTTATTTTAATAATATGTTCCAAAATTCCTATTAAAATGCAGTAAAAATTGGTGCATTCGATGTAATAAACGCACTTATAGTTATAAAATTAATTTATGGTAAATAAATTATGATTAAATGTAATACAGATTTATGAAAGTTGCTCTTTATTAAATATCTTTTTATATTATATACAGTAAATCTCAGAAACTGGGTCGGTTTTTTGATTTTTGCTTTCAAGTCCTCGTGTTTCTAGGAATGTGCTCGCCTGTGGCTCTATAACCATTTTCATCGGCGATATATGTCACTTTGTATGTAACGCCATCTGTTCCTACGTAAGTGTATGAGCCTTCAACAACTAGAGCTTCGTCTTTACCTCCAGGGTTTTTCAGTTCAGCCCTTTCTTCTCTAACTGACCCATCGCTTGTTTTATACCTAAAATATTTTTATTTCATTTAAAATTGTGGCCACTCTAGATTGTTACAAACATAATTTGAAAAGTAAATCGATTCAAATTTAGCCAGTTTGATAAACTATTACTTTCGTGAGAATGCAAGTCGCTGAAGGTAACGATTTATTACCAACGGATTGAGAATTATAAAAATTGCGCTTGGCTGATTTGGGTACTTATGGCGGCTAAACGTAAAACGGTTTATTAATCAGTAACAAATACTTACGCAAAATTGTATTTTCCATACTCTAAATTATTTTCATGCTCTAAAATGGTGGCTGGTTGCGATTTTTGTCCTGAATATGTTTGGGGTTTTGCAAAGCATACCACTAAGAAGTATACAAAGAGGATAACCTGTAAAAATATAAATAAGGCATCATATTTAACAATTACAACACTTTTTTACACCACATACATTTACTATGTCCATTGTAGATGTTTTAATAGCTAACTGAAGCACAGTTGGGGGCACCCCTCTATATATAGTTATTTTTTTGCAGGATATGAGTCGATGTTATTGTTTCTATTTAAAAAAATTGGTAGAATAAAGATTTTCTGATAATGTATACATGACGAGTTGCGAAAGTGATAGCTTCAGATATTAAAACAATAATGCCTGATACTGGGCGATTGCTGCCTAAAGTTTGTTGACCCACGTCGTTCGCATATTGGTAAAAACTATTGTTTTGTAATTTTGTAATTTGGTGGTCAAAGCAGGATTTTTAAAGTTATGGGACTTCCGATGGTAAAATCTACTTTAATCTATAATGTTTACCTACTAAATACTTGAGTATAAACTAACTAAAACTAGACATTATTGTTTGAAGCATATTCTTTACAACGCTGTCACTTTAAGGCACAACAAAATAACTGTTAAGGACCTGGAAATTTTTAGTCGTAAAATTTCAATAATAATCTATCAAGATTTCGCTAAATTTAAAATTTTTGACAATTGTTAACTCTTAAATGTTTTATTTTTTATATTGATTCCATAATAACAATTTATTTCTTTTTTAAAATGGCGATGCAAAATTCTAATTATTAATAACAAAACTTTCTCCTGAAAAAAGGGTTTTTAAAATTTTTATTCATTTTTAATTTCAAAACTGGTTAAAATTTGTTTCAATACATTTCCATTTTCCCTTCAAATTGTATTTTATTTTTATGTATTTTTTATTAGAATAGTTTTTCAAGTCGTTTTAGAAAAAGTTAAATTTAAATCGTTACTAAAGGAGGTTGAAAAATTGGATTATGTTTTTGTGTAGGACAATGTGTTGCTTTCGATTTCAATAAGTACTAGACAAAGATGCACTTTCTCGGTCGTCTCGATGACCTTTACCAGACTCTTACTTTCATTTAGTGATGTGTGCCAACGAAATTGGGATTAGTAGGTTTTAAGCAGAAACAATACAGACATCGATTGAAAAGTAACACACTCATGCTTCTGTTGTTATCTAAAAGCAACATTTATTTATTTCGTTAATCCTACAGCAGAGTTTTTCCGGCAGTTTTTTAATAACTGAAAACGATCTTGTTACTGAAAGGATTTTTTTACAAAATATGTTTTCTATTTTAGCGACGTCTAAGCTTAGATCTGGATCAGGAGTTGTGAAAGAATAGGATATTGAATTTGGACTGTCAAAAATTATCGATAGAAGTATTCTATGGTATCGTAGAAACTAATAGGATTGATTTTTCAAAGAGCAAGATTTCTGGGGCATACAAGACAGTCGGAGACAGCAAATTCGTGTACAGTCCAGCTTGACATAGTGAGGACTTCTCTCTACGAGGGCTCTTTCCTCTATAGAACTTCCAAGCTATGAAACTCGTTACCGAAAGGAATGTTCTCCAAAAATTGCAATTTATCATTTTTAAGAAGGCAGTTCATCGCCATCTATCCTTATTTTTGCATTCTACTTGCAGTGCTTTGAAGGCATAATGGGGTTACCCTTTGCGAGTGGATTAAACTTAAAAAATTTAAAAAATCCATTACTCTTGACAAATGATTATCTAATTAAAGTGATTAAATTGTATACAAAAGACACTGTTGATAATAAGGCAAAATTCATTTTTAAGTTAATTGAAATAAGTGGCATAGTAATAGCTTTCTAAGAGACATATTGATGTTATAAAGTATTGATGTTTAGTGACAGTAGGAGAAGGAAACAGGAGATGAAAAGGTCGATTTTAAGACTTTACTACTCGAACTTCAATAAGGTGTACGTTTGGGACCATTGGGCCCCACAAATTGATATATGGCTTGGCTTAAAAGCACAAATACTTTATAAGAAGATAAATCAAAAACATCTATAATTAGCCTCCTCTTTACGTAATCTTTTCGAACATTTAACACCATAATAACATGGCCAAATGACTGCAATTAACGCTTTAATAAAAAGATATGTGATAGCCACAATAATAATATGGTCTGTTAATTTAAATTGACCCCGAAAACCTAAAGACCATTATAAAGGTCACACACTTCTCCGAATCTCCATAATTACGAAACAAGAGATATGAAAGAGATCCATAATTACGAGACGAGAAATATGATATCGTCTTTGCGAAGTTTCGTTAATTCCATTCCTGCTGATTGGCATTTTCTTTGCCAGTTGTTTCTTACAGACGTGTTTATTTTCAGTTACCTCTTTGTTTGTTAAAGAATGGCAATCTCTTCTAGATTGCCACAGAGATATGAGGTGTGCAACCTAATTTTTTTCTTGTAATTTATAATTTTCATTTATTGCTTTTGTTGTTCCTGAAGCCTCTTACAATGGTGAGCAAAACGTTGAACACTTTTGGTAGTTCTTTGACATGATTCAATCTCCAAACTTCTTTCTCTCTCTCTCTCTCTCTCTCTCTCTCTCTCTCTCTCTCTCTCTCTCTCTCTCTCTCTCTCTCTCTCTCTCTCTCTCTCTCTCTCTCTCTCTCGAAAGTAAACTGAAATGGGAAATGCTGAATTTTTTTCAGGTCCTGACACTGAAAGAGTAATTGAAATAAAAGAATGATTTTTTTAGTAAAAGGATTAAAAACTATCCGATAGAAACATTTTGAGAGTAAACCAAAATTTTATAATACAGGTCACTTAAAAACAATACAAATGTCAATATCCCCTGAAAATTTTCTTGGTTTCAGGGGACAAGATTTGTATACCAATTTTTGAAGATAATCAAGGACCAGTTCGTCCAAATGTTGGTATACAAATCTTATTCCCTGAATACTTTCTTGGTTTCAGGCGACAAGATTTGTATACCAATTCTTTAAGATAACCAGGGACCAGTTCATTCCACCAAAATACAGACGTTGTATTTGATGGAGGGTTAGTCAAACGTTAATTCCAAAGCACTACACACTTTTGTCTTCAATCGCTGCTGAGTATCAAAAGAGTGGTTAAAAAAATCATCTCTAGCAGTTTATTAGTTGACACATTACTTCATAATTTTGTAACAAAATTTTTTAATGTGAATGTATCATTGGTATTCTTCTGGTGAGGTGGGCTGTTGAAGTTCCTCGAAATTGGCTATTTCCTCCGGTTGAAACTGAACTTGCTGATGATGGACGGGGACTTGCTGATGCTGTATGGGGACTTGCTGATGATGGACGGTCACTTCGACCGATTTTTGTATATCTTCGGGTACCGGCGGCGGTGTTGGCAAATGCGCCCCTTGAGGTTGAAATCCATGTTCATCCGCCACGTACGTTAAAGTTATCGGATGACCGTGCTCGTCGTGGTAAACTATCTTGCCTTGTTGAATGAAAGTTTCAGCTTTTTTATCACCTTTGTTTTTGATATATCCGGATTCCTGCGCGTGGATACCATTGGCTGTTTCGTAGCTAAAAAATAGTTGTTCAAAAAAAATGGAGACAAATTTTTAGTGCATGCTTCAGTGACATTTTGGTTCCCAATTTCGAACAATATTGCAAGTAAAATTAATATATTTTTTAAGTTTTCTCACTTGGACTAGACGTTGGTTGGTAAATCATGTAATTGTGTCAAATCTAAGGTTGCTAGCGATAACTGCTTTGAAAATAATCGATGATAACAGCCCCATAAATATGATAGCATGACTCGGGACAGTCAAATCATAAAATTGCAAAATTTCGAGATTTAAGTTCAAATTCTAAAAAAATTAGAAATTCTATAAGGTCCGACTTATTTTTCATTTTACAAAATCAGTTTCTCTCTGAGGATGACAGCTTAGCTGTCAAAACGCGTTAGAGCAACCTTTGTTGTGTTTTTTAATTTTTCTTGGTTTCAGGGGACAAGTTCTCTGTTTGAATTTTTTATAAAATTGCATAATGTGGAGGCTGAAGTCAACATTCCAAAAACATCTTAAAATCTTGAAAAAAAAGTTGATATTTTGACTGCAACGTTTCAAAATAGCCCTAAGATTTCGAATTTACTTTCAAAGCAGTAAAAAAGCCAGAATTCTAAAAGTTAACATTAAAACTAACAAAATAACAAAAATTTAGAATTAACAGTTAAAGTTTTGCAAAAAAAACTACTACGAAACTAAATAAATTATCTTCAAATTTGTAAACAAAAATGTCAATTTAAACTTTAATTTATGATACAAGTAATACCAAATTCACGCGTAGGTTCTTTGAAAGTGTTTGATTCGATATTTTTTTGTAAATAAATTTCTTTTAAATAAACACTTTATATATTAGTACGATGGTCAACTAGAAACATGTTTGGTCAAGGAAATAATACAACAACATAAAGTGGGAAGTAAAATATCTTTACTATGGTAATTAACGTGGTTATTGTCAACACTTAAGAATCTAATCAATTGTTAATCGGATAAGAAAGTGTAAGATATTACCTTATGAGCTAAAATGTGCAAATTCTTAATACTTCTCCACTTTCTCGTTTTAATATAAATAATTTCAGGCTTTTAAATTACTTTTATAGGAGCATTTCTTAAAAGCTATTATTACTACAGAACCAAAATGATAAACTGATTGGGGGCTTAGTTTATTATCGATTTGTTTTCGTTCAATAAGGGGTAATGGAACTGGTCCTTGATTTTTTTCAAAAACTGAAATACAGTATTTGTCCTTTGAAACCAAGAAAGATTAAAAAATTAACAAAGGAGCAACCTCGATTGTATTTTTTATTTTTTCTTGGTTTCAAAGGACAAGTTTTGTATTTCAATTGTTTAATAAGAGGTTAAATTTCTAGAGATTCGTAATTTTGTAGCCCAGAGCTCTAGTATGCTACTGAATTTAATTAGTTAAGCAGCACTTCTGAAAACGTTTAAAATTGCTAATCAAACCCAGAGTTCTGACCAAGACCAGACTCCTGCTTCTGTTCTGTTTCCCCTGAAAGGAGAAACTGCATGCATGCAAGATTTTTTTTTGTGCAGATCTTTGATTGTCCCATTTCCATTATTCTATTAAAAATTCTAAAAAAAATGCATTTTTATAAAAGATAGATTCTTAAAACATTTGGTCATAAGTTTGGAAATTTTCAGCCAAATAATTTTTAAAGTGAAAACTTTCTAAGGTGCTGAAATTCAAACCTTGTCTCCTCAAACAAAGAAAGATTAACAAACACAACAGAGGCTGCTCTAACGAGGATGATAGCTTAGCGTTTCGATAGCTAAGCTATTATCTTCGTTAGAGCAACCTCTGTTGTGTTCTTTAACCTTTCTTGGTTTCAGGGGACAAGATTTGTATTTCAATTTTTGAAAATAAACAAGGACCACTCCGTTTCACCAAAATTCTTAAGGTGCGGTGAACGATATTAGATTCACGCTTGAGATAAATTTAATACTGACAAAATTAGTGGAGTTTTTGAGGCATTTCAGGGGGAGACTACAACGTTAGAACAAGCGAGATACCTAACAGTTTTTTGAATGCTACAGGAAAAATTTTCTTCTTCATCTGTTAATTCAATCTTAACGCATTTTATAGCTAGATATAATATGTAACAGTAACAATTTAATACTACAGTCTAAATGGTAAAAAATGCTGCACCATGTTTTATAAATTTTCAGTTATAACGTAGACAGTCGTAGCAAAAGCAGTTTTAATTCACTGATTAGATGATTTTCTCAGCCAAAGTTTCGTAATTTTAGATTCACACTTGACGTAAACGTAATAGTGACAAAATCAGTGGGGTTTTTCAGGCATTTCAGTAGGAGACTACAACGTTAGATCAAGCGAGATACCTTGTTGTTTTTCGAATGCTAGCTAATTATAATATGTGACAGTAACAATTTAATACTAGAGTCCTAATTGTTGAAAATGCTGCAACATATTTTATAAATTTTCATCTATAACGTAGACACTCGTAGAAAAAGTAGTGTTAATTCAAAGATTAGATCATTTTCTTAGCCAAATTTTCCTAATTTTAGAGTCACGCTTGACGTAAATGTAATACTAACACAATCAGTGAAGTTTTTCAGGCATTTCAGGAGGAGACTACAACGTTAGAACAAGCGAGATACCTGGTTGCTTTTCGAATGCTAGCTAATTATAATATGTGACAGTAACAATTTAAAACTGCAGTCTTAATGGTTGAAAATGCTGCAACATATTTTACAAATTTTCATCTATAACGTAGACAGTCGTAGCAAAAGTAGTGTTAATTCACTGGTTAGATAATTTTCTTAGCCAAATTTTCGTAATATTAGATTCACGCTTGATGTAAATGTACTACTGACAAAATCCGTGGAGTTTTTCAGGCATTTCAGGAGAAGACTACAACGTTAGAACAAGCGAGTTACCCAACAGTTTTTTGAATGCTGCAGGAACAATTTATTTCTCGATCCGTTAATTTACCCTGTAACGCATTTAATCTATAACGTAAACAGTCACAGCAAGAGGTGTAGGTACTTAATTTTAATAATATGTTCTAAAATACATATTAAAATGCAGTAAAACTTGCTGTATTTGATGTAAGGAACGCACTCATAGTTATTTAATTAATTTATGGTAAATTAGTTATGATTAAATCTAATAGAGATTTATGAAAGTTGCTCTTTAGTAAATATCTCTTTATATTATATATATATATATATATATATATATATATATATATATATATATGTATATATACATATATAGGATTTGTATTTCAATTTTTGAAAATAAACAAGGACCACTCCGTTCCACCAAAATTCTTAAGGTACGGTGAACGATTTTAGATTCACGCTTGAGGTAAATGTAATACTGACAAAATTAGTGGAGTTTTTGAGGCATTTCGAGAGGAGACTACAACGTTAGAACAAGCGAGATACCTAACAGTTTTTTGAATGCTACAGGAAAAATTTTCTTCTCGATCTGTTAATTTAATCTTAACGCATTTTATAGCTAGTTATAATATGTGACAGTAACAATTTAATACTACAGTATAAATGGTTGAAAATGGTGCAACATGTTTTATAAATTTTCAGTTATAACGTAGACAGTCGTAGCAAAAGTAGTGTTAATTCACTAATTAGATGATTTTCTCAGCCAAATTTTTGTAATTTTAGATTCACACTTGACGTAAACGTAATACTGACAAAATCAGTGGAGTTTTTCAGGCATTTCAGGAGGAGACTACAACGTTAGAGCAAGCGAGATACCTGGTTGCTTTTCGAATGCTAGCTAATTATAATATGTAACAGTAACAATTTAAAACTGCAGTCTTAATGGTTGAAAATGCTGCAACATATTTTATAAATTTTTATCTAAAACGTAGACAGTCGTAGCAAAAGTAGTGTTAATTCACTGGTTAGATCATTTTTTTAGCCAAATTTTCGTAATTTTAGATTCACACTTGACGTAAACGTAATGCTGACAAAATTAGTGGGGTTTTTCAGGCATTTCAGGAGGAGACTACAACGTTAGAACAAGCGAGTTACCCAACAGTTTTTTGAATGCTGCAGGAACAATTTTCTTCTCGATCCGTTAATTTACCCTGTAACGCATTTAATCTATAACGTAAACAGTCACAGCAAGAAGCATGGTACTTAATTTTAATAATATGTTCTAAAATACGTATTAAAAAGCAGTAAAACTTGTTGTATTTAATGTAAGGAACGCACTCATAGTTATAAAATTAATTTATGATACATTAGTTATGATTAAATCTAATAGAGATTTATGAAAGTTGCTCTTTAGTATATTATTTATATTATATTATATATATATATACATATATATATATATATATATATATGTATATACATATACAAGATTTGTATTTCAATTTTTGAAAATAAACAAGGACCACTCCGTTCCACCAAAATTCTTAAGGTACCGTGAACGATTTTGGCTACCGGATCAACTTACGCTTTCACGTGTGCTTAAGGTATATCCTTCTGTCAACATTAGAGTAAATCAAAGTGTATTTCATTATCAATAAATATTAGGTCCATTTCCACACGAAACAAGCATCTAAACCAGACATATAAAAAAATCAGTTTGACAAATATTCAAATATTTCCAATGTTCTGTCTTGTTTATTAGTGTAGGTTCGCTACATATTTCCTAGTTTTAAGTTTTCACTTCTGTCGGGAGTGGCCAAAGCTACCTATATTCTTTTTAAATCCACAAACCTAAATGAATATCCTTCCTTATGTTGTTCAAAACTCTGCTTCAGGATTGGTATGGGTGTCTTCTTGTGTTCTATATCGTCCGCTTGATGATAATGCTGAGATACTTCGATTGCACTATTCAAACTCACAAACATGCACGGAAGCACCTAAAAATCGATTAAGTAATTTTAGACCTTTTGGCGCGTAAGGTACCAACCAAATAATAATTCATATTTATTATTATGCGAGGAACGGTCACTAACTGATAGGTAATTGCAAATTTTCCTTCTGGGTTTATATATGAAAGAAGATAACGAGAAATTTCACGTCGCCACCATATGGTAATAGAAGGATGAGAATGGTAGGTTTCTTTTTAATTAAACAATTTACCGTCCATTTGACTCTCGAGTTGGCGAAGCAGATTTTATTTTTAACGACTGTCGTAATTAGAAGAGACATTTATTAAAGAGGTCTAGTAGTAGAAACTGAATTAAATGGATAAAATATTTATTTTTATTTAGGCTTTCCCTAATATTTCGTATTTAAATTGTTGTCCACTTTGACGCTTATACTTAATCCTGTGGGCGTCAATCGTGAAATTTAAACTTTTTTCAGACGTCAATTGCAAAATAATGATTTCAGTTATGACAAACAATTTCAGTTTTGTTTGATCAGGTTTATTTTTTCTGCAAAAAATTCAAAGTCAAGAGTTGTGTCGTCTCAAACTTAAGATGACATAAAAACAAATTATGACGAGATTAGTTTTGTTATGCAAGGATTACATAAGTGGGAAATCCAAAACAAATTATTGTTTAATGACAGCAAAAGTAAAATATGTTATAATGAATTTGTCATTCATATTCACCGAGTAATAATTTTTTTAATAGAATTTTAATCCATCAGGTACTGAATAAAAAATTTGCACTAAATTAGCATTTTTGTTATTATATTTTACGTATTTAGAAAAATGAATTCATGCTCCTGAGTTTTAAATAAAGTTTATGTAATACGAGTGGATTTTAATCATGTTGTATCATTCTTCATGGTAGACCCTTATTGACCGTAGTCACATTTCAAAATTTGTTTAGAAAATTGTCAACAAACCATAAAAATTTAAATATTTTTTTAAACTGGGCCGAAGAAATGTTAAATAAATTGAAAAAAAGAAAAAAAAACATCTTGTATCATGTTTAGAAAACATTATTTTGGAATGACGGCTTTTTAAATTTCTTCTAAATTTTCGTTAATTCTTCGACTTTTTTGGAGAGATTTTCCCCAATGTGATTAAAATCTGGAAAGACCTATTTGAATTTAAATTAAACTTTAACCTGTAACTGTATATGTTTTTCCATTTCAAGAACCTTTAAGTTAGAACTCAATTTGCCCAATGTTTTCTCAATATTCGATTTTTCCAATTTTTTTTACCCAAAATCAAATACTGGTTACTTTCTTGTATTAAATTTTGATTTTAAATTGGACAATTTGACTCTTGAAAGCCTTTATTTAGAAACTTCAGTTTTTTTTGGAGGAACTTGGTTGTCGTCAAAAATTGAAATACAAATTTTGTCTTATGAAACCAGGAAAGATTAAAAAACACAACAAAGGTCGCTCTTATGCGTTTCGATGGCCAAACTATCATCTTAGGAGAGACACATTAGCTTCAGGGGACAAGATTTGTATTTCAAATTATTATTTCAAATAATGTAGAGAATCTAGACCTCGAATAAAAAGTGTCAATTTTTTGTTCTAAAAAAATTGACACTTTTTATTTATGTAGATTCTCTACATAATATATCACCCAAATCCACTAACTACTGCCACTTCCACTACTTCATTTTAAGGTGTTAAATAAAATGAGTTTTTATTCATTGGGCATGTTTCCAAGTTTTCGAATTTTTTTGGAAAACTTCGCCTTCTTAGTTTGGTTTTTTCAAATTTTAATTTTTTTCAACATTTTGATTTTGTTCTTCATGGTGAACTCTTATTGACCGAAAATATTATGTTTTTTAATTTTATTTAACATTTCTTCGGCCCAGTTTGGAAATATTTAAATTTTTATTGTTTGTTGACAATATTCTAAACATTTTTTGAAATATGACTACTTGATTTTTAAATTAATTTGAAAATGTCACCTCATGACAGCTTGGATTTAACGGACTGGTTCTTGGTTATCTTCGAAAATTGAAATACAAATCTTGTCCCCTGAAACCAGAAAAATTAAAAAACACAATAAAGGTTGCTCTAACGCATTTCGGTAGCCAAGCTATCATCTTTAGAGAAATACTTAGTATCTGTGTGTTTTTTAATCTTTCTTGGTTATAGGGGACAAGATTTGTATTTCAATTTTTAATAAAACTTAAAATTTAAAGGATCAGATGTGGTGGAAACTGAATTAATACTTTTCTATCTAAAGTTTACCCAAATTAGGTGTCAAATTGCTAAAGAAGAAATTGCGAATGAAATGTCTGGCGGTTGTGAGGATTCCAAGAATTCATAGGTCGCGACCTCATCTCAAATGAAAAGGTAAATAGTGAGATTCGAGTAAGCAAATCGACCTCGATGATGATGGTATTAAATGCAGCCGTTGCGACAGAGTATTATTAAATTAAACACCCACTTTCCAATGATTTGCCGCCGGTATTCTTTAACACGAATTCGGACTTGGTATTAACAAATAATTAATATAATTGATACGAACCGTCCAATATGCTAAGATCACACAGAGAATCGGATTCCTTGAGTGGGCGTCTATCAAATATAATTGGTAACCCTGAGGAACGTTTAAATTTACCTTTATAAACTTTGTTTGCCAAAGTTTTGACCTTAAAAGGATTTAGGATGTATGTTTTTTATTTTTTTTTATTAATTAATTCGTCTGCAACATATTAGTTTGGTTTTACTATAATGATGACTATTTTTAAACAAATAAGGTCAAATATTCTATGCAGTTGCATTTCTTATATAAAATTAAGTAATTCAATGGTAGGAAATTCTAAAGAATTTATATGATCCGTTTTCAAGACATCGTATTCTAGTATTGGCCTTACTTGAGCTTTGTATAGTGTTAATAGCTGATGAGATGTGATAAGACTTATCGCTTCGGAAACGTCTGCCGTATAATTAATTATCGCGGCCGCTTCCCACTACCAAATTTTTCTAGAAAATTCCTTACTATATCACTAATACAAATTCTATAACTACATTTTGTTACAATATACTTTTTGCAACCCACTGAATGAGGTTAAATGCTGTAGTAGTTGGTATTAATTTCAATTTAATACGTCTACCCATTATTAAGAAAAAATTAATTTGATGACAGACAACAAAATGATCCAATTGTTCATTTTGATGTACAGTGGCTGAAACCACATCAGCTTTCATTACAAATAATCAAAATTTGCTAGAAATGACTTAAGGAAGACCAAATTGCTGAAACACCAATTTCCTTGCGTAACAAATGTCCTGAAATTGAATTAGTCGAATAGAACGATTTTTTACACACGATTTAATTCATACACAACGTCTAATACGAATATTACAATAGGTAGTTACTACATCGATGTTTGTGCATGGAAGTCATCAATTTGACGATCGGCAGTCGACGGTGTGTTGCAGCAGATGAGATGAATGATAAATGAAAGTCATTAGGCCGAATCCTTCGTTTCGTCATGTCGTCACATATTTTAAAGTTCATGTATATATTGCGTGTAATAATTATTAAACCCAACAATAGCCCAAGATGTAAGACTACATATTGACTAAAGGAGGGAGGGCTGGCCACCTATAAATATTTAGGACTCTATTTACAGGGCTATCAGTTTATCTGTGACTAATTGTTACTCAACATGAAAGTGGTAGGTACACGTGAATTAAGTGATGATGTGCCCTTTAAGGATATTGGTGATGATAGTAGTTACTGTGTGAAATATTTTACTGTAAAGTGATTGATTTTTGAAGTAATTCCCACGTGTCTTCTATAAAAATTCTAAATCTCAAATTTTAGATTTTTTCTGTTTTGAAAGCTTAACACGTGATCGAATTAGGATAAACCATGTTAACAAACCAATGACCATATCAATGATCAAATATCATATCGATGATACATAATATTAGTAGCTTTAACATGATAAGATTTTTTTAAGAATTACCTCAAAAGTGAAAAGTGTTTCGAACCAAAACAACATCAGTAGCGGGCATGCAGTTGCTACGTATTAAAGATGCATTTCAAAGGATTACAGAAGATGCTTCACAAATTTTCAGCACAGAATAAAATAAGCTGCTTCGTAGCTTCGACTTCAACTACACAATTTTTATGGGCATGCAAAATTTTCAACTTTTTTTTTTTAAACTAATATCGCTTGTGGTCTAAAATCAACCGATTGTATCTGTAACGAACTCAATTATTTTTCACATAATTATTTTATGTTCATTTGTATGCAAATTCTCAATTTTTACCTTAACGATTTGAGGAAAGGCGTAAGAGTATAAATGTCTTTTATCGACAGTTTTTTCAGAATTCCAACATTTTCCATTCCTATTGATTTTTTTCTGGTGGAACGGACTGGTCTTTGGTTGTCTTCAAAAATTGAAATACAAATCTTATCCCCTGAAGCCAAGAAAGACTAAAAAACACAACGCGTTTCGATTGCCAAGCTATCATCTTTAGAGAGATGCTGATAAGATGATAGCTTGGCTATCGAAACGCGTTAGAGCATTCTTTGATGTGTTTTTATTCTTTGTTGGTTTCAAAGGACAAGATTTGTATTTCAATTTTTCATTCCTATTGAGTAACATTTTCTTTGCCAGTTGCTTATTCCATATGTCTAGATTTTCAGTTACCTTCTTTCGTCAAGGATTAGCAATCTTTTGTAGATTGCTTCTCCACACTTCAACTTTTTTGAGCATTATGAAATTTTTCTGGGGAAGACAAGAATTTCAACAGAAGACAGATTTCGACCCTTTTCAAGATTTACATATTTTTTTTAAATACAAAATAAAATAACTGTTCCAAAAATTTGACACTGATTTTACCACAAATCGGTGCTTATGACTCTAAACAAGACTTTAAGTCCCTGACTCTGACTTAAATGACTCTGAACCAGATTTGGTAGCTTTTGGTAAGAGATATGTTTCTAAAATCAGAACATTTCTACCTCTAATGATTAAAAAGATAGAAATTAAATTTTGACTTCAAAATTCAAACATTTTTTGAAAATTAACTGTTTCAAAATTTGAATTTCTTCACAAAGTGTTAATTTACTTTTAAAAATGTTTACCACTTGTTAAATATTTTCAGTACATTTTGAGTTTTGTTGACAAATTCGACTTGTTGATGCTGACGATTCTTTTTAAGGATTTCTACTTTATTTAAAAAAATTCGACGTTTTTTTAAAGAATTAGACTCTTTTCAAAATTAACATATTTTTTTAAGTACAAAATAAAATAAATATTCCAAAAATTTGACACTTTGATTTTACCAAAAATTAGTGCTTAATCGTATATGACTCTGAACTCGGTTTGGTAGCTTTTAGTAAAAGATATGTTACTAAAATCAGAACATTTCCACCTCTAATAACTAAAAAGGTAGAAATTAAATTTTGACTTCCAAATTCGAACATTTTTTGAAAATTGACTGTTTCAAAATTTTAATTTTTATCACAAAGTGTTAATTTACTTTTAAAAATGTTAACCACGTCAAATATTTTGGCTATATTTTGAGTTTTGTTGACAAATTCGACTTGTTGTTGCTTTGACGATTCTTTTTTTAAGATTTATACTTTTTTTAAAAGAATTCGACGTTTTTTTAAAGAATTGAACTTTTTTAAATAATTTAACATTTTTAAAAGAATTCGATGATTTTTAGAAGAATTAGGCTTTTTTTTTTAAGAATTTGATGTTTTTTAACGAATTCAACTTTTTTTAAAGAATTCAACATGTTTTTAAAGAATTCGACGTTTTTTAAAAGAATTAGGCTGTTTCAAAAATAATTCGACGTTCTTTAAAGAATTTGACTTTTTTTAAAAGAATTCAACATTTTTGTAAAGAATTTAGGGTTTTTTTAAAGAATTCGACATTCTTTAAAAAAAGAATTAGGCTTTTTTAAAAAGAATTTGACGTAATTTGATGAATTCGACTTTTTTTTAAAGAATTCAACATTTTTTTAAAGAATTTGATATTTTTTAAGAGAATTAGGCTGTTTTAAAAAGAATTCAACATTTTTTTAAAGAATTCGACATTCTGTAAAAGAATTAGGCTTTTTTAAAAAGAATTTGACGTTATTTAATGAATTCGACTTTTTTTAATAGAATTCAACATTTTTTTAAAGAATTTGACGTTTTTTAAAAGAATTAGGCTATTTCAAAAATAATTCGACGTTCTTTAATGAATTTGACTTTTTTTAAAAGAATTCAACATTTTTGTAAAGAATTTAGGGTTTTTTTAAAGAATTCGACATTCTTTAAAAAAGAATTAGGCTTTTTTAAAAAGAATTTAACGTTATTTGATGAATTCGATTTTTTTTTAAAGAATTCAACATTTTTTTAAAGAATTTGATGTTTTTTAAGAGAATTAGGCTGTTTTAAAAAGAATTCAAAATTTTTTTAAAGAATTCGACATTCTGTAAAAGAATTAGGCTTTTTTAAAAAGAATTTGACGTTATTTGATGAATTCGACTTTTTTTAATAGAATTCAACATTTTTTTAAAGAATTTGACGTTTTTTAAAAGAATTAGGCTGTTTCAAAAATAATTCGACGTTCTTTAAAGAATTTGACTTTTTTTAAAAGAATTCAACATTTTTGTAAAGAGTTTAGGGTTTTTTTAAAGAATTCGACATTCTTTGAAAAAAGAATTAGGCTTTTTTAAAAAGAATTTGACGTGATTTGATGAATTCGACTTTTTTTTAAAGAATTCAACATTTTTTTAAAGAATTTGATGTTTTTTAAAAGAATTAGGCTGTTTTAAAAAGAATTCAACATTTTTTTAAAGAATTCGACATTCTGTAAAAGAATTAGGCTTTTTTAAAAAGAATTTGACGTTATTTGATGAATTTGACTTTTTTTAATAGAATTCAACATTTTTTTAAAGAATTTGACGTTTTTTAAAAGAATTAGGCTATTTCAAAAATAATTCGACGTTCTTTAATAAATTTGACTTTTTTTAAAAGAATTCAACATTTTTGTAAAGAATTTTGGGTTTTTTTAAAGAATTCGACATTCTTTAAAAAAAGAATTAGGCTTTTTTAAAAAGAATTTGACGTGATTTGATGAATTCGACTTTTTTTTAAAGAATTCAACATTTTTTTAAAGAATTTGATGTTTTTTAAGAAAATTAGGCCGTTTTAAAAAGAATTCAACATTTTTTTAAAGAATTCGACATTCTTTAAAAGAATTGGGCTTTTTTAAAAAAAATTTGACGTTATTTAATGAATTCGACTTTTTTTTTAAAAATTCAACATTTTTTTTAAAAATTTGATGTTTTTTAAAAGAATTAGGCTGTTTAAAAAGAATTCGACGTTCTTTAATGAATTTGACTATTTTTTAAAGAATTCAACATTTTTTTAAACAATTTGAGGTTTTTTTAAAGAATTAGGCTGTTTATAAAAGAATTCGGTGTTTTTTAATAAATTCGACATTTTTTTTTAAAATTTGACTTTTTTAAAGAATTCGACTTTTTTTAAAGAATTCGACTTTGTTTTAAATTTCGATATTAATAATTTCTACTTTTTTTAAAGGTTTCGACTTATTTTAAAAATTTGGACATTTTAAAGCTATTCTTTATTTCAAGCTTTTTATTTCTATTTTATACATAATTAAGATTTCTGTGCAAAATTTTAACGTAACGTTTTTTTTGTGGAACGAATTGCTTCTTGTTTATCTTCAAAAATCGATATACAATCTTGTTCCCTGAAACCATGAAGGATTAAAAAACACAACAACAGTTGGTCTTACGCGTTTCGATAGCCAAGATATTATCTTCAGAGTGGTATCTCTAAAAATCTGAAATTTGAATCTGATTTTGGTATTTACCTCGCAGCTTTGAATTCGTTTAAATTTCCAAGGTTAAATTTTCCCTTACTTAAAATTTGACATTTTTCCAAATTTTTATGACATAAATTTTAACTTGTGACATAAATTTGACTTTTTTAAGATCTCTTTACCATTTTAGCTTTACAGTCAAAATTTAACTTTATTTATCTTCAAAAATTTCGATTTTTTCTTATCAACATTAAATTTTTGAAAACATAGTTTAAAATCTTTTTTCTATGGTTCGAGATTTTCATGAAATTTTTATTAGTCGTGACTATATTTTCCCGCCTTTTTAAAATTAGAATTTTAGTTTTTTTTTCTAAAGTTCGGTAGTTTAAAGAAACTATTGCTTATTTTGCTGCTTCTAGTAAAACCCAGAGATTTATGAAGTCAACATTTGTTGACATTTCAAATTTAAATTCAAAATTGTACAAGAAACAGAACCAAACCAAGTCCAATTTTGAGAGACAGGTCAAAATTAATGGAGAAACTAAAATTTAAAAAAAAAGAATTTACTTTATCAACATTTGAAGTTAAAGTTAATTTTTTTTGAAAAATTTCAGTTTCTTCATTAATTTTGACCTATCTCTCAAAATAAAACTTAATTTGTTTCTGTTTCTTGTACAATTTGGAATTTAAATTTGAAATTTCAATAAATGTTGATTCCATAAATCTCTAGGTGTTACTACAAGCATTAAAATGAGCAATAGTTTCTTGAAACCACCAAACTTTAAAACAAAAATTGAAATTCTGATTTTTAAAACACAGGAGAATATGGTCGCGAGTAACAAAAATTTCGTAAAAATCTCGAACCTTAGAGAAAAGACTTGAAACTCTGTTTTAAAAAATTTTAAAATAAGTAACAATTAAACTAGAAATATTTTGGAAATAATGTGTAAATCTGAGAAATTTGAAAAAGAAACCATCGATATTAATGCAATAATAATTCCTTATTTTAAAACTAAAAACTAAACATTAATATTTCTGGATTAAACTCAAAATTTCAAGCCATAAGCAACAGTTTCATAAGAAGGATTAAAATTTTAGGCCTAAAGTGGACAATTTCTTACAGAGTTTCAAATATTTTCCCTAAGGTTCGAGATTTTCACGAAATTCTTATTAGTCGTGACTACATTTTCCTGACTTTTAAAATTAGAATTTTAGTTTTTTTTTCTAAAGTTCGGTGGTTTAGGAAAACTATTGCTTATTTTGATGCTTCTAGTAAGACCCAGAGATTTATAGAATCAACATTTCTTGAAATTTCAAATTTAAATTCAAAATTGTGCAAGAAACAGAAACAAATCAAGTCCAATTTTGAGAGACAGGTCAAAATTAATGGAGAAACTGAAACCTTTTAAAAAAAATTAACTATCAACATTTGAAGTTAAAGCTAATTTTTTTTGAAAAATTTCAGTTTCTTTATACATTTTGACCTATCTCTCAAAATTAGACTTGATTTATTTCTGTTTCTTGTACAATTTTGAATTTAAATTTGAAATTTCAAGAAATGTTGATTCTATAAATCTCTGGGTCTTACTAGAAGCATCAAAATGAGCAATAGTTTCCCTAAACCACCGAACTTTAGAAAAAAAAAACTAAAATTCTAATTTTAAAAGTCAGGAAAATATAGTCACGACTAATAAGAATTTCGTGAAAATTTCGAACCTCAGAGAAAAGATTTGAAACTCTGTTAGAAATTGTCCACTTTAGGCTTTGAATTTTTAGTAAATCTTGATTTCATAAATCTCTAGGTCTTACTACAAGCATCAAAATGAGCAATAGTTTCTTGAAACCACCAAACTTTAGAAAAAAAATTGAAATTCTGATTTTAAAAACACAGGAAAATATGGTCGCGACTAACAAAAATTTCGTAAAAATCTCAAACCTTAGGGAAAAAATTTAAAACTCTGTTAGAAATTGTCCACTTTAGGCTTAAAATTTTAATCCTAGTTATAAAATTGTTGTTTGTGGCTTGAAATTTTGACTTTAATCCAGAAATATTAATATTTAATTTTCGAACCTTAGAGAAAAGACTTGAAACTCTGTTTTTTAAAATTTTAGAATAAGTATCATTTAAACTAGAAACATTTTGAAAATAATCTGTAAATCTCAGAAATTTGGAAAAGAAACAATCGAAATTAATGCAATAATAATTCCTTATTTTAAAACTGAAAACTGAACATTAGTATTTCTGGATTAAAGTTATAATTTCAAGCCACAAGCAACAATTTTATAACTAGGATTGAAATTTTAGGCCTAAAGTGGACAAATTTAAAAAAAAATTTGGTAGAACTCAATGATTTAACAAAAATTTTTTTTTGGTGAAAGTGACTGGTTCTGGGTTATCTTTAAAGATTGGTATACAAATATGGTCCCCCGATACCAAAAATAATTTAAAAGCACGAGAGTTGCTCTAAGAGCAACTGAGAAAGATTAAAAATTTTGAAAATTGTTTTAAGTAGTAACTTCAATTGTATAATTAAACCGTTCTTCCAGAATCAAGTTTTCAAACAAAATTTCTAATTCAATTTTGCAGGATTTTTTTTTCTCTAGTCTGAAAATTTCATTTTAATATTTTGGATAAAAGTTTAATTTTGAACCCAAACTTTTCCACTTTTTCTTTAGACGTGTTTCTAAATTGGTAAACGATTTAACTTTAAACACGTTTTTTTTTTGGTTATCCTTGATTATCTTTAAAAGTTGGCATAGAAATCTTGTCCCCTGAAACTAAAACAAATTAAGAAACACAACAACAGAAAAAGATTTAAAAAAACATAAGAATCTTTAAGAGCAAGATTATCTTCAAAAATTTGTACCCAAATCTTGTCCCCTAAAATAAAAAAAAATTAAAAAACACAACAACACAGTAAATTAAAAAAAAAGATAACAGCAATTGCTCTTGGAGCAACTATTGTGTTTTTAATTTTTTTTGATTGCAGGGGACAAGATTTAAAAATAACCAAGGATCAATCCACCCCACGAAAAAAAAACACATGTTTAAAGTTAAATCGTTTACCAACTTTTAAAAATATTTAAAGAAAAAGTGGAAATTTTTAGGTTCAAAGTTATACTTTTATTCAAAAAAAATTGAGATAAAATTTTCAGGTTAGAAAGAAAAAAACTTGCCACATTGAATTCGAAATTTCGATTAGAAACTTGATTCTCAAAAAATGGTTTAATTATTCAGTCGAAGTTCCACTTCACAAAATTTTCAACTTGTAGTGGAGATTTGTAAATTACATTGAACACTTTAGAATTAAAGGCCATAATTCGAAAAATTGACTGATTTAAAGAATTTAAATGAAAATTTGAAGCTGAAAATAAAGGTGAACTTGAAATACAAACCCTATTTTCTGAAACCAAGGAAGATTAGTTTCAGGGGACAAGTTTTGTATTTAAATTTTTCTAGATAACCAAGGGCCACTCAGTTTCACCAAAATTGAAGAAGAACGTTTGCTTTTGGAGCTTTGAACGTCAGAAGTGGCAAGTTGGGTTATTATTTAATTATATAGGCTCGTTTAACTTGGACGAGTTAAAATTTATTTAAAATATATCACTAGAAACGTGAGAATTAAGAAGTGGAATAATGTACTTCTTCAACTTGAACCCCAAAGATTAACATTGACACGAAATCGGTTTACTAGGTCAGTCACATTATACATCTATAAAATTTTATATACATAATATTTACAACTAAAAAAATGCAAATTGCTTGTTTGGTAGATAAGCTTGTTATAAAATTAACAAATGAATGGAAATTTATGATATGGGCAATAATATTTTTTCAATTAACTCATCCATCTAAAAATACATTTTTATTTGGTTATTAATGCATAATTTTCATAGCAATACACACCAAGGATTCGTAAAAGTTTGTAAATATAATAAACCTTTTAAAAATATTGCTATAAACTGGCTATAAAGTCGCCCATTATGTTGTAAAATCTAATTTCTGGTTTCGTAAGAATAAGTATTTTTATGCTCAAAACAATAAGGTGACTGAAATGCCAGCCAATGGTCAAGTGATCAAGAAATAATTGGTAATAAATAAATAACAATCCAGAGATTTACCTGAAACTTACTTATCAATGAAAATATTAGTAATAATAGTAACAAACTTAAAAGTCAAAAAAAAATATTAAATAGACAATTTTTTTTGCATAAACTTTAAACAAAGATATTTCCACTTTCACGTTGCTATTAAGCAATAATTAGACAATAATACTTCATTAGGCAAACTAACTTGCTGAAAATCCCAGTCATTGGTAAATGGTTAAAATAAATATGAACCTCATCCTTCCTAATTCCTTCATCATCACTCCTTCTTTCCCTTAATACTCAATCAAATTTATTACCTAAAGAGCAAAACTAAACACAAATGTAGGCTTAAAAATGCCAGCTCAGCTGGCGAAGTAGGTATCACATAATTCTTTCTTTTTTGGTGGAACGGACTGGTCCTTGGTATCCTCAAAAATTGAAATAGAGAACTTGTCCCTTGAGACCAAGGAAGATTAAAAAACACAACAAAGGTTGCTCTCATTCTTTTTTTAATTACCAATTTGGTAAAGGGGTAAAACCTAACTTAACCTAACCTAACCTAACCTAACCTAACCCAACCTAACCCAACCTAACCCAACCTAACCTAATTCAATCTAACCTAACCTAACCTAGCCTAACCCAACCTAACCTAACCCAATCTAACCTAACCTAACCTAACCTAATCTAACCTGACTTAACCTAACCTAACCTAACCTAACCTAACCTAACCTACCCTAACCCAACCTATCCTATCCTATCCTTTCCTATCCTTTCCTATCCTATCCTATCCTATCCTATCCCATCCTATCCTATATAATATCCTACCCTATATCCTATCCTATCCTATCCTGTCCTGTCCTATCCTATCCTATCCTATCCTATCCTATCCTATCCTATCCTATCCTTTTCTATCCTATCCTATCCTATCCTGTCCTGTCCTGTCTTATCCTATCCAATCCTATCCTATCCTATGCTATCCTATCCTATCCTACCCTGTCCTATCCTGTCCTATTCTATCCTATCCTATCCTATCCTAACCTAACCGAACCTAACCTAACCTAACCTAACCTAACCTAACCCAACCCAAGCCAACCCAAGTTAACCTAACCTAACCTAACCTAACTTAGCCCAACCCAACCCAACCTAACCTAACCTAACCTCACCTAACCTAACCTAACCTAACCCAACCTAACTTAACCCTTTTATGGACTAATTAAATTAATGTTAACCACAATATTCTAACTACAATTATTCAATATTTTAAACGATTACTTAGATTTAATATCCAATTTTATATATTTTCAGATAGTAGTTCTAGCGGGCATTTTAGTCAGTTGTCAGTGCCAACAGCCCCAACAAAAAGGCCAAGAAATCGGCATCATAAAATACGAAAACGAGGGCGTCAACGCGGACGGTTCCTACAAATGGAGGTAAGTTCCCCCATCCCGATAAATTACCACCTTCCAACCGACTCTATTTCAGTTTTGAGACTGAAAACGGCATCAACGCTCAAGAAGAAGGTCATGTGAAGAATGCCGGCGCCGGCGAAGAAAGTGAAGCAATGGAAGTCCAAGGTTCTGCCTCTTGGACTTCAGATGATGGCACTCCGATCTCTCTTACTTACGTCGCGAACGAAAACGGTTTTCAACCTCAAGGTGATCACATCCCAACACCACCACCAATCCCTCCGGCGATTCAGAGGGCTTTAGAATGGTTGGAAGCTCATCCGGAACCGGAAGATAAAGCGGGAGCTGCTAGTAACGTCAATGCCATATATGCTAATCCATCGGAAGGAGCTTATAAAAAATTTAAGCGATCGTATTAAGTAGTTATATGATTTTATTTCTACTTTTGTAAATAAATTCTTTTGTAAAATATTTATTTTAATAATATTTCAACAATGTGACCAATAAAGCTTTCTTGTTCTTAAACAATATGAGGTAATTGGTTTTTGCATTCTACGGGCTAAAAGTTAATCAAAAATTGGTGAACATAATGTTTTCGTAAAACATAGCATACAGCAAATTGTTGAGTTGAATTTAAAACAGTGAGAACCTCCATTTATGAAAACGGTATTGTCCTCAAAACTTCTAAATCAAATTGTAATTGAAACCAAGTTTTTTTTATTCATTTTTCAATTCTAATGTAAATTCTGTCCTACAATAAAACCGATTTGGAAATTCAATCGCCTAAAATCAAGAAAAATTAAAAAACACAGCAACGCTTGCTCTAACACGTTTCAATAGCCAAGCAATCATCTTCAGGGAGATAGAGTACCTCTCTGAAGATGATAGCTTGGCTATCAAAACGCGTTGACGGTGACTATCGAAACGAAGCTGTCCAAGGACCAGTCCGTTGCACCAAAATTACCTCTAAATGTTATACAGATAAATACAGTTCAAATCAGAGGAAAAAGACGAAGAAGAAGAAGAAATTAGAAGTGAAAGGTTAAGTTTTATTATAATTAAAATGATTTAAAAGTATACCCCTAAAATACCCTTCATTTAAGTATAAAAATTCAAGATCCATCAAAAGATTTTTAAGATTATCCTGGACCAAAAATCAGTTGACAGACAGGCGAGTGTTTTAATTTTATTTAAATAGAATATAGATGAGAAAGTGTCTCAGATTGTTGTCCTTCTATTCGTCTTTAAATTCTCATTACTAAACCAATGTAAAAAAAGTAAACAATATGGCAATAACTTGAATCTTTCTTTGATTCTACTCTTTGCATACTTTTTGGAAGCATGCAATCTCTAATATTTTATGTAATGTCATTGTAATGGACACATAGGTCTGGAATTTGCTGCAATAATAGTGAATTCTAAGCAAGATTTACAGCTGATGAATATTTTTAAAATAGTTTTATTATGTGAGGATCCTTGACATATCATATAATTAGTTGTAAATTTATATACGAATTTACATAGTGCATCATATCACTAACACGAGAATCTAAACAACTACATAAATATATTGAAAGATCCAGCTAACTTCACAGCTTTATGATACTTGCTTATACGAAAAAAACTCAAAAAATCCTTAACTTTACTTTTATAAATTTTAAAATTAGACTGGAAATTTTGAGTAGGGATTACTTCGGTAGGGTACACTTTAAAAAAATTATATTTAACTTTTAACACTTCGTGACGACTAATAAGTCTAATAAGCCTAAGATATTAGGCTACATTTTCATGGAATACATGTGAAACTGAGAATTTATTTGTCTATATGTCTCTTCAAGCGTCACATTGCTTATTCAATTAGAAAAATATTTGTTTACAAGCAATTAATTATGTAAGCTGCCATGACATCCGAATTAGAAAACAGTTACTAGTTCTATAGACGCTAAGAATTATATTTCCCAAAGGTATCCAGCCAAAGATGTTAGTAACAATCTAAAAGAAAAATTAAATCGATAGAACTTAAAGGGCTTCTCGCTTGATCTACTACTGGAGTCTCCAACTGAAATATTAACATTCCCAAACAATGATCATCTTTTAAATGATTATTAACAGACTTTACGCCAAAGGTTACCCTACGTTATCGTCTATATCTACTAAAAATATAGTTTAACAGTTAACTGCCCTCCAGTTCCGCCATTTTTGTTCAGAATTTCTGTCGTTTCCTAGCAGAAATTTGAATGAAACTTTTTCAGTCTCAAACGACCCAATTTATAAATTTCGTATATGTTTTCAGCTTATAAGCATTAACCACATAATTATTATCCGAATTAGAAAATAGTTACTAGTTCTGTAGACGCCGGGAATTATATTTCCCAAAGGTATCCAGCCAAAGATGTAAGTAACAATCTAAAAGAAAAATTAAGTCGATAGAACTTAAAGGGCTTCTCGCTTGATCTACTACTGGAGTCTCCGACTGAAATATTAACATTCCCAAACAATGATCATCTTTTAAATGATTATTAACAGACTTTACGCCAAAGGTTGCCCTACGTTATCGTCTAGATCTACTAAGAATATAGTTTTACACTTAATTGCCCTCCAATTTCGCCATTATTGTTCAGAATTTCTGTCGTTCCCTGGCACAAATTTGAATGAAACTTTTTCAGTCTCAAACGACCCAATTTATAAATTTCGTATATGTTTTCAGCTTATAAATATTAACCACATAATTATTATCCGAATTAGAAAATAGTTACTAGTTCTGTAGACGCCGGGAATTATATTTCCCAAAGGTATCCAGCCAAAGATGTTAGTAACAATCTAAAAGAAAAATTAAATCGATAGAACTTAAAGGGCTTCTCGCTTGATCTACTACTGGAGTCTCCAACTGAAATATTAACATTCCCAAACAATGATAATCTTTTAAATGATTATTAACAGACTTTACGCCAAAGGTTACCCTACGTTATCGTCTAGATCTACTAAAAATATAGTTTTACACTTAATTGCCCTCCAATTCCGTTATTATTGTTCAGAATTTCTGTCGTTCCCTGGCAGAAATTTGAATGAAACTTTTTCAGTCTCAAACGACCCAATTTATAAATTTCGTATATGTTTTCAGCTTATAAGCATTAACCACATAATTATTATCCGAATTAGAAAATAGTTACTAGTTCTGTAGACGCCTGGAATTATATTTCTCAAAGGTATCCAGCCAAAGATGTTAGTAATAATCTAAAAGAAAAATTAAGTCGATAGAACTTAAAGGGCTTCTCGCTTGATCTACTACTGGAGTCTCCAACTGAAATATTAACATTCCCAAACAATGATCATCTTTTAAACGATTATTAACAGACTTTACGCCAAAGGTTACCCTACGTTATCGTCTAGATCTACTAAAAATATAGTTTAACACTTAACTGCCCTCCAATTCCGCCATTATTGTTCAGAATTTCTGTCGTTTCCTAGCAGAAATTTGAATGAAACTTTTTCAGTCTCAAACGACCCAATTTATAGATTTCGTATATGTTTTCAGCTTATAAGCATTAACCACATAATTATTATCCGAATTAGAAAATGGTTACTAGTTCTGTGGACGCCTGGAATTATATTTCTCAAAGGTATCCAGCCAAAGATGTTAGTAACAATCTAAAAGAAAAATTATGTCGATAGAACTTAAAGGGCTTCTTGCCTAATCTACTACTGGAGTCTCCGACTGAAATATTAACATTCCCAAACAATGATCATCTTTTAGATGATTATTAACAGACTTTATGCCAAAGGTTACCCTACGTTATCGTCTAGATCTACTAAAAATATAGTTTAACACTTAACTGCCCTCCAATTTCGCCATTATTGTTCAGAATTTCTGTCGTTCCCTGGCAGAAATTTAAATGAAACTTTTTCAGTCTCAAACGACGCAATTTATAAATTTCGTATATGTTTTCAGCTTATAAGCATTAACCACATAATTATTATCCGAATTAGAAAATAGTTACTAGTTCTGAAGACGCCGGGAATTATATTTCGTAAAGGTATCCAGCCAAAGATGTTAGTAACAATCTAAAAGAAAAATTAAGTCGATAGAACTTAAAGGGCTTCTCGCTTGATCTACTACTGGAGTCTCCAACTGAAATATTAACATTCCCAAACAATGATCATCTTTTAAATGATTATTAACAGACTTTACGCCAAAGGTTACCCTACGTTACCGTCTAGATCTACTAAAAATATAGTTTAACACTTAACTGCCCTACAATTCCGCCATTATTGTTCAGAATTTCTGTCGTTCCCTGGCACAAATTTGAATGAAACTTTTTCAGTCTCAAACGACCCAATTTATAAATTTCGTATATGTTTTCAGCTTATAAGCATTAACCACATAATTATTATCCGAATTAGAAAATAGTTACTAGTTCTGTAGACGCCGGGAATTATATTTCGTAAAGGTATCCAGCCAAAGATGTTAGTAACAATCTAAAATAAAAATTAAGTCGATAGAACTTAAAGGGCTTCTTGCCTAATCTACTACTGGAGTCTCCAACTGAAATATTAACATTCCCAAACAATGATCATCTTTTAAATGATTATTAACAGACTTTACGCCAAAGGTTACCCTACGTTACCGTCTAGATCTACTAAAAATATAGTTTAACACTTAACTGCCCTCCAATTCCGCCATTATTGTTCAGAATTTCTGTCGTTCCCTGGCAGAAATTTGAAGGAAACTTTTTTAGTCTCAAACGACCCAATTTATAAATTTCGTATATGTTTTCAGCTTATAAGCATTAACCACATAATGATTATCCGAATTAGAAAATAGTTACTAGTTCTGTAGACGCCGGGAATTATATTTCGTAAAGGTATCCAGCCAAAGATGTTAGTAACAATCTAAAAGAAAAATTAAATCGATAGAACTTAAAGGGCTTCTCGCTTGATCTATTACTGGAGTCTCCAACTGAAATATTAACATTCCCAAACAATGATCATCTTTTAAATGATTATTACCAGACTTTACGCCAAAGGTTACCCTACGTTACCGTCTAGATCTACTAAAAATATAGTTTAACACTTAACTGCCCTCCAATTCCGCCATTATTGTTCAGAATTTCTGTCGTTCCCTGGCAGAAATTTGAATAAAACTTTTTCAGTCTTAAACGACGCAATTTATAAATTTCGTATATGTTTTCAGCTTATAAGCATTAACCACATAATTATTATCCGAATTAGAAAATAGTTACTAGTTCTGTAGACGCCGGGAATTATATTTCCCAAAGGTATCCAGCCAAAGATGTTAGTAACAATCTAAAAGAAAAATTAAGTCGATAGAACTAAAAGGGCTTCTTGCTTGATCTACTACTGGAGTCTCCGACTGAAATATTAACATTCCCAAACGATGATCATCTTTTAAATGATTATTAACAGACTTTACGCCAAAGGTTGCCCTACGTTATCGTCTAGATCTACTAAGAATATAGTTTTACACTTAATTGCCCTCCAATTTCGCCATTATTTTTCAGAATTTCTCTGCACAAAATTGAATGAAACTTTTTCAGTCTTAAACGACCCAATTTATAAATTTCGTATATGTTTTCAGCTTATAAGCATTAACCACATAATTATTATCCGAATTAGAAAATAGTTACCAGTTCTGCAGACGCCGGGAATTACATTTCCCATGGGTATCAAGCCAATGTATTCCCCTAAGTAAAAGGACTGGGAGGATTAATTAAACAATGTTTTCTCGAGATACTTTTAAATTCTGTTGACTTCTGTGCGTCTTAATTCGGTGTAGATATGTCAAAGTTCTACCCACATTTACTGCACTTTTGTTAAACAAATACATTATTACGTTGTCCAAACATTGCAAAACACCCATAACTTTGCTGTTTTTACACCTAGAAGCGCTCAATCACATTCATGAATATGCATGTACATGGGAAAATTACACGCTTGATAAATATTTTGTGTACGCTCGGGATGACAAACGAACAAATAGCGTCTGAAAGGTTCAAGAGCATCCTAATTGAAGATGGTAATGTATTATAACAAACCGATCGCTGTGAATAACAAAAACACCTTGAAATTTTTGAAGATGGCACACCAAAGGTGGGGTCAAATAAATAAGTATAAATACACATACAAATGATAATCTTGTTAAGTATTTTGGTAAATTAATTGCAACAAAATGAAAGTGGTAGGTAATATTTGTTTTTATCAAAGTGGAGTGTGTTCAGTGTCTGTTAACTAAACACGATTTTTAATTGGGTAAACATGCAATTAAACGTAAAACGTAAAGAATCCGCAGGCGCAGCTAACCTCATATTTTGCCTAAATACGTTCGTGTGTGATAAGTTTACTAGGAAACTATTTTTCCTACAATAAAAAAACGTTTTAAAAAGGTTCAATTTTCTAATTTAAATAATTATTTTTTGCTTTTTAGTCTTGCATTTATCAAATTACGATTGATTTTAAACATTTTGAAAATATTCTGACCAAGAAAGGTGACAAATTTCAAGTTTATTTGAGTTTCTCTTCACCTGATCATACCTGACAAGGAAAGTCGTTATCCATACTGACCAATAACGTATCGGTTTATTTAATTGTTATATTACTACAAAATAAATCAAGGACAAAAGCAAATTTAAGTTTTGTTAAAAGTTTCAAGTCTGAATCTCATCGAGACGTTAGTTTAAAAGTGATTTCAAAATTTATACCAAACGGACAAGCAAAGCATAGATTTAAATATTAAGGTATTTTTGGTGTTGTTTTATTCAATGTTATACCTTGTTCGGGTGTTTTGCCATTTATTGATGACTTGCAAGAGATGGAAGCTTATAAACAGAGAAAACAAATAGATACTTATATAATAAAGTAATAACCAATGATAACGACAATAAATTTGCTAACATCTACACTGTAAATAATGTTAAATATAATCACTTATTCTATTGTTGAGAGCCTTTAATGCGACACATGTAAAACTTGATACCCCCATTTTTACCCCTTCACATTTCGAAAAACCATTTTTTAGTACTCGCCTACCCTAGACTGCAAACTCAACAAGAAAATTTCATGTTTCTAGAGTCTAGATCCACCCTTTGTGCTTTGTCTGTCAGTCAATCCTTAGAGTTTTATTAAGTAGACTCCAGTAGAAAAATATGGTTTTAAATTGCCGCAACGTCAGTTCCTTACAAACAATCTGAAACAGTACAAAATATCCTACCCAATTCTATCATTAATTAGGTTGCTCTTTCCAGCTATTGATATCCACAGCTATTATAGCCGTAGCATTGGCGAGGCCTCAGCAGCATCAAGGCGCTGCCAGCGGACAACAAGTCGGTATCGTCAAACTAGAAAACGAAGGTGTCAATGCCGATGGATCCTACCAATGGAGGTAACCTTAAAAATATCTTATAACTAGAACACTTCAAATAATACATAGAATGCTCAAAAAAATTTGAAACTACTTTAAAACTATAAAACTTTGAATATTCCAGTTTTGAAACCGAAAACCAGATAGCAGCCCAAGAGCAAGGACAACTGAAAAACGCTGGTTCTGACAATGAGGCTCTTGAAGTACAAGGATCTGCCCAGTGGACGGCCGACGATGGCACACCTGTGAAATTCTCTTATGTTGCTAACGAGAATGGTTATCAACCGGAAGGAGATTTTGTACCTAAGATTCCACCAGCGATTCAAAGAGCTTTGGAATATATAGCAGCCCATCCTGAACCTGAAGAACAACCAAAATATAAACAACAGTAACTTGATTGTTTATCTAAACCTGTGATGTATATTTGTATAGATTTATATTTTTATATTGTGAATGCAATTAAAATGTATTGCCAAAAAATGCTTTTATTTGCAGCGACGCGGTGCATTATGAAACTGATAGTATATTATTTTTTATTTTAAAATCATTTTTTACCAAAAACATACGAAGAAAAGCTATTTACTGGGTCTTCAGACAAGACTTTTGGATTTTGGTAGAGCGCACTGGTCCTTGGTTATCTTCAAAAATTGAAATAAAAATCTTGTTTCCTAAAACCAAAAAAAATAAAAAAAGACAACAGAGGTTGCTCTAATGCCTTTCGATACCCAAGCTATCGTCTTCAGAGAGATACGAAGGCTTTGGAGGTTAATTATCAAAACGAATTGGGCCATTTAACACAGCAGAAGAGGCTTCTAGATGCATCCTACAAATCTTTCATATTAATTGGTTACTAAAAGAAAGCATCGATGATTAAAAATAGGCTATTTTAGAAAATAAAACCTCCAGGTCTCAAACATCGATGATTAGGAATACAAAAAGCAAAAATCTAAAAGAAAACATTCTTGGGCAACGTACTTTTATTTGCGGTCATTCAAGTAATAGCTTAGAAAGCAGAAAGAAGAAAGCAAATTAATTGTTCTGAAATAAAAACGTCGAAAATGTTGGTAACCAACAACCATAAACGACTTCAATCTTGCTAAGCTTCATCAGTAGAAAACGGTCGCTATGAATATTTCCAGCTTAGAGACATTAGCCACATAATTGCTCAAAAGATCTGATATCTCATTAAGTCGCTAGTAACTTTCAACTGTATCTATCAAGGAACATTTTTGCTATACGCTCACTGATAGAACTAAATGGGCTTCCCGCTTGATCTAATACTGGAGTCTCCGACTGAAATATTAACATTCCCAAACAATGATTACCTTTTCAGTGATTATTAACAAACTTTACGTCAAAGTTTGCCCAACGCTATCATCTAGATCTACTGAGAATGTAGTATAACATTTAACTGCCCTCCAATTTTGCCATTATTGTTTCGGAATTTCTTTCGTTCTCTGCACCAATTTAAATAAAACTTTTTTAGTCTTAAATGACCCAATTTATAAATGTCGCATATGTTTCCAGCTTATAAGCATTAGCCACATAATTGCTCAAAAGATCTGATATCTCACTGGGTGACTAGTAACTGACTTTCATTTGTATCTATCAAGGAAAATATTTGCTACACGCCGACTGAAGCAACTGTGAACAGAACAATTGCAATCAAGTTATGTTTGATGTTACTACAGTTACTAAAGTCACCAGTGGTTAGATAAATTTAAGTACTTTTGAAATTTTTAGAATGTACATAACATTTAACTGACATTAGCTTTCTGTTAAGTTAAAATACCTAAAAGCATGTGGCGCCAGGGACGCCTGAAATAGATGTTGCTGCACAAATAAAAATACATTATTACTTGTGGGCCTAGGTTTTCAAAAGATTGTAAAAAAAAATCTGAAAGAAAGACAAGTCGATAAAAATAAATGAGCTTCTCGCTTGATCTACTGCTGGAGTCTCCAACTGAAATATTAGGATTAGCAAACAATCATCACCATTTTAGTGATTATTAACAAACTTTACGCCAAAAGTCGAGCTACGCTATTGCCTAGATCTACTAAGAATATAGTTTAACAATTAACTGCCCTCCAATTCTAACATTATTGTTCAGAATTTCTTTCCTTCTCTGCACAAGTTTAAGTAAAACTTTTCCACTCTTAAACATACCAATTCATAAATTTCGTATATGTTTCCAGCTTTTTAGCATTAGTATTAGCCACATATTTCTCAAAAGGTCAGATATTTCATTGAGTGACTAGTAACTGACTAACTATCAAGGAACATTTTTGCTACGCGCTGACTGAAGCAATTATGAACCGAAGAATTACAACTAGGTTATGTACGATGTTACTTAAGCCACAAGGGTCGCTGGTAGTGAGATAACTTTTAGTACTTTTGAAACTTTCAGAACGTTCGTAACATTTAACTGACATTAGGTATTTGTTAAGTTTAATACCCGAAGGCATGTCGGACTGGGGGCACCTGTAGTAGATGTTGCTACGCAAATAAAGGTACATTACCACTAGTGGACCTAGTTATGAAAAAGATTGTAAGAAAAAGATGTTAGTAACAATCGAAAAGAAAAACAAAGTCGATAGAACAAAATGGGCTTCCCGCTTAACCTACTACTGGAGTCTCCGACTGAAATATTAACATTAACAAACAATGATCACCTCTTAAGTGATTATTAACAAACTATATGCCAAAGGTTGCTCTATGTTATCGTCTAGAACTATAAAAAATGTAGTCTATTAATTTACTGCCCTCTAATTGTCCGATTATGGTTTGTAATGTGTTACGTTCTCTGCACAAATTTGAGTGAAACTTTTTCACACCTAAATAACCCAATTTTTATATTTCGTATATACTTTCAGCTTATAATCATTAGCCACATAATTGCTCAAGAGATCTGATATCCTTGATCCCTGATCACCTTTTAAGTGATTATTAACAAACTATACGCCAAAGGTTGCCCTATGCTATCGTCTAGACCTACAAAGAATGTAGTTTATTAATTAACTGCCCTCTAATTGTGCCATTATTGTCTTTGAGTGAAACTTTTTTAGACCTAAACGACTCACTTTATATATTTAGTATGTACTTCCAGCTTATAAGCATTAGCCACATAATTGCTCAAAAGATCTGATATCTCATTGAGTGACTAGTAACTGACTTTCAATTGTATCTATCAAGAAAAATTTATGCTAAATGCTGACTAAAACAATTATGAACAGAAAAATTGCAACCAAGCTATCTACAATGTTACTACAGTTACAAAAGTCACCAGTGGTTAGATAACTTTTAGTACTTTTGAAGTTTTTAGAATGTACATAACATTTAACTGATATTAGCCATTTGTTAAGTTTAAATACCTTAAAGCATGTGGCGCCAGGGACAGCTGAAATAAGTGTTGTTACTCAAATAAAGGTATATTACCAATAGTGGGCCTAGGTTTTCAAAAGATTGTAAAAAAAACATCTGAAAGAAAAACAAAGTCGATAAAAGTAAATGAGCTTCTCGCTTGATCTACTGCTGGAGTCTCTAACTGAAATATTAAGATTGCCAAACAATGATCACCGTTTTAGTGATTATTAACAAATTTTACGCCAAAAGTCGCGCTACGCTATCGTCTAGATCTACTAAGAATATAGTTTAACAATTAACTGCCCTCCAATTCTACCATTATTGTTCGAAATTTCCCTACTTCTCTGCACAAATTTGAGTGAAACTTTTTTAGTCTTAAACGACCCAATTCATGAATTTCGTATATGTTTCCAGCTTTTAAGCATTAGCCACATAATTGCTCAAAAGATCTAATATCTCATTGAGTGACTAGTAACTGACCAACTGTATCTAGCAAGGAACATTTTTGCTACGCGCTGACCAGAGCAATTATGAATTAAGCCAGAAAGTTCGCTAGTATTGAGGTAACTTTTAGTACTTTTGAAGCTTTCAGAACGTATATAACATTTAACTGACATTAGGTATTTGATAAGTTTAATACCCAAACGCATGTCGCGTCGGGGGCGCCTGTAATAAATGTCGCTACGCAAATAAAGGTACATTACCACTAATAGGCCTAGTTTTGCAGAAGATTGTAAAAAAAATGTTAGTAACAATCTAAAAGAACAATTAAATCGATAGAACTAAATGGGCTTCTCGCTTGATCTACTGCTGGAGTCTCCGACTGAAATAATAAAATTCCCAAACAATCATCACATTTTAAGTAATTATTTACAAACTTTACGACAAACGTTGCCCTACGCTATCTGCTGGATCTACAAAGAACGAAGTTTAGTATTTAGCTGCCCTCTAATTGTGCCATTATTTTTTGAAATTTCTTACGTTCTTTGCAAAAATTTGAATGAAACTTTTTCAGACCTAAATGACTCACTTTATATATTCCGCATATACTTCCAGCTTATAAGCATTAGCCATATAATTGCTCAAAAGATCTGATATCTCATTGAGTGACTAGTAACTGACTTTCAACTGTATCTATCAAGGAAAATTTTTGCTACAGGCTGACTGAAGCAATTATGAACAGAAGAATTGCAACCAAGTTATGTACGATGTTACTACAGTTAAAAAAGTCACCAGTGATTAGATAACTTTTAGTACTTTTAAAATTTTCAGAATATACATAACATTTAACTCTCATTAGTTTTTGTTTAGTTTAATATCTAAATGCATGTGGCACCAGGGACACCTGAAACAGATGTTGCTACTCAAATAAAGGTACATTACCACTAGTGGGTCTAGGTTTTTAAAAGATTGTAAAAAAAAAGATCTGAAAGAAAGACAAAGTCGATAAAAGTAAATGAGCTTCTCGCTTGATCTACTGCTGGAGTCTCCAGCTGAAATATTGAGATTGCCAAACAATGATCACCATTTTAGTGATTAGTAACAAATTTTACAAAAGTCGCGCTACGCTATCATCTAGATCTGCTGAGAATATAGTTTAACAATTAACTGCACTCCAACTCTACCATTATTGCTCGGAATTTCTCTACTTCTCTGCACAAATTTGAGTGAAACTTTTTCAGTCTTAAACGACCCAATTTATGAATTTTGTATATCTTTCCAGCTTTTAAGCATTAGCCACATAATTGCTCAAAGGGTGTGATATCTCATTGAGTGACTAGTAACTGACTAACTATCAAGAAATATTTTTGCTACGCGCTGACTGAAGCAATTATGAATCGAAGAACAACCAGGTTATGTACGATGTTACTTAAGTCACAAGGGTCGCTAGTGGTAAGATAACTTTCAGTACTTTTGGAACTTTCAGAACGAACATAACATTTAACTTACATTTGGTATTTGTTAAGTTTAATACCCGAAGGCATGTCGGACCAGTGGGCCTGTAGTAGATGTTGCTACTCAAATAAAGGAACATCACCACTAGCGGACCTAGTTATACAAAAGATTATAGGAAAAAGATGTTAGGAACAATCTAAAAGAAAAACAAAGTCGATAGAACTAAATGGGCTTCTCGCTTGATCTACTACTGGAGTCTCCGACTGAAATATTAACATTGCCAGACAATGATCACTTTTTAAGTGATTATTAACAAACTATACGCCAAAGGTTGCCCTATGCTATCGTCTAGACCTACAAAGAATGTAGTTTATTAATTAACTGCCCTCTAATTGTGCCATTATTGTCTGTAATGTGTTACGTTCTCTGCACAAATTTGAGTGAAACTTTTTTAGACCTAAACGACTCACTTTATATATTTAGTATGTACTTCCAGCTTATAAGCATTAGCCACATAATTGCTCAAAAGATCTGATATCTCATTGAGTGACTAGTAACTGACTTTCAACTGTATCTATCAAGGAAAATTTTTGCTACAGGCTGACTGAAGCAATTATGAACAGAAGAATTGCAACCAAGTTACGTACGATATTACTACAGTTAAAAAAGTCACCAGTGGTTAGATAACTTTTAGTACTTTTGAAATTTTCAGAATATACATAACATTTAACTCTCATTAGCTTTTTGTTAAGTTTAATACCTAAATGCATGTGGCACCAGGGACACCTAAAACAAATGTTGCTACTCAAATAAAGGTACATTACCACTAGTGGGTATAGGTTTTTAAAAGATTGTAAAAAAAAAGATCTGAAAGAAAAACAAAGTCGATAAAAGTAAATGAGCTTCTCGCTTGATCTACTGCTGGAGTCTCCAGCTGAAATATTAAGATTGCCAAACAATGATCACCGTTTTAGTGCTTATTAACAAACTTTTTGCCAAAAGTCGCGCTACGCTATCGTCTAGATCTACTGAGAATATAGTTTAACAATTAACTGCCCTACAATTCTACCATTATTGTTAGGAATCTCTTTTCTTCTCTGTACAAATTTAAGTGAAACTTTTTCAGTCTTAAACGACCAAATTTATAAATTCCATATATGTTTCCAGTTTTTAGCATTAGCATTAGCCAGATAATTGCTCAAAAGGTCTGATATCTCATTGAATGTCTAGTAACTGACTAACTATTAAGAAACATTTTTGCTACGCGCTGATTGAAGCAATTATGAATTAAAGAATTACAACTAGGTTATCTACGATGTTACTTAAGCCACAACGGTCGCTGGTAGTGAGGTAAATTTCAGTACTTTTAAAACTTTCAGAACGTATATAACATTTAACTGACAGTAGTTATTTGTTGAGTTTAATACCCGAAAGTACGTCGCGCCGGGGGCGCCTGTAATAAATGCTGCTACGCAAACAAAGGTACATCACCACTTGTAGGCCTAGTTTTGCAAAAGAGTGTAAAAGGAATGTTAGTAAAAATATAAAAGAACAATTAAGTTGGTAGAACTAAATGGGCTTCTCGCTTGATCTACTACTGGAGTCTCCGACTGAAATATTAACATTCCCAAACAATGATCAGCTTTTAAGTGATTATTAACAAACTTTATGCCAAAACTTACCCTACGCTATCGTCTAGATCTACTATGAATGTAGTTTAATACTTAACTGCCCTATAATTGTGCCATATTGTTTAAAATTTTCTACCTTCCCTGCACAAATTTGAATGCAACTTTTTGAGACCTAAACGACCCAATTTATATATTTCGTATATACTTTCAGCTTATAGGCATTAGCCACATAATTACTCAAAAGATCTGAACTCTCATTAAGAGGCCAGTAACTGACTTTTAACTAAATATATCAAGAAAAATTGTTGCTACACGTTAACTAAAGCAATTTTAAACAGAAGAATTGCAACCAGGTTATCTACAATGTTACTAAAGTCACAAAAGTTACCTTTAGAGAGAAACTGAAGATGACAGCTTGGCTGTCGAAACGCGTTAGAGCAACCTCTGTTGTGCTTTTTAATCTTTCTTAGTTTCAGGGGACAAGTTCTGTGCTTCAATTAGCTATTTGTTAAGTTTAATGCCTCAACGTATGTCGCGTCGGAGTCGCCTGTAATAGATCTTGCTGTGCACATAAAGGTACACCACCACTAGTTAACCTAGCTTTGCAAACAATTGTAAGAAAAAGATGTCAGTAACAGTCTAAAACACAAATCAAGTCTATAGAACTAAATAGGCTTCCCGCTTGATCTACTGCTGGAGTCTCCGACTGAAATATGCCATTCCCAAGCGAGGATAAGGTTCTAAGCGATTATTAACAAACTGTATGCCAGGTGTTGCTCTACGCTATTGTCTGGATCTACTGAGGATGAAGTTTAACACATAACAGACCTTTAACTGCGACATTAGAAATTCTTACGTTCTTAGCACAAATTTGAATAAAACTTTTTCAGACTCAAGTGACCAAATTCGTAAATTTCGTGGTACTGCATTACAACTATGGACAAAAATAGTAATTACTTTCTTTCATTTTCCAGACATCTACTTTTTTTGTAGTTAGAGTTAATAAGTTCAGCAAATAATGCGCCTTTTACCAGCAACTCAGCAATTTTTACTTTTAATTACATAGCGTTGTTAAATCAATCTTGTGACATCATCAATGCTTAGCATAAATGTTTTACCTAAGTATTTTGTAAAATAAATAAGTCGTTCTGAGAAAAAGTCCGAACAGTGGGAAAACACTGAGAAATTATCAGAAAAACCATAATTACTGCAGCAAAAAGTATATTTGCAATTTATGTTTATTATAAAGATAAAATAGGTTCGATAGCACAAGTAAATGTGGAGTTTTAGTTGACTAAATCACTGAAAATAAACGGGCATCTCGCTTGCGCTAATGTTGGAGTCTCCTACTAAAATGTAAGAAAAATTAAGTAAATTAGACATACATTCGATTCCTATTATAATTTACTTATAGATATTTAGATTTACTGTATTTAAAGACAGAGATTTAGAATTTGCTAAAGAATTTTAAGTGCAACATTCAGTTTTAAAGCTGGAAAGCTTCCAATATGATCAAAAAATATATCTATCTAATAAGTTTCTCTAAGCAGTCCACTATTTTTAATACCATTTTAACGACGAACTACTAGAAAACATGGAAACCAAATCGATACCAATATAATTAATTAATGTGATAAATTGCCATTTTTTGGTAATATCAAATTCCTTATTTATTTTTGAGTTTGTGTTCCTTCAGTAACATGGATTTAACATCAAAATGTTAACAAAGGATCACAAATTTTATTAAGTTTTATCAGTTTTACGCAACAGATTCCAAATTTGATAATCAAATTTATACCTAATTTTTAGTTCAAGTATTTGCTTTGTTGCTAAATTATGGGAAAAAAAACGCATTTGAAAATATTCAAAAGCTGGCTTATTTTCTTATTAATTAAAGCGATACTTGACTTAAAGTTTACGAATTTAAGTAATTTTTCAATACTTATATGTAGAAATATAATGTTTGTTTCAGTTTATAATAAATATTCTTTGTAAGTATATTTAAAATTTCTTGAGGTCAACATATTCTCGAGTTTTATTACTTTTGGGAAGCTTCAGCACTTCTATTTTTAGATGTTGATCAAAAAATAGATAAAACGTTACTACTTCTCTCATGGATTTGATACATTATACACTCGAGTTATACCAGGAAACAATAATGCAACTTAATTATCTAACCGATGGGTGTGATGGCGAATCTTCTTTAACGTAAAAAATGTAGAAGACGCGTCGCCTAAATGTCAATGTCATTTGCATAAATGCATCCTCGTAATAAATTTCGCATATGTACCTAAAAATATACTGGATTAGATAACTGAACTGAAAGTTCAACATAAAAAGTGTGAATTAATTAACAAATGCAGGATGAATATAAATACCCGTTGTAACCAAATAACTTCAGTACAAATTTTAGGGAACTAAAATAAACATCAAACATGAAAGTGGTAGGTACCAATTGTGTTGCAAGTGCATTTTCAAAACAATTATTCCTGATGTGAATGTGCATGAAGGACGACGATCTTTATGTGTTGTGCTAATTTTTTGACATTGTTACTTGCCTCACCCATTAAGGATTCAGTTATCACAATTATTTTTCAGTTCGCAGTTTTCTTCGCTTTGGCAGCTGTCGCCCTCGCCAGACCCCAACAACAACAGCAAAGACCAATTGAAATTCTGAAACTCGACAACGAAGGAGTCAACGCCGACGGATCATACCAATGGAGGTAAGTGTTGCTTCCTCCTTTGTATAACACCACAACAATTCGACTTATTTCAGCTACGAAACCGAAAACAAAATCAGTGCCCAAGAACAAGGACACATCAAGAACCCAGGTACGGAAAACGAAGCTCTTGAAGTACAGGGATCTGCCCAATGGATCGCCGATGATGGAACTCCCTTGTCTTTGACATACATCGCCAACGAAGACGGATTCCAACCTCAAGGAGCCCATTTGCCAACACCTCACCCAATCCCGGAAGCCATCCAGAGATCCCTCGATTACATCGCAGCCCACCCACAACCACAAGAGAAACCGACTGGTTTAGGACAAAGATATTAGACATTCTAGGGAATGTATTTGCGTTGTAAATAAATCGATGTTGAATAAATGTATGCCATAAAAAAATTAAGTATTTTTGAAAGATACAACACTAATATTAATATCGGGTGTGGCAAATTCATGGTACACAAATTAAAATATAAATATTGTCCCCTAAAACCAAAAAAGATTAAAAAACACCACAAAAGTTGCTCCGACGCGTTTTGAAAGCCAAGCTATTATCTTTAGAGAGATACATTCATAGTAAACCTCTAGTTTTTATTTATTTATGAGAATTTATTAATAAAAAAAAGGGGTTGTTACATTCAATATATTCGTGATGGTGACAACAGATAAGGAATTGACATTTTTGAGTCTTACTTTTTAAAATTCTTTAATATTTATAGAAGTTTCCCTTGTAATATCTGTGATTGTTTTCATTGTTAATAAAGTTTAATATTGTTACGGGCTTAGCGGTTCGAATTGATAACACTTATCGAATAATACCCACTTTATTACCAAACTTAACTTGGATCACCACAATTGAACAATTATTATTATTAACTTCTACTAACTCACTAATTACACTGACTCTAACTGACTTACTCGAGGGAAAGCTGACCGCCTTTTATAGTTTTGGCCCCCGGCTTCTAGAACTTTTCGGCAGATAAGGCTTATCGTTTGCCGAAATTTCTGGAACGCTTATCTGCCATTTGTTTCGTTATCGCGGCCGCTTTCCCCTTATCAGATCCTTCTAGAAACTTTTTTTATTTACTAGATTTTACAATTCGATTCTAAATCCTATTTCATCTATTTACATTGCGTTACAATATTTATAAATAGATAAATAGCCTAGCAGGAAATCTAAGCCCCCTAGGAGAAAGTGGAGCTGATATTATTACTGCAACATGACCCCACGAAGCCTAATTATTTTGTACATCTTCAGCCCCTTTTCAAAAGTATTATTTTTCTTTCAAATTATAATCAAATTCAAATACATGATATACTTCTTCTGGGATTGGACCGTGTCAAAGAACTACTAAAAGTGTTCACTGAACACTTTTGGTAGTTTTTTGACACGGTCCAATCCCGGAAGAAGTATATCCTGTACTGACTCTGGCCGTGGAAGCCTTCGTTATCATGAATTTCAAAGTTGTGCATTTACTAAAGTGGTTTTACAGGAACGATTATCAAAAATTTTCAGTGAGTAAAAAATTAAAGAAAAATAATTAAAAATGTTTTTCCTGAATTTCTCCCTACTATTTGCTGCATCGCGCAAAAAATATAAATCTCTCATGTAAGCAAAGAAAAGACTGCAACTACAAACATTATTTCAACTGGAAAATATTAAAATAAAACCGTATATTAAAATCTAGCTGAAAATACATATATTTTTAGGATTATTTCAGTAACACATAAGCCAAATTTAGGTCAAAATTAAACAAACAATAAAAATTCAAAATTGATACTTTAAATTTTAAGAACAAAGCTGAAAATCAACAAACTCAAAATTGCTGAAAAGATTCTTTCAAATTTTATTTTTTCTCGAATTGTCCATTTTTTCTCGCAATCAAAAAATCCATTTATATAAAAATTTATATTTCTTGGAAAATTTAGTTTTCTTCCAATAAACGAGTTTCATCATTTTAAATTTATAGTTTATTTTTTTCTCCAAATATTAACCTAACATTTAAGTCATTTTTAAAATCTGCACATTAGAGAAAAATCCTCGTTGAGAAAAATAAAATTAAGAGAACTAAAGCCCCAAATTTTTACTTTTCAGATTTGAAAATTAAATGTTAATAAAGAAAATGTGGAATATTGCTCAAAAAGCATTTTCAGTATGAAAAAAACGAATAAGAATTGGACAATTTTTGTGGCATTTTTTTCAAATTGTTGCCTACTTTTAAAAAAGTTCACCACATTTTGCTAATATTTTTAGGGGTTTCATTTTAAAGCTCTTTTAGACAATTTAATTCCCTTTTATTTAAACAATGTCGAGACCTATACATGAAGATTTTTCGCCGAGTTGTTATCACTCAAAGCCAAAAATTGACTTTTACTTTTGGTAATTAATAATTCTAGAAATAATAATCGTATTAAAAACAAGAGTAGGGTTTTGAAATCTGCAAAGTATTCTCTACAAAAATTAAAATACAAATTTTGTCCCCTCAGATCAATAAAGATTAAAAGACACAACAGAGTTTGCTCTCTGCAAGTCCCAATTACTGATATTTGATAAAAAAAAGTAATACTAGACAGAGATAAAGAGATAAACGTTATTTAAACAATGTCGAGACCTATACATGAAGATTTTTCGCCGAGTTGTTATCACTCAAAGCCAAAAATTGACTTTTACTTTTGGTAATTAATAATTCTAGAAATAATAATCGTATTAAAAACAAGAGTAGAGTTTTAAAAACTGCAAAGTATTCTTTACAAAAATTAAAATACAAATCTTGTCCCCTGAGGTCAATAAAGATTAAAAAACACAACAGAGTTTGCTCTCTACAAGTCCCAATTACTGATATTTGATAAAAAAAAGTAATTCTAGACAGAGATAAAGAGATAAACGTTATTTAAACAATGTCGAGACCTATACATGAAGATTTTTCGCCGAGTTGTTATCACTCAAAGCCAAAAATTGACTTTTACTTTTGTTAATTAATAATTCTAGAAATAATAATCGTATTAAAAACATGAGTAGAGTTTTAAAAACTGGAAAGTATTCTTTACAAAAATTAAAATACAAATCTTGTCCCCTGAGATCAATAAAGATTAAAAAACACAACAGAGTTTGCTCTCTACAAGTCCCAATTACTGATATTTGATAAAAAAAAGTAATACTAGACAGAGATAAAGAGATAAACGTGGAATTAGGGATATTTGCTGTACTTGCAATCTTTACAAATAATAAGTAGATTAATGGTATTGACTGTAATTTCAGTCTCAGATAATTCCAAACAAACACTTAATATTTTAAAGCAAACAGATTTTTTTTATTAATGAATTTTGTCAACTTTTCTAAATTTAATTCAATTTAAAGATGAACTGTTTACTTTTATTGGTTTTGCTTATATTCAAAATGTTTTTAGCAAGAATGCATGCTTTGTTTATCAAAAAATGTTAATTAAAGCTCAATTTTTTTATTTTTTTCTGGCAGCATTTTTATTCAAGTTATTATCTTTTGAAAATCACTGAAAAATTTGGCATTGCTCTATTCCTTAATTTTGTAACTAGTGGCGTATTTAAGTAGCATTTGATTATTTTTTGGAATTCACCAGTGAGGTAGGCAACAAAGTCAAAATGTTCAAAAGAATTTTGTATTTTGAATAATTCCAATGTTCATCACCACAAAAATTTTTGTTTAAACTGTTTATAAAACTGGTTTTACAATTCGTTTCTTTGATTTTTCAGATTGATATAAGTAAGCTTATAAATCAGTTTTATCGTATCTACTGTTTTTTTTTTTTTTCATTTGAAGAACGAAACATAAAAATATTGAAGAATGAAAACGTCACCATTTTTATTTTAATGTTCTACAAAATTTGGAAAACTTATTTTTAATCAACTTTACTTTTTCTCTAAAGTTTCAGATTTTCCTGATCGTGCCTAAAAACTTTCCTGTAATTAATTTCTCTCCTTTTCTAAAGCTTTATATTTTGCTGATTTTGCTGATCTTATTTAAAAATTTCCCTGTAATTAATTTTTCTCTTTTTCTACAGTTTTAGATGTTGCTGATCTTGTTTAAAGGTTTTCCTGATCTTGTTAGTAAGCTTAACGAAAGCGACAAAACGTGTTTGTTAAAAAAATTAAGTAAATCAAATAAATAAATCCACGAATACTTAACTAATATTTATTTATTTATAAAACTTACAAATACATTTTATAAGTATTAAAATGTGGCGTAGGTTTAAAGTTGTGCATCAGTCTAAATGTAGTTGTAAGAAGTGTGAAAATAATTATTTATAAATTGTACAATCACAGATTAATTACTTCTAGTACTTTTTATTGACGGTACTGACCATTCTCTTCTTGTTGTTCTTTCCTGTAAGCTTGAGGATTTTCACGTGCTTCTCGTTCGGCTGCTTCCTGTAATTTAAACTTAACGTTTACGCATGAACAGTTAATTAAAATTAAAAATATTTATCATGTGACAAGCTTTTTGTTGATTAAAAGATTGAAATACGAATCTTGCCCCCTGAAACCAAGAAAGATTAAAAAACACAACAAAGATTGCTTTCTTCATGGTAGACCCTTATTAACCGAAAATATTATGTTTTTTTCAATTTATTTAACATTTCTTCTGGGCCGAAGAAATGTTAAATAAATTGAAAAAAACATAAAGATTGCTTTTGTGTTTTTTAATCTTTTTTGGTTTCAGAGAACAAAATTTCAATTTTTGAAGATAACCAAGGACCAATCCGTTTCAACAAGATTGAAAGATGCAAAAAAATAACAAATATTTAAGTGATACTGATATTTAATTAGATTTTTTAATCCTAATCATAATGAACGATAAAATGACTCCTATTTAAGTAAAAAATTAAAGAATCTTGCATCAAAAAATTTGACTATCTAGTTGAATAGTTGATATCTATTAAAGTAGATCAATGTTTTACAAGTTTTCGACATCTGTGTACCCTTTCCATAATTTTTTGCAACGTTGAGTACCCTTCGTTAAAAAGTTGCAACCCAACTAATCTATAAATGGGAAAGTGTGTATGTCTAACTGTCTGAGGAACGTTTCAACGAATTTGAACAAAACATCCTTTTGCAATCTGCACAAACTATATAAATTTTGGTGGAACGGACTGATCCTTAATTGTCTTCAAAAATTGAAATACAAATCCTGTTTTTTGAAGTCAAGAAAGATAACAAAACACAACAGATGTTGCTCTAACGCGTTTCGATAGCTAAGCTATCATCTTCAGAGAGATACCAGTATCTCTCTGACAAAATTTGTATTTCTATTGTATGTCTAACTGTCTAAGGAACGTTTTAACGAATTTGAACAAAACATCCTTTTGCAATCTGCACAAACTACATAAATTTTGGTGGAACGGACTGATTCTTGATTGTCTTCAAAAATTGAAATACAAATCCTGTTTTCTGAAGTCAAGAAAGATAACAAAACACAACAGATGTTGCTCTAACGCGTTTCGATAGCTAAGCTATCATCTTCAGAGAGATACCACTACCTCTCTGACAAGATTTGTATTTCTATTGTATATTTAACTGTCTGAGGAACGTTTTAACGAATTTGAACAAAACATCCTTTTGCAATCTGCACAAACTATATAAATTTTGGTGGAACGGGCTGATCCTTGGTTATCTTCAAAAATTAAAATACAAATCCTGTTTTCTGAAGTCAAGAAAGATAACAAAACACAACAGATGTTGCTCTAACGCGTTTCGATAGCTAAGCTATCATCTTCAGAGAGATACAACTACCTTTCTGACAAAATTTGTATTTCTATTGTATGTCTAACTGTCTGAGGAACGTTTTAACGAATTTGAACAAAACATCCTTTTGCAATCTGCACAAACTATATAAATTTTGGTGTAACGGACTGATCCTTGATTATCTTCAAAAATTGAAATACAAATCCTGTTTTTGAAGTCAAGAAAGATAACAAAACACAACAGATGTTGCTCTAACGCGTTTCGATAGCTAGGCTATCATCTTCAGAGAGATACCAGTATCTCTCTGACAAGATTTGTATTTCTATTGTATGTCTAACTGTCTGAGGAACGTTTTAACGAATTTGAACAAAACATCCTTTTGCAATCTGCACAAACTATATAAATTTTGGTGGAATGGACTGATCCTTGGTTATCTTCAAAAATTAAAATACAAATCTTGTTTTCTGAAGTCAAGAAAGATAACAAAACACAACACATGTTGCTCTAACGCGTTTCGATAGCTAAGCTATCATCTTCAGAGAGATGCCACTACCTCTCTGACAAAATTTGTATTTCTATTGTATGTCTAACTGTCTAAGGAACGTTTTAACGAATTTGAACAAAACATCCTTTTGCAATCTGCACAAACTATATAAATTTTGGTGGAATGGACTGATCCTTGGTTATCTTCAAAAATTGAAATACAAATCCTGTTTTCTGAAGTCAAGAAAGATAACAAAACACAACACATGTTGCTCTAACGCGTTTCGATAGCTAAGCTATCATCTTCAGAGAGATACCACTACCTCTCTGACAAAATTTGTATTTCTACTGTATGTCTAACTGTCTGAGGAACGTTTTAACGAATTTGAACAAAACATCCTTTTGCAATCTGCACAAACTACATAAATTTTGGTGGAACGGACTGATCCTTGGTTATCTTCAAAAATTAAAATACAAATCCTGTTTTCTGAAGTCAAGAAAGGTAACAAAACACAACACATGTTGCTCTAACGCGTTTCGATAGCTAAGCTATCATCTTCAGAGAGATACCACTACCTCTCTGACAAAATTTGTATTTCTATTGTATGTCTCACTGTCTAAGGAACGTTTTAACGAATTTGAACAAAACATCCTTTTGCAATCTGCACAAACTACATAAATTTTGGTGGAACGGGCTGATCCTTGGTTATCTTCAAAAATTGAAATACAAATTCTGTTTTCTGAAGTCAAGAAAGATAACAAAACACAACAGATGTTGCTCTAACGCGTTTCGATAGCTAAGCTATCATCTTCAGAGAGATACCACTACCTCTCTGACAAAATTTGTATTTCTATTGTATGTCTAACTGTCTGAGGAACGTTTTAACGAATTTGAACAAAACATTCTTTTGCAATCTGCACAAACTATATAAATTTTGGTGGAACGGGCTGATCCTTGGTTATCTTCAAAAATTGAAATACAAATCTTGTTTTCTGAAGTCAAGAAAGATAACAAAACACAACAGATTTTGCTCTAACGCGTTTCGATAGCTAAGCTATCATCTTCAGAGAGATACCATTATCTCTTTGACAGAATTTGTATTTCAACGAACCCTATAAAGCTGTGCATTCTGATTAAATTAGCTTTGTTATGTTTATTTAAATATGATTTTCAATGTTTGAGTCATCTGAAGTTGCCTGGTGCAGCGCGTACCCTATCCAAACTCTTCCTGTACCCCTGCGTACCAAACTTTGGGAAACACTAAAGTAGATAATGCACAGTATCACGTTTTTTAATATTTTAGCAAACTATGTAAAATTATTATCAATTGTAAGGTGTAAGAACACTTTAAATTAATTCTAAAATCTAAGAAGGGTTGACTTATACGCAGGAGCTTGCTCCAGACTTCTCTAGAAGTCGAGTACTCTGAATGACACTTTCCTAACGCTGCGCTCAAAATATCGTTCGTTATCAACGATTTTTTTTCAGAATTGTGCACGTGACAATCATTTTTTATAATTCGTTTTATTTCATTTTCATTTTTAAAAACTCGGCGTTAAATTTTTTGAAAATGGTTACTAGGTTATTGTCACATTTTAAGAAAGTTTACGCTAAGTTCTTGAAAAGGAATAAAAATAACTCTAAATTCTCGATTCGTTGTGGGTTGCCTGAAGTTTAGGCCAGAACTTAGGCCACAACTGTCACAATTCTGAAAAAAAAAAATCGTTGATAACGAAGGACTATATTGTAAGCGCAGCGCTGAAAAAAGAGTTGGTGGGCAACAGAGAATATTAAAATCCATTTACCTGTTGGGCCTTAATTCCGGAATATATCAAATCAAGTCCCTTTTGTACTTCTTCGCTGACAGGTGGCGGTGTAGGCAAGTGATCTCCTGAAGGATGGAAGCCTGTTTCATCGGCGATGTAGTTGACGGTGATGATCTGTCCTTCGGGTGATGTGTAAGTGTAAGATCCTTGTTGCACTTGGGCGTTCAAGGTTTCTCCTTGTACGTCTGGATCGGGTCCTAAGTTTTTCAGGAAACCTTCTTCTTGAGCAACGATGTTGTTTCCAGTTTCCCACCTAAAAAATCAAAGTAGATTTAAACGAAAATCCAAATTTTGTTACAAAGGATTGGTCCTTGGTTATCCTCGAAAACTGAAATACAAATCTTGTCTTCTGAAACCTAAAAAGATTAAAAAACACAAAATAAGTTGCCCTTAGGCGTCTTTTTTTCTGATTTGAACTGTATTTATCTATATAACATTTTTGTACAACGGATTGGTCCTTGATTATTCTCGAAAATTGAAATACAAATGTTGTCTTCTGAAACCTAAAAAGATTAAAAAACACAAAATGAGTTGCCCTTACGCGTCTTTTTTTCTGATTTGAACTGTATTTATCTATATAACATTTTTATAGAGATAATTTTGGTCGAAGAGGCTGGTCCTTGGTTAGCTTCGTTTTGATAATTAACCGTCATCTTCAGAGAGCTACAGTACCTCTCTGAAGATGGTAGCTTGGCTACCGAAACACATTAGGGCAACCTTTGTTGTGTTTTTTTAAACTTTTTCAGTTTGTTGTGTTTTTTCATTCTTTCTCAGTTTCAGGCGACAAGATTCGTATTTTAAAACTCCAAATACTAATAAATAACAACAAAAATTTTCCCATTTAGTATTTTTCTATAATTTTTGACAGTTTTACGTATGTTCCTTTCTTGATCAGTACGATCAGTACTCTCCAAATTGTATTTAACCTTACATTAGACAGCAGAAACAAAATTGCTAGTTTTAGTTGGAACATTTTGAGAATAAGGTCAAAATCTCGAATGAACTCAATTTCTTTTTTTTTTAGAAAAAACTGTTAAAAGGTCTAAATTTTGATAGAAAGTAAAAGCTTGAAAGACAAAATATATAATTTTTCATAATTTTGGTGGAACGGACTGGTCTTTGGTTATCTTCAAAAACTGAAATACAAATTTGGTTCCCTGAAACCAAGAAATATAAGAAAATGCAAAAAAGGTTGCAACTTTTGGTATGTTTTTTATTCTTTTCTGGTATCAGGAGACAAGATTTCAACTTAACTTTCTAAAAATATTCAATATGCTCCGAAATTATATATGTCCGGCTGTTTGAGCACTGAACATTAATTCTGTGAATGCGTTCCTATTTTAAGTTTTCTTAAAAAACAAGGGACATGATTTGTATTTCAATAATCTGTTAGAATATTCTTTATGGTAGCTCCTTATTGACCAGAAATATTATGTTTTTTTCAATTTATGTAACATTTCTTTGGCCCAGTTTAAAAATATTTAAATTTTTATGGTTTGTTGACAATTTTTTATAAATTTAAATATCACGTAGTCGCACTTCCAAAACTGTTTAGAAAATTGTCAACAAACCATAAAACTTTAAATATTTCCAAACTGGGCCAAAGAAATGTTAAATAATTTTAAAAAAAGAATCTTTTAGAAATTTATAAAGCTCTAAATTTTGTATATTCTAGAAGTGTTTAATATTTTCATTAAAAATCGAATATTGAAAGTGGTACGAAATTTGTGGCTAAACTTGATATCTTGAAACTGTTCAATTCGATTTTTTTTTTAATTTTTAAATGCCTACCCAATTTTTTTTTGCAATTTTACATTAAACATTAAATTTCATTTTATGAATTTTAGGTTTTTACAGAATATAAATATTTTTTTTCAAAATTCAAGCTTCAAGACTGAGCGTTTTTAATTCAAAGGTTTGTAAGCTATTTTTATGAAAAAATAAAATGAGGTAATGAAGAAATGTTGGTTTAAAAAGTTGACATTTTAAAAGAAACCTAATTTATTGGAAAAAAAACCGTTATTTTAAGTTTTAACCTAAAAATATTCTCTGTAATTTGCAAAGTATTCATATTTGTATGCAGTTTTATTGGCTTTTTCTTCGCCGGTCACTCCTTTTACTCCATTCCTTAATAGAAGGTTGTGAAATTTAGGATTGTGAAAGGAGTAACCGGAGAAGAAAAAGCCAATGAAACTGCATACAAACTAAAAATATTGTCGTCGTTCTTCTTCAATTTGTAGCTGTAATTTTAAAATATCAACTTTTTTTTAAAACTAAGCTCGAACGTTGTGGCAAAAGTAAAAATTTCCATTCTATTCCTGCTAATTGGGATTTTTTTGCCAGGAGGAATAAAATTAATGAATCTTTGCAAATACGACTCAGATAATATAAAAATTTTTAGTTTAAAACCGAAATTTGCAGATAAAACATTTTCCAAACTCCAAATTTTGAGAATTTATTGTGAACGAACCAGAAGTTTTTCCAAATGTTAAGATTTTTGTCAGAATTCCTAATTTTAAAACTGTTATTTAAAAAAATGTTTAATGTGAATGTAAAGAAATGAATCAAAAAAATTATTTCAGAGAAAAATCTTTGAAATAATTTTTTTATTGATTTTTTTACATTTACATTTCAGAGAAAAATCTCTAAAATGATTTTTCTGATTTATTTCTTTACAGTCACCCTAAACATTTATAAAATTTTGCGTCTAAATCTTTTCAAATTCAACGCAAGTGGCTACTTTTTCACCTTTTTAAATCTTTCCCTAAAATGTTAAGTTTAAATTAAAAAAAAAGTGTTTTTTTTTCTTTTGATTTCGTTTCTTAATATTTTCTAAAATGTTAAATTTTGTTCTCTCAAAATTATTCCCTTGTGTCGAAATTTCATCGCAAGATAAATAAAATTGAAGCAAACATTTTTAAACTTGGGGTTGTATCATTTTCCAAGTTTTTTTCAAAATTTCAATTTTTTTCCTTAACCTCTTGTTTTTAGCTGAAAATTAAACATACACTTCTTTTCAAAGCCTCAGCTCTAAAGTCAAAATTTCAACTCAAGTTTGAAGTCAATATGAAAATGTTGAAAGTTTTTTTTAAATTTAGGTAGAAGACATTTTAAAACTCAAATTTTGATTATTTTTAAGCAATATCTCGTCACTGTTTCAGGCATTTTAGTTTCAAGTTATGTTTTTCTTAATACTCTAACTTTAAAAGCAAAATTTTTATTCAAACTTTGAATTTATTTTGCAATTTTTATAAGTTTCTGGTTTAAAATTTAAATTTTGTTAATTTCTAAGTAGTACCTTGTATTTTTGACAGTTGTTTCAAGTTTTTCATTTTAAAAAAATTTTTTTTTCAGCATTTAATGAAATTTCTAACGAAAATTCAGTTTTTTTTAATTGACCTCATATGGATTGGAATAAGTATAGTTTTGTTGGGGATTTATAAATGGCTCTGTGAAAGCTAAGATCCTTTTTCTTTATAAATCTAGAAGATTCTCTTCTTTACAAAAATAATGCAAGAATTACAGAAGTGAAACTGATGCCAAATTGCTTTTCTAATCAATTGAACATCAGTTTGGATTAGTTTAGGTTAGGTTAACTTAACTAAATTTGTTTGTTGTCTAATTAGACAACAACAGAACAGACAGCAGAAGTGAAAACGATGCTAAATTGATTTTCTAATCAATTGAGCATCAACTTGAGTTACCTTAGGTTAAGTTAGCTTAATTGAACTTGTTCGTTGTCTAAATAGACAATTTGTTTGTTGTCTAATTAGACAACTTGTTTGTTGTCTAATTAGACAATGAACAGAAGTAAAACTGATGCTAAATTGATTTTCTAATCAATTGAGCATCAGCTTTAGCAACTTGTTTATTGTCTAATTAGACAACTTGTTTGTTGTCTAATTAGACAACTTGTTTGTTGTCTAATTAGACAACGAACAGAAGTAAAACTGATGCTAAATTGATTTTCTAATCAATTGAGCATTAGCTTAAGCAACTTGTTTGTTATCTAATTAGACAACTTATTTGTTGTCTTATTAGACAACGAACAGAAGTAAAACTGATGCTAAATTGATTTTCTAATTAATTGAGCATCAACTTGAGTTACCTTAGGTTAAGTTAGCCTAATTGAACTTGTTCGTTGTCTAATTAGACAATTTTTTTGTTGTCTAATTAGACAACTTGTTTGTTGTCTAATTAGACAACTTGTTTGTTGTCTAATTAGACAACGAACAGAAGTAAAACTGATGCTAAATTGATTTTCTAATTAATTGAGCATCAGCTTTAGCAACTTGTTTATTGTCTAATTAGACAACTTGTTTGTTGTCTAATTAGAAAACGAACAGAAGTAAAACTCATGCTAAATTAATTTTCTAATCAATTGAGCATTAGCTTAAGCAACTTGTTTGTTGTCTAATTAGACAACTTATTTGTTGTCTTATTAGACAACGAACAGAAGTAAAACTGATGCTAAATTGATTTTCTAATCAATTGAGCATCAACTTGAGTTACCTTAGGTTAAGTTAGCCTAATTGAACTTGTTCGTTGTCCAATTAGACAATTTGTTTGTTGTCTAATTAGACAACTTGTTTGTTGTCTAATTAGACAACTTGTTTGTTGTCTAATTAAACAACGAACAGAAGTAAAACTGATGCTAAATTGATTTTCTAATTAATTGAGCATCAGCTTTAGCAACTTGTTTATTGTCTAATTAGACAACTTGTTTGTTGTCTAATTAGACAACGAACAAAAGTAAAACTGATGCTAAATTGATTTTCTAATCAATTGAGCATTAGCTTAAGCAACTTGTTTGTTGTCTAATTAGACAACTTATTTGTTGTCTAATTAGACAACGAACAGAAGTAAAACTGATGCTAAATTGATTTTCTAATCAATTGAGCATCAGCTTAAGTTAGCTTAGGTTAGGTTAACTTAATTAAACTTGTTCGTTGTCCAATTAGACAACTTGTTTGTTGTCTTTTGTTTTCTAATTAGACAACGAACAGAAGTAACACTGATGCTTAATTGATTTTCTAATCAATTGAGCATCAGCTTGAGTTACCTTAGGTTAAGTTAGCTTAATTGAACTTGTTCGTTGTCTAATTAGACAATTTATTTGTTGTCTAATTAGACAACTTGTTTGTTGTCTAATTAGACAACGAACAGAAGTAAAACTGATGCTAAATTGATTTTCAAATCAATTGATCATCAGCTTAAGCAACTTGTTTGTTGTCTAATTAGACAACGAACAGAAGTAAAACTGATGCTAAATTGATTTTCTAATCAATTGAGCATCAGCTTAAGTTAGCTTAGGTTAGGTTAGCTTAATTAAACTTGTTCGTTGTCCAATTAGACAACTTGTTTGTTGTCTTTTGTTGTCTAATTAGACAACGAACAGAAGTAACACTGATGCTTAATTGATTTTCTAATCAATTGAGCATCAGCTTGAGTTACCTTAGGTTAAGTTGGGTTAATTGAACTTGTTCGTTGTCTAATTAGACAATTTATTTGTTGTCTAATTAGACAATTTATTTGTTGTCTAATTAGACAACAACAGAATAGACAGCAGTAGTGACAACGATACTAAATTGATTTTCTAATCAATTGAGCATCAACTTGAGTTACCTTAGGTTAAGTTAGCTTAATTGAACTTGTTCGTTGTCTAATTAGACAACAAACAGAAGTAAAACTGATGCTAAATTGATTTTCTAATCAATTGAGCATTAGCTTAAGCAACTTGTTTGTTGTCTAATTAGACAACTTGTTTGTTGTCTAATTAGACAACGAACAGAAGTAAAACTGATGCTAAATTGATTTTCTAATCAATTGAGCACCAGCTTAAGTTAGCTTAGGTTAAGTTAGCTTAATTAAACTTGTTCGTTGTCCAATTAGACAACTTGTTTGTTGTCTTTTGTTGTCTAATTAGACAACGAACAGAAGTAACACTGATGCTTAATTGATTTTCTAATCAATTGAGCATCAGCTTGAGTTAGCTTAGATTAGGTTAGCTTAATTAAACTTGTTCGTTGTCTAATTATGCAACTTCTTCGTTGTCTAATTAGACAACGAACAGCAGTGAAACTGATGCAAAATTGCTTTTCTAATTAATTGAGCATCAGCTTGAGTTAGCTTAGGTTAGGTTAGCTTAATTAAACTTGTTCGTTGAATAATTAGACAACTTGTTTGTTGTTTAATTAAACAAGGAATAAGTTTAATTAAACAGATACTTACAATGCCTTATAGCTTCCATCAGCTCCTTGTTCCTTGTCAAATCGTATAATGGGGATGAATGTTGTAGATTCGTGGGATCTTTGACGTGGTTCATGCTGACCTTGATATTGCTGAGGCTGTTGCTTCGTTTGGTATTGTTGTTCATCCTGATACTGAGCTTCTGCTTGCTGCTCCTGTTGGTAGGCTTGTGGCCTCCTTTGTTGTGGGGGAGCAGCCACACATGCTCCTATCACGAAGACCGATAATATCTAGAACAAAAAAAATGTCAACACTGTGTCCTCCTTTAATGCAAACCTGTTCAATTCCTGATCATCCTGATCCTGATAGACAGTCGTCTATGAATTTAATTAATTAATTTAAGCCAGGTCAAGCCAATAAGCAACTTAATTTGATTAAAATGTATTAAATAGAATTCTAAAAACTTAACTAATAAACGGAAACCCAAACAAGATGTATAGTCTATTGGAACATTGACTTAATATTTAAATTTTCACTTTCTCTCTAAATTTCTAGCTTTAAATTATTTTTTTTTAATTTAGAGATTCCTTAGATGTTTTTTTTTTCTTAAGTGGAGAAAAAGGTCAACTGTTTAAGGTTAAATTAAAATTGGTTTATTCAATAAAGTGTTGCTTTGGCTCTTTACTTGAAACACTGACTTTATTCTTTGAAATTTAAATAAGGGTGCTAAAGTTTCAATTAAAAAAAACCATGAGTTTAAAATAACGACTAAGGTTTCCGAAAAAAAATTATAAAAGGGAAACAAAAATGGTTTCAAATTATAAAAGGGAGATAAAAAAAGGTTCTAGAGAACCTAAAAATAATTGTCCAATTAGAAACCTCCTATATACCTCAAATTCGATTACTCGAATTTGGGGTGTATACTACACGAAATTACTTTCGTATTTATTCGACATTTAGCCCAAAACAGTGTATAATTTTTTATTCTTTAAGGGAAACCTTACTTTTCTAACGTCCATGGAAAACTGCACACAAAAAAATATTTTTATCGAGAAAAACTGAACGAAATTAAATTCTATTTCATCGCAAAAAGCTATCTAGTCAAGATGATAAACTTTGTACTTTCGAATCCAAAACAAACACAATTAAATTGCAATTTTTTTAGAGAAATATACAGAATACTATCAAGGATTTATTTAACACATAAAACAATGGTAGAATTCTCATGACAAACTCAAGTATCTAAATTGTATTAGTAGATATACAGAGGGATTTTAGCTCGCATTATAATTTGGGATGGAGTGTCGCTGAAGAAGTATCAGATTTATTTGAATATTTCTATATTATGCAGACCTAGATTAAAAAAAAATTATGCTTATTGCTTATAAAGAGTTAATTATTTCACTGTCTTAGCACCTTCATATATTTCGTATAACTAAACTAAATTAAAATTATTCATTGATGCACCATGTCACCTATAACGAAACTAAAAATTTTGTAACAAATTAATCACTTTCATTTAATTTGCAATCGAACAGTTGTGCAACAAAAATGATATTCAAATTTATTGCAATCGTCGTGCAGCGCATGAGTGGTGACCATAAAAATTCAACGACCTCACCGCTAAAGAAGAGATCTTTCATGAATATCGAAGAACTATTACCAGATAAGGTCACCAGGCTCCATAAATAATTGCAAAATTACACCGAGATGTGATTAGCAATTCGTGCTTCGGCATAAAGACGCGAAGATTACCCAACCAGCGCCCATCTCTGTCTACCAACGTGAAATTACAACCCACACCCATGGATCTCGCAAAGAAAGCACATCCCTCGCGTTACGCAACCGAGATAATGTCAAAGGTCTTTTCAAGTGAAAGGAGCGTATTGACTTACCAAAAACTTGGTCATGACGAGTTAACGCACTCGAGAACACTATCAATGATCTGTCGGTCTGCGTTCTTCCATTCCTATATTTATACCCTTCCCTGTCTCTTCTCCACTCTAGATACTACAAGAACTGGCTGTTCTTCTGAAATTTGCTACAGTTTTTACCGAAGAATTATTTTCCATTCAACATCGAAGGCGAAATATGGGATAGTTTTGACATTGTTTCATGATAAAAGTATTACGTCATGTTAAAAGTTCCAATACGAAGTTTTATAGCAGGATAATGTCAACTCTTAAGGAAGATTAAGTGAGCAAAGTTGAATATTATCAACTCGAGTAATAATTAGCAATTATAGAAACAATTAAAATGCAATTAATTATTTGGGACATTTACACGACCTTTTAATGGTGGAAATTTGCGGAAGGTTTAACTGAATAGTAATATTTATTTCTTTAGATGTAACACGAACACGATTTAAATCCTTTAATGACAACCATCTGTGAACCGATAAATACACCTCAGTTACTCAAAAACGGTGTGGTTTATCGAATTACAGCAAGAGAATCTTTCTTGTGTCGAATAATGTAAGGAATATTTACTTCGTTCCTTCATGAAATATTTCCTTTATTCCTTCATGAAATATGTTCTTCATTCATGAAATAAGTTTTTCATTCATGAAATAAGTTCTTCATTCCTTCATGAAACAAATAAAAAATAAAATATTTGAAATAAATTAGCGTTTTCCCCTAAAGTAAATCCCTCATTATGTACTTTTGGAAAAAAAAATTAGGATAAAAAGGTTACCCTATTTTTGATATTTTATTCATCTTGAAAATATCTAGAGATAATTTTGAATTACCCTGTAAATAATATATATATTTTTTAACTTTCTTAGAAAGAGGGTCCCAAAAAAAATTAATTCCGATTTAAAAAAAATTCAGTTTTTAAATTCGTACTGGCGTTATGGTGTTCAGATGTGAGATATTCACTCACATTTTTTCTTTAATTTGTGACTTATCCCAAAATCGTTCGCTTTTCTAAAAGATTTTTCTAATTTTTTTTTTAAATATCAACTTTAATCTCAAAATGCTTTATCCAAATATCCAGATCTACTTTTCATAATAGATTTCGAGGTTTTTATAGTTTGTCTATCTCCTCAAATTTCTAGTTTATTTCAAATGTTAAAATGGAGATTTTGAAACAAAAATTCAGCTTAAAACTGTTGACTTACAAGATGAAAATTTAAAAATAAAGATCAATTTTTTGGTTGACAGTGAGAAGCTGTAATTTTTAACTGAATTTTTTTAAGATATGAAAGTCGAGGATTGGTGAAATTGCCTCAGATTTATTTTTCAATATCGCAATTGATTTCTATGTTCTTCATTTCTTCATGAAACATATAAAAAATAAAATATTAGGAATAAATTGGCAAAAGTTTTCCCCCAAAGTAAATCCCTCTTGATTAACTTTTGGAAAAAAAAGTTATAATAAAAAGGTGACCCTATATTTGATTTTCTATTCACCTTGAAAATATCAAGAGACAATTTTGAATTACCCTGTATATAAGATATATTTTTTAAACTTTCTTTAGAAAAGGGTCTTAAACCTAAAAAAAAGCACTCCCGATTTAGAAAAAAATCTAGTTTTCAAATTCGTACAGGTATAATATTTTATGGTATTGAGATTTGAGATTTTCACTTTTTTTCTTAAATTTGTATTTAATCTCAAAGTATCTCGCTTTTCTAAAAGTGTTTCTTAATTTTTCTTTTTAAAATATCAACCTTAATCTTAAAATGTTTTATCGAAATATCCTGATCTACTTTTCATAATAGATTTCGAGGTTTTTATAGTTTGTCTATCTCCTCAAATTTCTGGTTTATTTTAAATGTTAAAATGGAGATTTTGAAACAAAAATTCAGCTTAAAACTGTTGACTTACAAGATGAAAATTTAAAAATAAAGATGAGTTTTTGGTTGACAGTGAGAAGCTGTAGTTTTAATTGAATTTTTTTAAGATATGAAAGTCGAGGATTGGTGAAATTGCCTCAGACTTTTTTTTCAAAATCGCAATTGATTTCTATGTTCTTCATTCCTTCATGAAACATATAAAAAATAAAATATTAGGAATAAATTAGCAAAAGTTTTCCCCCAAAGTAAATCCCTCTTGATTAACTTTTGGAAAAAAAAATTATAATAAAAAGGTGACCCTATATTTGATTTTCTATTCACCTTGAAAATATCAAGAGACAATTTTGAATTACCCTGTATAAAAGATATATTTTTTTAAACTTTCTTTAGAAAAAGGTTTCAAACCTAAAAAAAGCACTCCCGATTTAGAAAAAAAATCTAGTTTTCAAATTCGTACAGGTATAACATTTTATGGTATTGAGATGTGAGATTTTCACTTTTTTTTTTAAATTTGTACTTAATCTCAAAGTATCTCTCTTTTCCAAAAGTTTTTCCTAATTTTTCTTTTTAAAATATCAACCTTAATCCCAAAATGTTTTATCGAAATATCCTGATCTACTTTTCATAATAGATTTCAAGGTTTTTATAGTTTGTCTATCTCCTCAAATTTCTAGTTTATTTCAAATGTTAAAATGGAGATTTTGAAACAAAAATTCAGCTTAAAACTGTTGACTTACAAGATGAAAATTTAAAAATAAAGATCAATTTTTTGGTTGACAGTGAGAAGCTGTAATTTTTAACTGAATTTTTTTAAGATATGAAAGTCGAGGATTGGTGTAATTGCCTCAGGTTTATTTTTCAAAATCGCAATTGATTTCTATGTTCTTCGTTCCTACGTGAAACATATAAAAAATAAAATATTAGGAATACATTAGCAACAGTTTTTCCCTAAAGTAAATCCCTCTTAATTAACTTTTGGAAAAAAAATTATAATAAAAAGCTGACCCTATATTTGATTTTCTATTGACCTTGAAAATATCAAGAGACAATTTTGAATTACCCTGTATATAACATACATTATTTTAAACACTCTTTAGAAAACGGTCCTAAACCTAAGAAAAGCACTCCCGATTTAGAAAAAAATCTAGTTTTCAAATTCGTACAGGTATAATATTTTATGGTATTGAGATGTGAGATTTTCACTTTTTTTCTTAAATTTGTATTTCATCTCAAAGTATCTCGCTTTTCTAAAAGTTTTTCTTAATTTTTCTTTTTAAAATATCAACCTTAATCTTAAAATGTTTTATCGAAATATCCTGATCTACTTTTCATAAAAGATTTTGAGGTTTTATAGTTTGTCAATCTCCTCAAATTTCTGGTTTTTAAAAAAAATTTTTAAAAAAAACAAAAATTTGTTCCCTGAAAAAAAAAAAGTCTTTTTTGGTTTTCAGGGGAACTGGTTTTTTGTTTTTTGGGAAAAATTTTAAATTTGAATTTTTCTTGAAATTTCTTGTTTTTAATTTTTAAAAAAAAAATAAAAAAAGGAAAAAACCCAAATTTTTAAAAAATTTTTTTAAAGGAAAAAAAATTAAAAATGCCCCCTATTTGAATTTTTTTTCCCGAAAATTTTCAAAAGACGAATTTTTATTAAGATTATTTTTTTTAAATTTTTTGGGAAAATTTTTTCTATTTTAAATTGCATTTTTTTTGGGGGGGGGGGGGAAAATTTTTTCTTTTTTTTAAATTTTTAAAGAAAAATTTTGGTTTTTTTTTTTTTTAAAATTTTTTTTTTAAATTTTAAATTTTTCAAAAATTTTTTTCAAAATTGAAATTTTTTTAAATAAATTTTATTTTTTAGATTGTCTTATTTCGAAAAAAAAATTGTAGTCAATAGTACTTCCGTTGCAAATTATTTGACATGCTGCTGTGATCACTTAAGAAGAATTTTACTTAAATCTACAAATTGTAAGGCAATTTGGTTAGCAAATTTAAAATTAATAAATTCAAACTGACCAAACTTGGTAAATTTAACTAATTGCAGATTTGTGTGAGGTCCTTTTGCTTTTAGTTGGCCTTGTACACTACGATCAATTTAGTTCTTGTGTAAGATATTAAGCTAATACTTTGCTGAAATTTTAATTGTTTTTAAAGAAAAAAATCTTAACAATTAATGAAATATTAAAATTGAAATACAAATCTTGTCCCCTGAAACCAAGAAAGTCTTTTTTGGTTTCAGGGGACATGTTTTGTATTTCAGAAAACATTTTAACAATTTGAAATGTTTCTTGAAATTTCTTGTCTAAATTTTACGAAATAAATCTAGAAGGTCCAAATTTTAATAAAGAAAAAGCCAATAAAACTGCATATAAATATGAATACTTCGCAAAGAAATTACAGAGACTACATTTATCTAAGATTATCCAAATTTTGTGACTTTTTTGTCAATTTTAATAGCTTTTTTTCGAAAATTTCCACTTTAAATAAAGAATTCAGATTTTTTTTATATTTTCGTTTCTATCATGTTTACTTTGGTTGGCAAATTTTAATTTCAAATTGAAAATATTTTGACTATTCCATTTTTTAGATTGTCTTATTTCGAAAAAAGTTGTAGTCAATAGTACTTCCATTGCAAATTATTTGACATGCTGCTGTGATCACTTAAGAAGAATTTTACTTAAATCTACAAATTGTAAGGCAATTTGGTTAGCAAATTTAAAATTAATAACTTCAAACTGACCAAACTTGGTAAATTTAACTAATTGCAGATTTGTGTGAGGTCCTTTGGCTTTTAGTTGGCATTGTACACTACGATCAATTTAGTTCTTGTGTAAGATATTAAGCTAATACTTTGCTGAAATTTTAATTGTTTTTAAAGAAAAAAATCTTAACAATTAATGAAATATTAAAGTTGAAATACAAATCTTGTCCCCTGAAACCAAGAAAGTCTTTCTTGGTTTCAGGGGACATGTTTTGTATTTCAGGAAACACTTTAACAATTTGAAATGTTTCTTGAAATTTCTTGTCTAAATTTTACGAAATAAATCTAGAAGGTCCAAATTTTAATAAAGAAAAAGCCAATAAAACTGCATATAAATATGAATACTTCGCAAAGAAATTACAGAGACTACATTTATCTAGGATTATCCAAATTTTGTGACTTTTTTGTCAATTTTAATAGCATTTTTTCGAAAATTTCCGCTTTAAATAAAGAATTCAGATTTTTTTTATATTTTCGTTTCTATCATGTTAACTTTGGTTGGCAAATTTTAATTTCAAATTGAAAATATTTTGACTATTCCATTTTTTAGATTGTCTTATTTCGAAAAAAGTTGTAGTCAAGAGTACTTCCGTTGCAAATTATTTGACATGCTGCTGTGATCACTTAAGAAGAATTTTACTTAAATCTACAAATTGTAAGGCAATTTGGTTAGCAAATTTAAAATTAATAACTCCAAACTGACCAAACTTGGTAAATTTAGCTAATTGCAGATTTGTGTGAGGTTCTTTGGCTTTTAGTTGACATTGTACACTACAATCAACTTAGTTTTTTTGTGAGATATTTAGCTAATACTTTGCTTAAATTTTAATTGTTACTGATGAAAAAAATCTCAACAATTAGTGCAATATTAAAGTTCAGATACAAATGATACTTTAATATTGTTTTTTTTTGGTGGAATGGACTGGTCCTTGGTTATCTTCAAAAATTGAAATACAAATCTTGTCCCCTGAAAGCTCTTTAGTATCTCTCTGAAGATGATAGCTTGGATGTCGAAACGCATTAGAACAACCTTTGTTGTGTCTTTTAATCGTTCTTGGTTTCAGGAGACAGTATTTGTATTTTAATTTTTGAAGATAACCAAGGACCAGTCCATTCCACCAAAAAAAAACGATATTAAAGTATCAAAAACTGCAAATATTCGCATCCATTTTGTACGCGAATGAGGGGGTCCAACAGGCACCAATTTTTTTTCCACAATTGGGCATTATTTGACTCCAATTTTGATCTATTTCATAACAATTTTGAATCATAATGATCACTAGGGCAGAGGCGTATTGTTGGTGACTTGTCTCTTTTCTACAAGTACTGTCATGGAAGATGCTCGCAGGAACTGATAGGATTGATCCCCCCAAGAGCACAATTCTTGAAGTATACAAGATAGTCGGAAACAGCAAATTCCTGTGCGGTCCAGCTTGACACAGTGAGGACTTCTGTCTACCCTTTTTTCTGTAGAACTTCCAAATTATAGAACTTGTTACCGAAAGGAATTTTCCCCAAAAATTACAACCTATCCTTGTTTAAGAAGGCGGTTCATCGCCATCTATCCTTATTTTTGCATCCTACTCGCCGAGCTTTGAAAGCATAATGGGGTTACCCTTGGCGAGTGGATTAAACTTAAAAAAAAATAAAATTGGAAGCAATAGTATGCCAGTAAGTACACATATTCAAAAACTTAAAATTTTGAAGAAACTCGAAGATTGTAATGATAAATAATATACAATATGTCTCGCGCAGCACGTGGGATAACATTTTCGTTATTAGTGGATATAGAAAATCGGTTAAATCAGCTAAAGAAGTGAAGTTATGTGTGGTCACATCAGTTCAATTGTCACGCCTAAGCTACGTAGAAAGTCAATTTAATTGCATTATTCCCTCAACCGAAGTGCTAGAGACTTTGAATTTCTTTAGAATTTTTCCCAGTTGCATGCATCGAAGAAACTTCAAATTTTAACGCCAACAGGTTAATACTTATTAAAGAGGCTAAAATCTATAAAAAAATTGTCATCAATCTCACGCATTTAATGACAGGATGCTTCACAATTCCATGGCCAAGCTTATCTGTAACTAATCTGATATATGCTTTAAAAATTGACAGCTGCTGTTATAATTAGTTATTATAAAGAAACAACAAATCGTTTAACCGCTTGAAAATCGATCCATGCACGAAATCATCTCAAGGTCTTTTGTGTTTTGTAACGAACTCGAGCCCATCTTTACTTTCTCCTTCAGAGCATCGATCTTCGAGAAGGCGACAACTATATATGGCTTAGCCTGATTGTCCCATACGCTAATTGCTATGAACAACACAATAAATATTTGATTTGTATATACACCGGCCAAGTGACCCCTCGAAACGGTGGGAAAAAATCAAAAAATTGCGTAACGAATTCTCTATCAGAATCGTCATGCAAATTAACTGGAACATATTAGTAAAAACGTGTTATCTAAAATTAACATTTTATTTGTTGGTCGATTGGTTTAAAATCCAAACGTGAACTTTAACGGGAACTTTTGACATTAATTTTACGTATAAACTGGACGAAATAATTAAATTTCTTCTTTTTCAGATATGTGGAACACATTAAGTGAAAAAAACAATTTAAATTTGATTTAATTCTCGTTGTGAAGCAGAAAAAATTGTAATTCAATAAAAAAACAATTATTTGGTGTATTAGGCTTGATTGTCATGGACTGAAGATGAAAGTAGTCGAATTAATGTTGAACAAACTATTAGTGGATTGATTTGTTTGTTTATTTTTCTTTCTATGTGTATAATGAGTAAAATATGTAATGTTCTTTGTCTTTTTTTAACTCATAATTACGTAAGAAGTTAAGATATAAATCTGGTCCCCTGAAACCAAGAAAGATTAAAAAACCCAAAAGAGGTTGCTCTCTATTGTGTTTTTTAACCTTTCTTGGTTCAGGGGACAAGTTTTGTATTTCAATTTTTTAGGATAACCAAGGGCTAGTCCGTTCGACTAAAATTACGTGAGAAGTGTACAAAAATAATTGTCAATTTTTGGCAGCTCCATGTAAGTTTCCCTGCTTGAGCAGTACACGCCAAATTAACACCTGACAAAGCGTCAAGGTTGAGGTAAATTCTGATCGAGTGGGGAACATACGTGAATGCTCCAAAAAAATTGACAGCAAGAAATTGTGAAATTATTTATAGACTTGTTATAAACTAAAGCACTAAACGAAACACTGGGGCTTATCAATGCATATGATGTCGATGTTTCATATGATAAAATCAAAAATTGAAATACAGAACTTATCCCCTGAAACCAAGAAAGATTAAAAAACACAACAAAGGTTGCTCTAACGCGTTTCGACAGCCAAGCTGTCATCTTCAGAGAGAAACAGAAAGCAAACTTTGTTGTGTTTTTTAATCTTTCTTGGTTTCAGGGGACAAGTTCTGTATTTTAATTTTTGAAGATAACCAAGGACCAGTCCATTCCATCAAACAAATGATAAAATCAATTAGGATTGAAAACTGCTGCTGTCAAAATACATACCGCTTAATTATTTGTTTAATTGCCAATGTGGTGAAAGGGCAAAACCTTCTATTAACCCACTTGTTATAAAGTAAAATATTAGTCAAATTAAATTCGATAAACTAAGTTTATTTTTGTAAAAAAAATATATAAAATTATTTAAGCTTTACGACTTATGCTTGAGGATCTACTTGATCACTTTGCTCTTTAGCGGGTGTCTGCTGCTGTTGAACTTCGGTCTGAATTGGCTGATTTTGTTGCGTCTGTCCATGTCGTTCGATATGGTCCAAGGAACGAGCTATGCTATCAGGAATCGGTGGCGGTGTTGGAATATGGTCACCTTGAGGTTGGTAACCATTTTCATCAGCTACAAACCTAAAGAAACCCAATCAGCTTTCTTTTTAACAAAATAATAACCACTAGTATTACTGTAGACTGATAATTTGACCATCAGGAGCAGTGTAACTATAAGCTCCTTGAAGAACTTGTATATCACGACTTTCTTCCGGATGTTGAAGATCTTTGGTTTCGTTTGAAGGTTTCACGAAACCCTGTTGCTGAAAATGGATACCGTTTCCAGTTTCGTAGCTAAAAATTGGAGATTGGTAAAGACCAAAACGACTTAAGAGTCATTTTTTTATTTGGTGTTACCTGAAGCTGAAACTTCCATCGGGACCAACTTCGCCTGTCTGATTAATTATTGGAACTGGCGTACCCGCTTGTGACGGAGATTGTTGTAAAGGCTGCTGATCTTGAGGTCTTCCAGAGACAATACAAAGCAAAAAACCAAATATCTGTAATTTGGACCTTATTAGTCACCCGAATTGCAAATATTTATAAAATAAAATGTCTTTAATCAGATGAGTGTAGAGAAAGTGAAACATTAATATCTGGTTGTAACAAAATTAAAAAAATCGATCCTTGTCAATTTTGGTGCAAGGGAATGGCCCTTGGTTGTCTTCAAAAATTGAAATACAGATCTTATCCCCTGAAACCAAGTGTTATATCAGTGAGTTATTCAGGATATCTTTTTCTACAAAAGAGACTAAAAATTACCAAAAAAACAACTAAGTTGATCAGCTATCCAAAGTTACTAAGAGTTTACGTAAAGCGTAGTGTGTTAAATTGACTAGGAAATTAAAATACAAATCTTGCTTTTTGAAATCAAGAAAGATAAAAAAATGCAACAAAGGTTGCTCTAATTCGTTTCGATAGCCAAGCTATCATCTTCAGAGAGATACTTTGTTGTGTTTTTTAATCTTTCTTGATTTCAGGTAACAAGATATGTATTATAATTTCCTAGTTTATTTAACAAACTACGCTTTACGTAAACTTTTTGTAACTTTTGATAGTTGATTAACCTAGTCTTTTATTTGGTAATTTTTTGTCTCTTTTATAGGAAAAGATATCCTGATATAACAACCAAATCATTAAAGCAAATAGCAAGCAATAGCTATAAAAAAACCTTCAATTATTATTAATTTTATTTAACATTAAAAAAGTAAATAAAACCTTGAAAAGGTACCAGTTTATGAAATATAATAAATGACTTAATTTGATAAGGAACAGATTTTTGAAACCTCCAAGGATTCATGGCACAATAAGAAGGGTGAGTTAAACTTACCCCTGGTAACACCACGCTCTGTTTCATTTTGAACAAAATAACGAACCTGTTGGAAGTGATGCTTAAATTGCAGTAGTACGTAGTTTTTATACCAATTACTATGTTTGACGAACCTTTATATAATTGTGTACATGGTGCTAAGTAATTTAACCTCTTTGTTAACAATAATCAAACAAAAGTACCCACTTAAATATTACATTAAATATTCATTGCCGAATTTCTATACGATTAATTTTTTTAATTCTGCCAATTTATTCATAAACTTTCACCATTGTTTACAATCTTTTCTTTCCAGAAAAAAAATGAAATTCAAAAGTTACCACTTACTAATAAATTGAACCATAAGTGTACTTGATCGTTGTACCAATTAATTTAACATTGATTTTACTTCGCAAATTGAACTAATCTAGGATTGGGCAAACCATATATTTGTGATTAAACATTCCCCAAACCATAAATGCATCTATTTTATGGGATAGCTGCAAAGTCGTATAACGAACAGATTTTTTTTTATTTGGTTGCGATTCTGTGGTAAGATTTCGACTTTTTTTTAAATTCTTGCTTAATTCACACGTTTTTATTTTTTCTTTTACACATTAACTCTCAATTTTGTTTAGAATGTTGAAGAAGAAGTCAAAATTTTTAAAAGTTTGACATAACAATTTTCACCAAAAATTAATTGATTTTGGAATCAAACTTTGAAAGCCAGAAAACAGTATTCGAATTCAACTGGAAATTGTTAGTATTTTTAATCCCTTCTTGACTCGAGATGTTAAGGAATTAGTTTCATTTAAAATGCTTTTTACAAAGGAATTTAAAGACTGTGAATATTGCACAGTCACGTATTTAATTTTTTTCAGAAAACAACCATTTACAACAAATTTATCGATTTTCAGAAAACAACCATTTACAAAAAAATTAAATATTTTACAAACAAGGCTCGAAAAGAGTTAAATGAAACTAAAAGCTATCTTTACAACATACCTCCTATAGATTTTTATTGCTCGCTAAAAAAACTATAAAGTTGTAATCAATTCATTAGTTATTAAATCAATTAGTTAATGTCTACGATGGCCCTAACCTTTAAAGTATTTAACGAGTGTGATGCACCATAGAAAACGATGCAAAAAGTTGTTGAACTTGTCAACCATAAATAAAAAACAATCTATCCAACTATATAAGTTTGGGAATATGAACCACTAATCAGTGTCTTATTTCGATCCTCAAATCAACCAACATGTTCAAAACTGCTTTGTTTTTAACCCTTGTGGGCTTTTGTGTTTGCACACCACTCACCACGTTTTCCTCAACGCCCAACGAACCCGTACCCATCCTTTCGCAGGATTCACATGTGGATCACGATGGATCTTTTAAATTCAGGTGAGTTATTATATCAAAATTTGGCTTTAATTCGTGTTTACTTGCGAAGTTAATTAAATAATATTTTACCGAGTTTCTTTGATGTAACACATATAAAAATGACAGCACTTGTGGTCACTTAAAATTAAAAGACGTAACATACGGTCAAGGATTAGCAATTTAATGAAAAATTTTGAGTTTAAAAGTAAAAAAAATTAAAAAATGTTTAATTGGTATTTTATAACACAAGGTGTAATTATTTTCGGCGATAATTAGCAAAAAGATTTTTGTTATTAATTTTTAAAGGACTATTTAAATGGTTTAATTAATTCAGTATAGACTGCATCATTTTTTCTGTTGAAAATAAACCAAAAAAGGAATAATGAACAAAACCAAAGAAAAGTGATTTTAGTTTCTAGTATTGCTATTTAAATTAAAAATCTGTTTATTTCGTTACCTGTTAAGGCCCAAAAGTGTCCTAATCAAATTTTTAACAGTTCACGTATAAATTTAATTATATTTTTCTTAAACAAATCGCTTATTTGCCATCATTATGAAAATATCTATACATAAATTAAGACATTACATTGAAACAGAATTATCGCCTAAGTTTTGTTAATCTTCACTGGCAACATATATTACTTCCAGATGTGAGAAATGTTGCTTAATGTACATTAAAGCGTTACTTTTATTACTTTTAATATTGTTAAAAGTATAAACTATATTTTTAGTTAGTTAAGGCACATTAAAATGTTATTTAATTTTTTTTTTCATACCTTTAATTTATAGAGCCACTCATCTGATATTCTAGTTTTAAAATGGTACCAAAAGTAAACATTATAAACAGCTTTTTTTTGGTCTCCTATTTTTCATTATTCCTATTCTATGTAAAATAAACTAACCTCTTTATTTGTAAACTGTCATGATGTGATGTTTTCAATAAATTTAAATATCAGGTAGTCGCATTTCAAAAATTGTTTAGAAAATTGTCAACAAACCATAAAAATTTAAATATTTCCAAACTGGGCCGAAGAAATGTTAAATAAATTAAAAAAACACAATATTTCCGGTCAATAGGGGTCTACCATGAAGAAAAAAATTATAAACAGCGATAGAAATCATCCACTATTAGTCTTTTTTGACTAGAGCCGTTTCTCTAATATTTTTTTATTTTATCTAGTTTTTAAATTGTACGAGAAGTAAACATTATAAACAGCTAGAAAAATTGTCCACAATGAATCTTTAATAATATTGAAACACAGATAACCAAGGACCAGTCCGTTTCATCAAAAAAATTCAATAATATTATCTTTTTATTTTACTGTACAGAATCTAATTCAAATAAATCAGTTTTTGAAAATTCTAATCAAGTGCTCTTTCTAGAGCTTAGCTAAACCTAAAAATAACTAAGTTTGTACAAACAGTATACTCTCCAGCGCCTCGTTTCACAAACACTAAATTAAATATTTGATTCAATTTAGCTTCGAATCTGGGGATGGAACCAAAGTTCACGAGGAAGGTCAACTGAAAGTCATCGACAAAGACCAAACTGCTGAAGTTGTTCAAGGAAGTTACGAATTCAAAACACCTGAAGGGCAACAGGTTGTTCTTTCCTACATTGCTGATGAAAATGGTTTCCAACCAAACAGTGATATCCTCCCTCAAGCTCCTCCAATTCCGGAAGCCATCGCACGCTCTCTTAAATACATCGAAGAGCACCCACAACCGGAAGAGCACCACAAACAATAAATTGGACTGTCGAATTGGTGCAGAAGTTTAGAATAAGTGATTGTATATAGACATATCAAGTACAACTAAATATTTTGTTGAACGCCATATAAACGATAATAAAGCAATGTTTTTTCAAAATGAATAATTTGGTTTATATTTTTCCAGTGTAACTACCATCACTGTAAAAATTTAAATAAACGCTCCATTTTTTCTAATTTTTAACGTTAACCTTGGAAAATGGATTTCCAGTTAAACTTGGAAGATAGATTTCCAGTTAAACTTGGAAAATAAACTTACAATTAAACTTGGGAAATAAATTTCCAGTTAAATCTTAAAATGAATCTCAATATATCGACATTTTATAAACATTTTTAGTTTAATCTCCAAATTCAGAGCCTTTGCTCGGAATTTTGCTCTTTATTAAAATTTTGCCAAATCTGTTACCCTGATCTTTAAATTTTTGATTTAAATGTGGGTTTGTATCTCATAATTTCGTCTTTATTCTCGAAATTAACATTTTGATCTCGAAATTTTTATCAAGTGACTCTAATATTGAATTTGGGGCACATGATTTATGTTGTTTTTTGCCAATTACTGTCTGCATATGTGACAGTTAATCTATACTATTTGAATTTTTGTCTAAAATCTAGAAAAATTGTATGCGGGCTTCTCGCCTAATCTACTATTGTAGTCTCCATTTCAGCTTAAAGAAATCAACAGTAATACATTCACATTGTATATTTTGGCTAATTATCAAGTGTTCTAGCCATTATATGGTGTCATTGTGTTTCATTGATGAAGCTAGTAGATGTCGCTGTTGATTAATAGGCAAACGACAGATTTTTGTGTGCGGGCTTCCCGCCTAATCTATTATTGTAGTCTCCCCTTCATATTAAAGAAATTGACATTAAAACATTCACATTGTATATTTCGATTGATTATCAACTGTTTTAGCCAACAGATAGTTTTAATGTATTTCATTCATACAGTTTGCAGATGTGATTAATAGGCAGGCAGGTTATTCTTTTTGAGATTTTTATGTGCGCGCTTCTCGCTTAATCGAGTATTGTAGTCTCCACTTCAGCCTAAAGAAATCTACATTCACATGGTGTATTTCGGTTAATTATGAAGAACTCTAATCATCAGACGGTTCTAGTATGGTTCTAATGTACTTCATTCATAAAGCTTGTGGATATCGCTGATAATTAATAGCTGAACGGGTTTTTCTTTTTGAGATCTCTGTGTACGGGCTTCTTGCCTAATCTAGTATTGTAGTCTCCCCTTCAGCGTAAAGAAACCGACAGTACAACATTGATACTGTGTATTTCGATTGATTATCAAGTGTTTTAGCCATCAGATGGTCCTAATATATTTCATTTATAAAGTTTGTAGATGTCGCTGCTGATTAATAGGCGAGCAGGTTATTCTTTTTAAGATTTTTATGTGCGGGCTTCCCGCCTAATCTATTATTGTAGTATCCTCTTCATATTAAAGAAATTGACATTAAAACATTCACATTGTATATTTCGATTGATTATCAACTGTCTTAGCCAACAGATAGTTTTAATGTATTTCATTCATACAGCTTGCAGATGTGATTAATAGGCAGGCAGGTTATTCTTTTTGAGATTTTTATGTGCGGGCTCTCGCTTGATCGAGTATTGTAGTCTCCACTTCAGTTTAAAAAATCGACAATCGCATGGTATATTTCGGTTGATTATTAAGTATTCTAGCCATCAGGCGGTTCAAATGTACTTCATTCATGAAACTTGTAGATATCGCTGCTAATTAATAGCCGAATGGGTTATTCGTTTTGAGATTTTTGTGTGCTGGCTTCCCTCCTAATCTAGTATTGTAGTCTCCCCTTCAACCTAAAGAAATCGACGGTAGAAAATTGATATTGTATATTTCGATTAATTATCAAGTGTTTTAGCCATCAGAAGGTTCTAATATATTTTATTCATAAAGTTTGTAGATGTCACTTCTGATTAATAGGCGAGCAGGTTATTCTTTTTAAGATTTTTATGTGCGGGCTTCTCGCCTAATCTAGTATTGTAGTCTTCCCTTCAGCGTGAAGAAATCGACAGTACAACATTGATACTGTGTATTTCGATTGATTATCAAGTGTTTTAGCCATCAGATGGTTCTAATATATTTCATTTATTAAGTTTGTAGATGCCGCTGCTGATTAATAAGCGAGCGGGCTATTCTTTTTGAAATTTTTATGTGCGGGCTTCTCGCTTAATCTAGTATTGTAGTCTCCCCTTCAGCCTAAAGAAATCGACAGTAAACCATTGAAAGGGTATATTTCGGTGGATTATCAAGTGTTCTAGCCCCCAGGCGGTTCTTATGTACTTGATTTATAAAACTTAGATATCGCTCGCTGCTAATTAATAGCTGAATGGGTTATTCTTCTTGAGATTTTTGTGTGCAAACTTCTCGCTTAATCTAATCATTTAATTTCTTCTTTAGCCTAAAGAAACCAACAGTGAAACACTCACATCGTATATTTCGATTGATTATCAAGTGTTTTAGCCATAAGAACATTCTAATGTTTTCCATTTGTGAAACTCGTAGATGTCGCTGTTGATTAATAGGCAAGAAATTTATTCTTTCTTAGATTTTTATGTGCAGGTTGCTCGCTTAATCTAGTACTGTAGTCTCCACTTTAGCCTAAAGAAATCAACATTCACGTGGTATATTTCGGTTGATTATTAGGTATTTTAACTATCAGACTGCTCTAATGAACTTAATTCATGAAACTTGTAGATATCGCTGCAAATTAATAGCTAAACGGGTTTTTCTTTATAGGATTTTTGTGTGCGGGCTTCTCGCCTAATCTAGTATTGTAGTCTCCCCTTCAGCCTAAAGAAATTGACGGTAGAACATTGATATTGTATAGTTCGATTGATTATCAAGTGTTTTAGCCATCAAAAGGTTCTAATATATTTCATTTATAAGGTTTGTAGATGTCGCTGCTAATTAGTAGGCGAGCAGATTATTTTTTTTGAGATTTTTATGTGCAAGTTTCTCGCCTAATCTAGTATTGTAGTCTCCACTTCAGCCTTAAGAAATCGACATTCACATGGTATATTTCGGTTGATTATCAAGTACTGTAGCCATCAGACTATTTTAATGTTCTTCATTCGTGAAACTTGTAGATATCGCTGCTAATTAATAGCCGAACAAGTTATTCTTTTTGAGATTTTTGTGTGCGGGCTTCTTGCCTAATCTAGTATTGTAGTCTCCCCTTCAACGTAAAGAAACCGACAGTACAACATTGATACTGTGTATTTCGATTGATTATCAAGTGTTTTAGCCATCATACGGTCCTAATATATTTCATTTATAAATTTTGTAGATGTCGCTGCTGATTAATAGGCGAGCAGGTTATTCTTTTTGAAATTTTTATGTGCGGGCTTCTCGCTTAATCTAGAATTGTAGTCTCCCATCCAGTGTAAAAAAAATCTGCAGTACAACACTGGTACTGTGTATTTTGATTGATTATCAAGTGTTTTAGCCATCAGATGGTTCTAATATATTTCATTTATAAAGTGTGTAGATGTCGCTACTGATTAATAGGCAAGCAGGTTATTTTTTTTGAGGTTTTCATGTGCGGGTTTCTCGCCTAATCTAGTATTGTAATCTCTACTTCAGCCTAAAGAAATCGACATTCACATGGTATATTTCGTTTGATTATCAAGTATTGTAGCCATCAGACTGTTCTAATGTACTTCATTCGTGAAACTTGTAGATATCACTGCTAATTAATAGCTGAACGGGTTTTTCTTTTTAAGATTTTTGTGTGCGGGCTTCTCGCCTAATCTAGTATTGTAGTCTTCCCTTAAGCCTACAAAAATCGACAGTAAAACATTGACAGGGTATAATTCGGTTGATTGTCAGGGGTTCTAGCCATCAGGTGGTTCTCATGTACTTAATTCATGAAACTTGTAGATATCGCTGCTAATTTATAGCCGAACAAGTTATTCTTGTTGAGATTTTTGTGTGCGGGCTTCTCGCCTAATCTAGTATTGTAGTCTCCCATTCAGCGTAAAGGAATCGACAGTACAAAATTGATATATTTCGATTGATTATCAAGTGTTTTAGCCATCCGATGGTTCCATTATATTTTATTCATAAAGTTTGTAGATGTCGCTGCTGATTAAAAGGCGAGCAGGTTATTCTTTTTGAGACTTTTATGTGCGGGTTTCTCCCTTAATCTAGTATTGTAGTCTCCACTTCAGACTAAAGAAATCGACATTCACATGGTATATTTCGGTTGATTATCAAGTATTTAAGCCAACAAACTGTTCTACCATACTTCATTCATAAAACGTGTAGATATCGCTGCTAATTAATAGCTGAACGGGTTTTTCTTTTTGAGATTTTTGTGTGCGAGCTTCTCGCCTAATCTAGTATTGTAGTCTCCCCTTCAGCCTAAAGAAATCAACGATAGAACATTGATATTGTATATTTTGATTGATTATCAAGTGTTTTAGCCATCAGAAAGTTCTTATATATTTTATTTATAAAGTTTGTAGAAGTCGCCGCTGATTAGTAGACGAGTGGGTTATTCTTTTTGGGATTTTTATGTGCGGGTTTCTCGCTTGATTAAGTATTGTAGTCTCCACTACAGCCTAAAGAAATCTACATTCACATAGGATATTTCGGTTGATTGTTAAGTGCTCTAATCATCAGACGGTTCTAATGTACTGTTATCATAAAACTTGTAGATATCGCTGATAATTAATAGTAGAACGGGTTATTCTTTTTGAGATTATTGTGTGCGGGCTTCTCGCCTAATCTAGTATTGTAGTCCCCCTTCAGCCTAAAGAAATTGACGGTACAACACTGGCATTGTGTATTTTGATTGATTATCAAGTGTTTTAGCCATTAGATGGTTCTAATATATTACATTAATAAAGTTTGTAGATGTCGCCTGCTGATTAATAGACAAGCAGGTTATTCTTTTTAAGAATGTTATGTGCGGACTTCGCGCCTAATCTAGTATTGTAGTCTCCCCTTCAGCGTAAAGAAATCGACAGTACAACATTGATATTGCATATTTCGATTGATTATCAAGTGTTTTAGCCATCAGATGGTTCTAATATATTTCATTTATGAAATTTGTAGATGTCGCTGCTGAATAATAGGCGAGCAGGTTATTCTTTTTGTGATTTTTATGTGCGAGTTTCTCCCTTAATCTAGTATTGTAGTCTCCACTTCAGTCTAAAGAAATCGATATTCACATGGTATATTTCGGTTGATTATCAAGTATTGTAGCCATCAAACTGCTCCAAGGTACTTCATTCATGAAACTTGTAGATATCGCTGTTAATTAATAGCTGAACGAATTTTTCTTTTTCAGATTTTTGTATGCGAGCTTCACACTTAATCTAGTATTGTAGTCATCCCTTCACCCTAAAAAAATCGACAGTAAAACATTGACAGGATATATTTCGGTTGATTATTAAGTGTTCTAACCATTAGGTGGTTCTAATGTACTTGATTTATGAAAGTTGTAGATATCGCTGCTAATTAACAGGTGAACGGATTATTCTTTTTGAGATTTTTGTGTGCAGGCTTCTGGCCTAATCTAGTATTGTAGTCTCCCCTTCTGCATAAAAAAATCGACAGTACAACTTTGGTTTTGTATATTTCGATTGATTATTAGGTGTTTTAGCCATCAGTTGGTTCTAATATATTATATTCATACAGTTTGTAGATGTCGCTGCTGATTTGTAGGCAAGCAAGTTATTCTTTTTCAGATTTTTTATGTGCGGGTTTCTCGCTTTATCTAGTATTGTAGTCTCCACTTTAGCCTAAAGAAATGGACATTGAAATGGTATATTTCTGTTAATTATCAAGTATTTTAGCCATCAGACTGCTCTAATGTAATTAATTCATGAAACTTGTAGATATTGCTGCTAATTTATAGCTAAACGGGTTTTTCTTTATAAGATTTTTCTGTGCGGGCTTCTCACCTAATCTAGTATTGTAGTCTTCCCTTTAGCCTTAAGAAATCGACAGTACAACATTGACATTGTATATGTCGATTGATTATCAAGTTTTCTAGCCATTACATGGTTCTAATGTACTTCATTCATAGAATTTGTAGATATCGCTGCTAATTAATAATTAAACAAGTTATTCTTTTTGAATTTTTTGTGTGCCAGCTTCTCGCTTAATCTAGTATTGTAGTCTCCCCTTCAGCCTAAAGAAATCGACACTAAAACATTGACGGGGTATATTTCGGTTGATTATTAAGTGTTCTAGCCATCACACGGTTCTAATGTACTTCATTCATAAAACTTGTAGATATCGTTGCTAATTAATAAGTGAACGGGTTATTCTTTTTGAGATTTTTGTGTGCGAGCTTCTTGCTTAATCTAGTATTGTAGTCTCCCCTTCAGCCTAAAGAAATCGACAGTAAAACATTGACAGAGTATATTTTGGTTGATTATTAAGTGTTCTTTCTAGCCATCAGGCAGTTCTAATGTACCTGATTCATGAAACTTTTAAATATCGCTGCTAATTAATAGGTGAATGGGTTATTCTTTTTAGGATTTTTGTGTGCGGGCTTCTCGCTTAATCTAATAATGGAGTTTCCCCTTCAGCCTAAAGAAACCAATAGCAAAACACTCACATCGTATATTTCGGTTGATTATCAAGTGTTTTAGCCATCAGGGGATTCTAATGTATTTCATACATGAAACGTGTAGATGTCGCTGCTGATCAATAGGCAAGCAGCTTATTCTTTCTGAGATTTTTGTGTGCGGGGTTCTCGCTTAATCTAGTATTGTAGTCTCCCCTTCAACCTAAAGAAATCGACAGCAAAACATTTAGATTGTATGCATATGTATGTATGTATATGTATATTTCGGTTGACTGTCAAGTCCTTTAGCCATTAGATGATTCTAATGTATTTCATTCATGAAACTTGTAAATATCGCGCTGCTGATCAAAAGTCAAGCAGTTTATTCTTTTTGAAATTTTAATATGCGAGCTTCTCGCCTAATCTACTATTGTAGTCTTTATTTCAGCCTAAAGAAATCGACAGGAAAACATTCACATTGTATATTTCCGTTGATTAGCAAGTGTTCTAACCATCAGACGGTTCTAATTCATGAAACTTGTAGATGTCGCTGCTGATTAATATGCAAGCAGGTTATTCTTTTTAAGATTTTTTAAGTTGCTTCTGCTTTCATTATCGACAACATTTAAGGAAAAAGCCTTAACGTTAAATAAATTTAAGTCAATTTCTCTTTCTTTGTTGTCAATAATACCCTGAGTAAAAAATAGCCAAAGCTTTGAAAATAAAACTCTAAAATCTGGAATAGTTACTTATGAAAATGATTACTTTACAATTAATCAAATCAAGATCTCATTTGCAATATTCAAGCATTTATTCATGGATAACATAATAAAAATATATACATTTAGAATCGTAGGCCTTTTGTTCGTTAAGCTGTGATAAAATACTCTCCAAAGTAGTAGTCTTGAATAATCACAGAGAATAAATAAAATATGTTTTGAATATTAAACCACAGCATTATTGTTCTATAAGCCTTACTATATAAAAAAGTATGTTTTTTACATTAGAGCTCGATAAAATTCCTTTAAACTAAAATAGAAGATTTCAACAACTATACAACATTAAGCTCCCAATAAAGCTTTCTTATGTAGTAAGGCCAATTAAGTCATCATTGTGTCCTCAGGTCGATTTACTTTCTTCTCCTTCTTCTTCCCGCTCTCTCCGTTGTAGAGGGTTGAGAAGCTATCCAATCAAGAGCCCTCTGAATATTAGGCGGAATAGGTGGTGGAGTTGGAAGGTGAGCACCTTGGGGTTGGAAACCCCCCACATCATCGGCGACGTAAGTCAGCTGAATCAGATTACCCTCGGGGTCCTTATAAGAGTACGCTCCCTCGGCAACAACCGCATCTTCGGCATCAGGACCTGAAGCTTTCTTCAAAGTACCCTTCTCGTTAGCTTTTATTTCATTCTCAGTTTCGTAGCTAAAACAATTTATTGTTTATCGAACGTTGGATGAATAATACTGTTGACTATAAATAAATTTAGATTAGGTGAAATTCCGACCATAGCTTCTGGTATATGAAATCTATTTAAACACAAATGGTAGCTGATATTGTGGATAAATTAACGATTTATTAAACATGAAGTCAGTTTAGTTGTAATTCTATAAATAACTTTGTTTCGGTTTTTACCAAAGTGTATTTGATGCAGTTTGTATCTATTAAAAGCAGCTAACACATTAAAGAGTTTTATATTTAACTAAGTTTCGAATGATGTATTTAAAATAACGAAGCTGATAAAATAAGTCGAAATATTAGGAAAACTCGCAACAGCGTTTTTCGCTAATTTGAGGGGTTGGCTCCAAAAACACTTTAATTAAGTAACTTTTAAACAATTTAAATTATTAATTATAAAATTTTAATTGTTGGCTGTAAAACTTTTTATTTCTAACAATATGCAGAACACTCGTTCCAAAATTTCAATCAGAGGTGTAAATAAACGGTGTGGTTGTGGATAAATTTACCTCCTAACTTTTTAGTATGAAATGTTGTAGTTTCTGGTGAGAATAGATTCAAACGTAAAGTTTTTGCATAAAAATCTGCTCTTGTTTACCTTCGATGGGATTTCCAGTGCAAGTAAAATCGATTTGAAAATTTTACCACTAATTCTAAAGGGTGGTCTTAGTAGATTAAATAACTTCCTAACTCCTTGAATTGAACTTATAAAATGTGAACGAGTTGCTAAATTGTTTAAGACTTAACAAAATCGTTTTAATAATCACCCCTTCAAAAATCATTATCTTTCTCAAAAGACCCTTCGAAGATAAACTGATGGATATTTTCTTAAGTTCTAAAATTTTGAATACTCACTTCAAGAACAGTGTATATTTAAAACTTGTACCTGAAAAATGCAGACCAAATTTTTCTTTATTGTGCTGAAAATGTAGTATATCAATTAAATTAATCAAATCGTCTATTTAAGCTGTTAAATTTTATCTTCCTTAACGGCCCTAATTTTCCCTCATAATGTAATTTAACACGCTCTAGGTTCTCATCATCTAGAATAATGAGTACTGCGCCTGACAGCGACCGAGAGAATCTAAAGGATAAAGTTCAACAATAAATTATAGGTTGAAATTAAAATACCACAATTCGCGTATGAATTTGCATACGTTTCTCTAAGACGACATCAGCAAACGTCTATTTTTATCCACATATTTTACGTGTTGCGAAATTTGTTTGAAATAAACATTTTAACCACAAGGAAAATATGATATTTGTTTGCTTAACTATTATAATGTATTGTTATCTGGAACTAGCATCAAGAAAAATAATTTTTTTGACAAAATTAAAGCATAACGCGTTAGGTACAGAAATTGAGGAATATAAAAAAGTCCGAAACGTATAAGTGTCTTTAAAAAAGCTGTAGCTCGAAAAAAATGGTTATAGAGTGAAAAATCGCAAAAAAAAATATAAAAAAGTAACAAATTTAAGCTTTACGTTTCTAGGTTTTAGATCTTGAGTGTAACATTTTTTAGCATCAGAAGCTTTTATGTGGTTATTACGAAAAAACTATCGAGCAAAAATGTTCTCAAATTTAAACTTGAAGGAAGTTTATAGACCTTAATAAATTGTCCATTAATTATCATTATAAATTTCTTTTAGGTAATTTAATCCTGTTTAAGTTTGTGGGTCTCTGAGCCTTGTGCAATAATTTTTTGTTGAGTTATATCCTTCAAAACAAAAAAGTCATTTTTGACTTTGGTTATTAATAACCAAACTAGCAAATACAGTACAAATACAAATAGTAATACTACACAAAGCGCGATTAGAATTTTTTTAAGTGCAAAGTATTTTCTGTAGGTTCTTGTTATTAATTTTTAATTTATAAAAAAAATACGAGAAGTGAGCCCAGGGATAAAAGATTTAGCTTTTAGGAGTAGATTGTATACTTAAAATAATCGTCAAAATGCAACCATCACTTTCAAGCTATTCAAAGATCCCTGATTTTAATTTGAAACTAAAATAGGATAATTTGTTCTTTTTATTTAATGACTGATAGGTAATTAAAGCGTTTTTTAAAGCTGTGGTCTTTGGAATGAGATTTTATAAGCATGCAAGTAAAAAATAATTACTACCTCCATTCATATCCACCGTCGGGTGATATCTCATTTGTTTGGCTTAGTATCTTTATTTCTTTAAGAGATGCAGTTCCTTGGGGTGCCCCTGATATAAAATAAAAACATGCCAGAAACGTGCATATCTGGAAAACAAAGAGAATGTTAAATATGACATGAAACCTAATTATATCAAAAACTGAGTTGTTATTTGAAAGTTGATACAGCAGTCATGGGGATTTTATTCAAAATTTAACAAAGAAACTCGTAACAAACTCCACAAAGAAAGTACAAGATATACTTCTTCCGGGATTGGACCGTGTCAGAGAACTACAAAAAGTGTTGAACACTTTTAGTGTTGAACACTTTTAGTGTTGAACACTTTTAGTAGTTCATTGACACGGTCCAATTCCAGAAGAAGTATATCCTGTACTGACTCTGGCCGTGGAAGCCTTCCTTATCATATCCACAAAGAAAGGTTTTTTTGGTCGAACAAACTGGTCCTTGAAGGGAAAAGGATTAAAATTATAAGTTAACAAAAGTCAAATTTTTAAATAAAGCATTTGATTCGGAATAAACGTTGTCTTCTGACTGTTTTTGTATGTGTCACTGAGTAGGTTACGTAGTTGATTTAAAAAGAAATCACTCTCATTGGTACATTCACTACTAATTTGTTCTCACGTAAAACAAAGAGTAATAAATCACAAAAACCTAAATTGTAGGGCAAGAGAGACAATTACAAGAAGTTATTATATTGAGAGAACTTCATCCAAAAATGCTTTGTTTTGTTTTGTCCAGTGTCGTACTTTTTTTTTAAATTAGGGACACCAATCAATCTGTATCTCTTCCACTGATTGAGATAGAAACTTAATTTGGTTATATGGTACTCCTATGCTATTACATGAGAACTTTGGCCCAAATATCTTTGAAAATTAAAAAATTAAAAAAAAAATAAAAATTATTTTAGCTAAAGGATAATTTCATTGTATCTTTTTTATTAAAAGTTTCTGGATGAATGTTGATATAAAACTTTTTTCCTTAAAATTATTGTTTTTATTACCTACTTTGTTTAAGGCATTTGAAACGGGAACGACCTGTATAGATTCCTGATTACAATTTAATAGTTATTGAAGGTTTGAAATTCAGACGTTTTCAGGTACATTTCGATAACTGTACCAAGTACAGAGAAAAGGAAGACCAATTTGTTTAAAGACTAATTTGTTTAAAGACCAATTTGTTTAAAGATTTACTTTTTTAATAATGCAGGACAGTATTTATTTATTTTCAATCGCAGTAAATTAAGTACAAAAACCTAATAAATCATATATGTTATATGGTTAAATTCAAAGCGACTCAAATTTATTTTTATCAAAAGCTTGTTAGAATGAAATTGATAACTTGATATTAAAATCTTGTCCCCTGAAACCAATAAAGATTTGTTTAATAATTTTTGATATTAACCAATGTCCATTATTCTTCATAGTAGGCCCTAATTAGTCAGAAACATTATCTTTATTGATTTTATTTAACATTTCTGCAACCCAATTTAAAAAGATTTACATTTTTTAATAATGAAAATTGACAATATTCAAAACACTTTTTGAAATATGACTACGTAATGCGACATTTAAAAAAAAATAGATATAGCTTAGTAATATTTCAAAAAATGGTTCACATATTATTCTTTATGTTTCGAATATTGTCAACTTTCATTACTAAAAAAGTTAAACATTTCGAAATTGGGTCGCAGAAATGTTAAATAAAATAAATAAATCAAAAACTAGTCCGTTCCACCGAAATTGATAACCAAAGAGAAAACGTCGAATAAAAAATATCTTGACGTACTCTTTAACTGTGTTTAAAATTATAATGATAAACTTTTATTGTAATTGCTCTCTCATTAATATTATTGTCAGGAAAAACAAAATATACTATCAAAAAATTTACATTTATATAAAAAATTTTGAAAATAAAAATCGTATCCAACATTCTGGAAATCAGTTGGTTGGTTTATCAATTGCCCAACTTTTTCCTCATTTAATTTACCCTTCCTATCATTGAGGTGGCCCTCTTTGTCATGAACTCAGTATCCAATGAAATTAGGGTTAATAAAAGTAGTGAAGTGTGGCAGGATATAAAGTAATATCAAAAAATTTACATTTCTATAAAAAATTCTGAAAAAAAAAATCGTATCCCACATTCTGGGAGTCAGTTGGTTGGTTTACCAATTGCCCAACTTTTTTTTCATTTAATTTACACTCCCTATCATTTCCGAGGTGCCCATACTGACCCTCCTTATCGTGGACTCAGTATGGAATGAAATTAGGGTTAATAAAAGTGGTGAACTGTTGCAGGATATAATATATCAAGAAAGCTACATTTCTGTAAAAAATTCTGAAAATAAAAATCGTATCCAACATTCTGGGAGTCAGTTGGTTGGTTTACCAATTGCCCAATTTTTCCTCATTTAATTTGCACTCCCTATTATTTCCACGGACCCTCCTTATCGTGGACTCATTATGGAATAAAATTAGGGTTAATAAAAGTGGTGCACTGTGCAGGATATATTATATTAAAAAAGTTACATTTCTATAAAAAAACCTGAAAATAAAAATCGTATTCAACATTCTGAGAGTCAGTTGGTTGGTTTACCAATTGCCCAATTTTTTTCTCATTTAATTTACACTCCCTATCATTTTTGAGGTGTCCATAGTGATCCTTTTTATCCTGGACTCAGTATGGAATGAAATTAGGGTCAATAAAATTGGTGAACTGTTGGAGGATTGTAGAGTAATGTAATACGTATAATTATTACGTGTTTTCCACTGACGATGTTCAATAACATAACTGCGTTTACCATTTTTTTCTTAATTGTATCAAATTATTACCCAACTCGTGAACAATACTGTCGATGAATATTTAATTGGATTATTGAATACTTGAAGCAAAATCGTGCATTTCGTTAATAATATAGTACAGAAAACGACCTGCAGGCAATAAAGAACTTATCGTTTTGTTATATTACTGCAATTCATCAAATTGTCATTGGAATATAAATGATATTTTGATCAATGATACCATCATCAATTTTTTTTTTATTTTTTGCCTCGACGCTTTTATCCAGATAAAGATTAAAGCTCATAATTAGGTCGAAACACTGGGAACAATTTCAGGTTCAACTCTTCGACTGAAAACTCCATATTAATAAAAAATCAGAAAGCTCGACTTTAAAATTGAATTTCATTCAACTCATTTCCCACGATGTTTGGTTTAAAGTCGAAATTTGAAAATTTTTATCAAAATTTTGATACAAAATCAAGGAAATCTAAAGATTCCGTCGAATTTAAATCAAAATTAGGTTTAAAACCTGAATTCGACTGAAAACTCCATATTAATACAAAATTAGAAAGCTCGACTTTAAAATCGAGTTTCTTTTAACTCATTTTCCTCAATGTTTGGTTTAAAATCAAAATTTGAAAGTTTTTATCAAAATTTTGATATAAAATCGAGGGAATCCTTAAACTGAATTCGACTGAAAACTCCATACTAATACAAAATCAGAAAACTTGACTTTAAAATTGAATTTCTTTTAACTCATTTTCCACAATGTTGGGTTTAAAGTCGAAATTTGAAAGTTTTTATCGAAATTCTGATATAAAATTTAAGGAAACTTTAAGCTGAATTCGACTGAAAACTCCATATTAATACAAAATCAGAGAGCTTGACTTTTAAATCAAATTTCTTTCTACTTTTTTCCCTTAATGTTGGGTTTAAAGTCAAATTTTAAAAGTTTTTATTGAAATTTTGATATAAAATCGAGGAAATCTAAAGATTCCTTGGATTTTATATCAAAATTCTGTGTTAAAACTGAATTCTACTGAAAACTTCATATTAATACAAAATCAGAAAGCTCGACTTTAAAATCAAATTTCTTTTAACTTATTTTCTTTAATGTTGGGTTTAAAGTCAAAATTGAAAATTTTTATCGAAATTTTGATATAAAATCGAGGGAATTTTTAAACTGAATTCGACTGAAAACTCCATATTAATACAAAATCAGAAAGCTTGACTTTAAAATCGAATTTCTTTTAACTCATTGCCCTCAATGTTGGGCGTAAAGTCGAAATTTTAAGGTTTTTGTTAAAATTTTGATGCAAAATCGAGAAAATCTAAATATTCCTTCGATTTTATATCAAAATTCAGTTTAAAAACTGAATTCGACTGAAAAATCCATATTAATATAAAATCAGAAAGCTCGACTTTAAAATCAAATTTCTTTTAACTTATTTTCCTGAATGTTGGGTTTAAAGACGAAATTTAAAAGTTTTTATTGAAATTTTGATATAAAATTAAGGGAATCTCAAGCTTTCTTCGATTTTATATCAAAATTCAGTTTAAAAACTGAATTCGACTGAAAACTCCATATTAATACAAAATCTGAGAGCTTGACTTTAAAATCGAATTTCTTTTAACTCGTTTTTCTTAATATTGGGTTTAAAGTCAAAATTTGAATGTTTTTATCGAAATTTTGATATAAAATCGAGGGAATCCTTAAACTGCATTCGACTGAAAACTTCATACTAATACAAAATCAGAAAGCTTGACTTTAAAATTAAATTTTTTTCAACTCATTTCCCACAATGTTGGGTTTAAAGTCGAAATTTGAAAGTTTTTATCGAAATTCTGATATAAAATCTAAGGAATCTTTAAGTTGAATTCGACTGAAAACTTCATAGTAATACAAAATCAGAAAGCTCAACTTTAAAATCGAATTTTTTTTAACTCATTATCCTCAATGTTGGGTTTAAGGTCGAAATTTGAAAGTTTTTATTGAAATTTTGATATAAAATCAAGGGAATCTAAAGATTCCTTGGATTTTATATCAAAATTCTGTGTTAAGACTGAATTCGACTGAAAACTTCATATTAATACAAAATCAGAGAGCTCGACTTTAAAATCGGATTTCTTTTAACTCATTTTCCTTAATGTTAAGTTTAAAGTCAAAATTTGAATGTTTTTATCAAAATTTTGATATAAAATCGAGGAAATCCTTAAACTGAATTTGACTGAAAACTCCATACTAATGCAAAATCAGAAAGCTTGACTTTAAAATTGAATTTCTTTCAACTTATTTCCCACAATGTTGGGTTTGAAGTCAAGATTTAAAAGTTTTTATTAAAATTTTTATATAAAATCGAGGGAATCTAAAGATTATTTTCGATTTTATATCAAAATTCAGTTTATAAACTGAATTCGACTGAAAACTCCATATTAATACAAAATCAGAGAGCTCGACTTTAAAATCAAATTTCTTTTGACTAATTTTCCTCAGTGTTGGGTTTAAAGACGAAATTTGAAAGTTTTTATTGAAATTTTGATATAAAATTAAGGGAATCTTAAGCTTTCTTCGATTTTATATCAAAATTCAGTTTAAAAACTGAATTCGACTGAAAACTCCATATTAATACAAAATCAGAGAGCTTGACTTTAAAATCGAATTTCTTTTACCTCATTTTTCTTAATGTTGGGTTTAAAGTCAAAATTTAAATGTTTTTATCAAAATTTTGATACAAAATCGAGGGAATCCTTAAACTGAATTCGACTGAAAACTCCATACTAATACAAAATCAGAAAACTTGACTTTAAAATTGAATTTCTTTTAACTCATTTTATACGTTGTTGGGTTTAAAGTCGAAATTTGAAAAATTTTACCGAAATTCTGATATAAAATCTAAGGAATCTTTAAGCTGAATTCGACTGAAAACTCCATAGTAATACAAAATCAGAAAGCTTGACTTTAAAATCGAATTTCTGTTAACTCATTTTCCTTAATGTTGGGTTTAAAGTCGAAATTTGAAAGTTTTCATTGAAATTTTAAAATAAAATTAAGTAAATCTAAAGATTTCTTCGATTTTATATCAAAATTCAGTTTAAAAACTGAATTCGACTGAAGACTCCATAGTAATACAAAATCAGAAAGCTCGACTTTAAAATCAAATTTCTTTTAACATGTTTTCTTCAATGTTGGGTTTAAAGTTAAAATTTGAAAGTTTTTATCGAAATTTTGATATAAAATCGAGGGAATCTTTAAACTGAATTCGACTGAAAACGTCATATTAATACAAAATCAGAGAGCTTGACTTTAAAATTGAATTTTTTTGATCTCATTTCCCACAATGTTGGGTTTAAAGTCAAAATTTGAAAGCTTTTATTAAAATGTTGATATAAAATCGAGGGAATCTTTAAACTGAATTCGACTGAAAACTCCATATTAATGCAAAACCAGAAAGCTCGACTTTAAAATTGAATTAGTTTTAACTCATTTCCCACAATGTTGGGTTTGAAGTTAAAATTTAAAAGTTCTTATTAAAATTTTGATACAAAATCGAGGGAATCTTTAAACTGAATTTAAAATTTTGTCTGAATACTCGACATGTTGGCACAAAACAATCAATTTTGGAGAAAATCAATTCCGTCAGTTTACTAGAAAGATTTACAACAAAGTAATAAGGAAATATGTTGGCTTTAACCATAAATTCATTTAAAAAAACCAAGGATTCTATAATGCACAGACCAATAGGTTTGAACATTTATTAGATTCGAAGTTTGGAAACCAAATACCGGTTTCGATCTTGTTAGATCTCGTCAGTTTGGTATATTCAACTCGAATGCTAATAAATGTTCCGACAAGTAAGTACTAAAACAATCACAGGCGTCGAGCGAGTGACTCTTTAGTACTACCACCTATTGGTCCATAGAGAAACTATGGCCATCGCCAACAATGTCGTATGCAAGAAGAATGCAACCTAGACTACAAATTCATGCAGCCCTCCAGGCGTGTATAGTGAATCATAGGTAGCTGAACTACCAACAGTTGAAACACTGCGCCACCTAGCGAAGCGGTTGCTCTCTAGGAGAGTTCCCAGAAGACAAGGATTCTATAATGCACAGACCAATAGGTTTGAACATTTATTAGATTCGAAGTTTGGAAACCAAATACCGGTTTCGATCTTGTTAGATCTCGTCTCGTGGTTTCCAAACTTCGAATCTAATAAATGTTCAAACCTATTGGTCTGTGCATTATAGAATCCTTGTCTTCTGGGAACTCTCCTAGAGAGCAACCGCTTCGCTAGGTGGCGCAGTGTTTCAACTGTTGGTAGTTCAGCTACCTATGATTCACTATACACGCCTGGAGGGCTGCATGAATTTGTAGTCTAGTCTAGGTTGCATTCTTCTTGCATACGACATTGTTGGCGATGGCCATAGTTTCTCTATGGACCAATAGGTGGTAGTACTAAAGAGTCACTCGCTCGACGCCTGTGATTGTTTTAGTACTTACTTGTCGGAACATTTATTAGCATTCGAGTTGGATATACCAAACTGACGAGATCTAACAAGATCGAAACCGGTATTTGGTTTCCAAACTTCGAATCTAATAAATGTTCAAACCTATTGGTCTGTGCATTATAGAATCCTTGTCTTCTGGGAACTCTCCTAGAGAGCAACCGCTTCGCTAGGTGGCGCAGTGTTTCAACTGTTGGTAGTTCAGCTACCTATGATTCACTATACACGCCTGGAGGGCTGCATGAATTTGTAGTCTAGTCTAGGTTGCATTCTTCTTGCATACGACATTGTTGGCGATGGCCATAGTTTCTCTATGGACCAATAGGTGGTAGTACTAAAGAGTCACTCGCTCGACGCCTGTGATTGTTTTAGTACTTACTTGTCGGAACATTTATTAGCATTCGAGTTGGATATACCAAACTGACGAGATCTAACAAGATCGAAACCGGTATTTGGTTTCCAAACTTCGAATCTAATAAATGTTCAAACCTATTGGTCTGTGCATTATAGAATCCTTGTCTTCTGGGAACTCTCCTAGAGAGCAACCGCTTCGCTAGGTGGCGCAGTGTTTCAACTGTTGGTAGTTCAGCTACCTATGATTTACTATACACGCCTGGAGGGCTGCATGAATTTGTAGTCTAGGTTGCATTCTTCTTGCATAAAAAAACCAAATTCAAAATTAAAACCTTAAGCTAAAAAATTACAATTTCTAGAAATATTTTAAAGTAAAAAAAAAGTGATTAAACTGACGCTGAATTTTAGGGAAACGATTAAATGTGTTGCGTTTGACCATAAATTCATTTAAAAATTAACAAAATTCAAGATGAGATCTTTTACCCAAAAATTATAATTTTAAGAAACAGTTTGAACTGGAAACTGGAAACCGAAAACTGAAAACAACAAAACCCATCTGAATTATTTTGGTGAAATGGACTGATCCTTGGTTATCTTTAAAAATTGAAATACAAATTTCTCCTCTGAAACCAAAAACCTAAAAAATTACAATTTCTAGGAAATAGTTTAAAGTAAAAAAAAATGATTAAACTGACGCTGAATTTTAGGGAAACGACTAAATGTGTTGCGTTTGACCATAAATTCATTTAAAAATAAACCAAATTTAAGATGAGATCTTTTACCCAAAAATTATAATTTTAAGAAGCAGTTTGAACTGGAAACTGAAAACCGAAAACTGAAAACAACAAAACCCATCTGAATTATTTTGGTGAAACGGACTGATCCTTGGTTATCTTTAAAAATTGAAATACAAATTTCTCCCCTGAAACCAAAAAACCTAAAAAATTACAATTTCTAGAAATAGTTTAAAGTAAAAAAAAATGATTAAACTCACGCTGAATTTTAGGGAAACGATTAAATGTGTTGCGTTTGACCTTAAATTCATTTAAAAATAAACCAAATTCAAGATGAGATCCTTTAGCCAAAAGTTATAAATTTAAGAAGCAGTTTGAACTGGAAACTGAAAACTGAAAACTGAAAACTGAAAACTGAAAACTGAAAACTGAAAACTGAAAACTGAAAACTGAAAACTGAAAACTGAAAACTGAAAACTGAAAACTGAAAACTGAAAACTGAAAACTGAAAACTGAAAACTGAAAACTGAAAACTGAAAACTGAAAACTGAAAACTGAAAACTGAAAACTGAAAACTGAAAACTGAAAACTGAAAACTGAAAACAACAAAACCCATCTGAATTATTTTGGTGAAACGGACTGATCCTTGGTTATCTTTAAAAATTAAAATACAAATGTCTCCCCTGAAACCAAAAAAGATTAGAAAACACAAAAGCAACCTCTGTTGTGTCTTCCAATCTCTCTTGGTTTCAGGGGACAAGTTTTGTATTCCATCTGATTTAAAAAGAATCAACATTTATAGTATCTGTATAACCGTTGAATTTTAAGGAAATTGAGATACAAATTTAGAGAGATTAGGCAACATTTTGAGTTCTAGCAGAAGCTAATAAAGTGTAAAGTCACCTATTGGGAAACAAATCAGGTTGCTGAAAAATTTGGATTTTCTGAAAACAAAAATGACAGGGAAATATTAAATTAATAATTTTTTTAAAGTATTTAGTCTGTGAAAATAAAAAATCTCAAAATTCAAAGAAAATACTGTTGCACTTTTAAATTCTGACGTTTTGAAATTTTAATATTCCATTGAAAGAAATTGTGAGTCCAAATTTTAAGTTTAAGTTTGGAATTTTTAATTCGAAATCGAATTGGCGAAAGAAGTCAAAGTTTCAAGTATAAATTTTCTGAAAATTTAATATTTTGTAGCTTTGATATGTCAGTTAGATTAGCTAAAACATGACTCTTTAGACTGAAATCGAATTGGCGAAAGAGGTCAAAGTTTCAGGTATGAATTTTCTGAAGCTCTATTTTTTTTGTAGCTTTGATGTGTCAGTTAGGTTAGCTAGGACATGGCCCTTTAGATTGAAATCGAATTGGCGAAAGAAGTCAAAGTTTCAGGTATGAATTTTCTAAAAATTTAATTTTTTGTAACTTTGATGCGTCAGTTAGATTAGCTAGGACATTGCTCTTGAGACTGAAATCGAAATAGCGAAAGAGGAAGTTTCAGGTATAAATTTTCTGTAACTTTGATTTTTTTGTAGCTTTGATGTGTCAGTTAGGTTAGCTAGGACATGGTCCTTTGGGTTAAAATCGAATTGGCGAACGAAGTCAAAATTTCAGGTATGAATTTTCTACAAATTTGATATTTTATAGCTTTGATATATCAGTTAGATTAGCTAAAACATAACCCTTTAGACTGAAATCGAATTGGCGAAACAGGTCAAAATTTCAGGTATGAATTTTCTAAAAATTTAATATTTTGTAGCTTTGATATGTCAGTTAGCTTAGCTACAACATGACTCTTTAGACTGAAATCGAATTGGCGAAAGAGGTCAAAGTTTCAGGTAAGAATTTTCTGAAGCTCTATTTTTTTTGTAGCTTTGATGTGTCAGTTAGGTTAGCTAGAACATGGCCCTTTAGGTTGAAATTGAATTGGCGAAAAAAGTCAAAGTTTCAGGTATGAATTTTCTAAAAATTTAATTTTTTGTAACTTAGATGTGTCAGTTAGATTAGCTAGGACATGGCTCTTGAGACTGAAATCGAATTGGCGAAAGAGAACGTTTCAGGTATAAATTTTCTGTAACTTTGATTTTTTTTGTAGCTGTGATGTGTCAGTTAGGTTAGCTAGGACATGGTCCTTTAGGCTGAAATCGAATTAGCTGACGAAGTCAAAGTTTCAGGTATGAATTTTCTAAAAATTTGATTGTTTGTTGTTTGATGTGTCAGTTAAATTAGCCCTGTAGGAAAAAAAAGTGAACCTAATATATTTTGCATTTTTTTGCATTTGCGGTGCATTAAAAAAGTATACGGATTCTAAAAATAATATACAGGATGCTCTATTTAAAGATCATCATTTTTGGCAAAGTGACAGTGACAAATCATATTTATATCAAACATTTTATAAGTACATGGAGTTTAGCAAGCTTGACGAGTTTATATTCGTAAATAAAAATAAAAATACCAGGTATGTCATTAATTCGTTGCACATGGTAATATCCCATCAGTCGTATATGCAAATGTGCTTTTTCTTAGTAATTCGTCGATAGATTTCAACAAATTATTTAAACAATTTATTTTCTAAATATTCTAAAAACTTCAACGAGACAAAAAAATAGAAGCGTTTCTTTCGCAACCAAAAAGTCCATCTTAAATTTATTAATGTGTTAAAAAATTAACTTCAACTTACCCTAAACCACGTCATGATTTGTGTTCACTAAAAAGAGGTTTGACACTGCAAGCCAGCCCCGGTATATATGTAAACATCTTGTATTTATAGTATATACCTGAGCAATGATTATGCTTCCCCCTATAAGACGCATCTTTGAGTCGTTACAAAACATTGCAAATGGCATGATGCAGTTTCCCTACTCGCATAGAAACACATTATTGTTGATTGCTTCTTGCTCAGTAATTACATGACTTGTTGTCCCCTTGAATATGCGACGATGCCCATTTTTTAGCATACATGCATTTACCTGAAGCTCCCGCCGTATATCATTATCGATTGTTTATTGTTCAAATGCGATTTATTAGAATATATTAAATATTACATTAAACCGCGAGTGGGTGTGACATTATACTTTCCGGATACATCATATACAGGAAGAGGATCAGTATTATTATAATAACATAACAGAAAACCGAACTATGACTCAAAATAAATCATAAAAAAATTCGTTGGTATTTGACTGTTTATAAATCAGAGGAGTAAGTCCTGAAGTAGCTGGAATTTCAAAAATTCAATAAAATTATGCAAACTTGAGGATGTGTTAAATAATGAGAATTAAGCACAGTTGCAAGTGATACACTTCAAGGTCTTTCTTCTTTCAATTAATCAATCTACATGGGCATGAACAGTGGCGTATTCTCCATGGAAGTTAAGAAAGTACTTTTGTTGGAACGAACTGGTCCTTGGTTATCTTCAAAAATTAAAATACAAATCTTGTCCCCTGAAACCAGGAAAGATTAAAAAAACACAACAAAAGTTTCTTTAACGCGTTTCGATAACTAAGCTTTCATTTTGAGAGAGATACTAGTTCTCTTCCAAGAAAAGGACATCACTCTCTCTTTTTTTTTAAGTTCCAATTGGTCCAGCAAATTCAAAATTATTCCCAAAATTTCGATTTTAGTTGAAAAGATTTACTAGAGCACTGATTTGATTTGAAAGTTTCAATTTCAAAATCAAAACATTGACAATAACGAAAGACGTTTTTAGAGAAAACGAGCAAAAGTTCTATTTTCAAAGATTGATATTTAGGTGAAAATTTCAAAAAAAAATCCAAATTTTGAAAACGGTCGAAATTAAAAAAATAAAAGACCAATTTCGAGAAAAGTAAAAAATTGAAAAAAAAATTTCTGTTGATTACTTTATCACTATAACAGTAAATAAGATTTGTTATTAAATATAACTCTCTTTGTAATTGTGTGGGGGGCTTTAGAGCTTGGGGAAAATTGAAAATCGATACATTTTGAATCCATTAAAAAAAATGTACCTAAAATACAAGTTTTGTCCCCTGAAACCAAAAAAGTTTAAAAAAGCCACCAAAGGTTGCCCTAACGCGTTTCGATAGTCAAGCTATCAGTTTCAGAAAGATAAAAAAAATGTAGTATAATGAGAAATACAAATAAAACTACAGACACGATTTACTTGATAGAATTTTTTGAAAGTAAATCGAATCACATTGTAGTCTAGACATTGTCCACTGGGGCTTATTCTGGACACCTCGCTAATCTACACCCCAGTTATTTTCAATCGAAATTTCTATTTACAAAAACACGGCACGCCACTGGGGCTACGAGGCATAAAGTGGCGAAGGAGGTTTCGAAATTTTGCACCCGTTGAACAAATGAATCGCCCAAAGCGTGAAGTAACGTCCGATAAATCAACATATTCCTACGTCACCTAATTGGCAAAGTGGCTTATCGCAATCAGCGATGATTAACAAAGTAATTAAAAGCTTTATGACCATTTTAAACGAAGAGTAAACAAGAGATTGCAAGAATATGTCAATTCAATGTATCGGAGACAGGTGATGGCATTGGCATTTCACCGACGTGACTTATTAGCAGCTTTTCAGATAATTCTTTATTGCAACTCCTGATTATGCTTTGCTAACCGTTGATTTAATAAAACTGATATGAGTTCGCTGAATCAGCTGCAATTTCAGCTGCAACAACGCAATCGAAACTACGAATTATGTAAATTTCAAGTTGAAGTTCACTCTTGACACTTGAGCTTAGGCTTTTTCGTTTCGATTTCTTCAAAATTGGGACTTTTTTTAAAATTTGGCTTCATAAATTGCACTTTTCTTTGATAAAATTCGATGTATTTTGAGGTTTCCACATTTTTTAAAATCGAGATTTTTTGAAAATTTCGACTCTTCTGAAAATTTTGACTTACATCTGAAAACATAGACTTTTTTCATTCAGATGGAATACAAATTTTGTCCCCTGAAGCCATAAAAGATTAGAAAACACAACAGGGGTTGCTCTTGTGTTTTCTAATCTTTCGTGGTTTCAGGGGACAAGATTTGTATTTCGAATTTTTAAAGATCCTGAAATTTCGACTGGACTTTTCAAGGGACAAGATTTGTAATTCGAATTTTTAAAGATCCTGAAATTGCGACTGGACTTTTCAAGGGACAAGATTTGTAATTCGAATTTTTAAAGATCCTGAAATTTCGACTGGACTTTTCAAGGGACAAGATTTGTAATTCGAATTTTTAAAGATCCTGAAATTTCGACTGGACTTTTCAAGAAACAAGATTTGTAATTCGAATTTTTAAAGATCCTGAAATTGCGACTCGACTTTTCAAGGATTTTTAAGATTTCGACTATTTTTAATAAAAATGAATATTTGAAAATTGAAAATTTCTTTTCTTTACAAATATATTGACTGAAAATTTCAACTTTTTTGAAAATTTGATTTTTAATTTTTGGCTTTCGCCAAAATCCAGATTTTTCAGGGTTTCGCCTTTTTAAAAATTTTGAATTTTTCATCCAAACTTTTGGTTTTGTTCCGAATTTTTACCTATTTGTAAATTTAGACTCTTTCAAAATTTTGATTTTTCAAATTGTTACTTTCAGCAAATTTCGACTTTCTTAAAAATTTTGACTTATATTTGAAAATTAGTACTTTATTAAAAACAAAAATTCTTCAAATATTTCGACTTTTTAGAGATTCTGAAGATTTTGAGGCTTTTTAAAGAATATGAATATTTGGAAATGGAATTTTCTTTTCTTTAAATATTGATTGAAAATTTCGACTTTTTTGACAATTTCGATTCTAGTTTTTGGTTTTTGCTACAATCCAGATTTTTCAGAATTTTGCTTTTTAAAAATATCGAATTTTTTTTCGAAGCTTCTGGTTTTGCTTTAAATTTCGACTTTTTTGTAAATTTAGACTGTTTCCAAATTTTGACTTTTTAAACTACTGCTTTCTGCAAATTTCGACTTCCTTGAAAATTTTGACTTATATTTGAAAATTAGAACTTTATTAAAAACAGAAATTCTTCACATATTTCGATTTTTTAAAGATTCTGAAGATTTTGACTGTTTTTAAAGAATATGAATATTTGGAAATGGAATTTTCGTTTTTTTAAATATTGGTTGAAATTTTTGGCCTTTTTTGAACATTTTAATTCTAATTTTTGGCTTTAGCCACAATCCAGATTTTTCAGAATTTTGCTTTTTGGAAATATCGAATTTTTTTTCCAAGCTTCCAGTTTTGCTTTAAATTTCGACTTTTTTGTGAATTTAGACTCTTTCCAAATTTTGACTTTTCTAATTACTGCAAATTTTGACTTTCTTGAAAATTTTGACTTATATTTGAAAATTAGGATTTAATTAGAACAGAAATTCTTCAAATATTTTGACTTTTTAAAGATCCTGAAGATTTTGACACTTTTTAAAGAATATGAATATTTGGAACTGGAATTTTCTTTTTTTTTAAATATTGGTTAAAAATTTCGACTTTTTTGAGAATTTCAATTCTAATTTTTGGCTTTTGCCTCAATCCAGATTTTTCAGAATTTTGCTTTTTAAAAATATCGAATTTTTTTTCGAAGCTTCTGGTTTTGCTTTAAATTTTGACTTTTTTGTAAATTTAGACTGTTTCCAAATTTTGACTTTTTAAACTACTACTTTTTGCAAATTTCGACTTCTTTGAAAATTTTGACTTATATTTGAAAATTAGAACTTTATTAAAAACAGAAATTCGTCAAATATTTCGACTTTTTAAAGATTCTGAAGATTTTGACTGTTTTTAAAGAATATGAATATTTGGAAATGGAATTTTCGTTTTTTTAAATATTGGTTAAAATTTTTGGCCTTTTTTGAACATTTTATTTCTAATTTTTGGCTTTAGCCACAATCCAGATTTTTCAGAATTTTGCTTTTTGGAAATATCGAATTTTTCTTCCAAGCTTCCAGTTTTGCTTTAAATTTCGACTTTTTTGTAAATTTAGACTCTTTTCAAATTTTGACTTTTCTAGTTACTGCAAATTTTGACTTTCTTGAAAATTTTGACTTATATTTAAAAATTAGGATTTAATTAGAACAGAAATTCTTCAAATATTTTGACTTTTTAAATATCCTGAAGATTTTGACACTTTTTAAAGAATATGAATATTTGGAAATGGAATTTTCTTTTTTTTTAAATATTGGTTAAAAATTTCGACTTTTTTGAGAATTTCAATTCTAATTTTTGGCTTTTGCCTCAATCCAGATTTTTCAGAATTTCGCTTTTTAAAATTTCGAAATTTTCTTCGAAGCTTCTAGTTTTGCCCTAAATTTTCACCTTTTTGTAAATTTAGACTTTTTCGAAATTTTGACTTTTCAAATTGTTGCTGTCTGAAAATTCCGACTTTCTTGAAAATTTTGACTTATATTTGAAAACTAGGACTTTCTTTAAGACAAAAATTCTTCAAATGTTTCAATTTTTTAAAGATTTTGAAGAGTTTGACTCTTTTTAAAGAACATAAATATTTTTAATAGGAATTTTCTTTTTTTTTAAATATTGGTTAAAAATTTCGACTTTTTCGACAATTTCAACTCCAATTTTTGGCTTTTGCCACAATCGAAATTCTCCAGAATTTCGCCTTTTAAAAATTTCGAATTTTTCTTTGAAGCTTCTGGTTTTGTTTTAAATTTTGACTTTTTTTTAAATTTAGACTCTTTTGAAATTTTGACTTTTTAAATTGTTGCTTTCTACAAATTTCGACTTTCTTGAAAATTTTGACTTATGTTTAAAAACTGGGACTTTATTTAAAACAAATATTCCTTAAATGTTTCGACTATTTAAAGATTCTGAAGATTTCGACGCTTTTCAAAGAACATAAATATTTGGAACTGGAATTTTCTCTTTTTTTAAATATTGGTTGAAAGTTTTGACCTTTTTTACAATTTCAATTCTAATTTTTGGCTTTTGCCACAATCCAAATTTTTCAGATTTCGCTTTTTGAAAATATCGAACTTTTTTCGAAGCTTCTGTTTTGCCCTAAATTTTCACCTTTTTGTAAATTTACACTTTTTTGAAATTTTGACTTTTCAAATTGTTACTGTCTGAAAATTTCGACTTTCTTGAAAATTTTGACTTATATTTGAAAACTAAGACTTTATTTAAGACAAAATTTCTTCAAATGTTTCAATTTTTTAAAGATTCTGAAGAGTTTGACTCTTTTTAAAAAAAATAAATATTTGTAATAGGAATTTTCTTTTTTTTTAAATATTGGTTAAAAATTTTCACTTTTTCGACAATTTCAACTCCAATTTTTGGCTTTTGCCACAATCCAAATTCTTCAGAATGTCGCCTTTTAAAAATTTCGAATTTTTCTTCGAGGCTTCTGGTTTTGTTTTAAATTTTGACTTTTTTGTAAATTTAGACTCTTTTAAAATTATGACTTTTTAAATTGTTGCTTTTTACAAATTTCGACTCCCTTGAAAATTTTGACTTATTTTTAAAAACTGGGACTTTATTTGAAACACAAATTTCTCAAATATTTCGACTATTTAAAGATTCTGAAAATTTCGACGCTTTTTTAAAAATATGAATATTTGGAAATGGAATTTTCTTTTTTTTTAAATATTGGTTGAAAATGTCGACTTTTTTGACAATTTCAATTCTAATTTTTGGCTTTTGCCACATTCCAGATTTTTCAGAATTTTGCTTTTTGGAAATATCGAATTTTTCTTCGAAGCTTCTAGTTTTGCTTTAAATTTTGACTTTTTTGTAAATTTAGGCTCTTTCAAAATTTTAACTTTTCAAATTGTTGCTTTCTGCTAATTTCGACTTTCTTAAAAATGTTGACTTTTATTTGAAAATTAGGACTTTATTAAAAAAGAAATTCTTCAAATATTTTGATTTTTTAAAGATTCTGAAGATTTTGACTCTTTGTAAAGAGTATGAATATCTGGAAATGAAATTTTCTTTTTTTAAATATTGGTTGAAAATTTTGACTTTCTTGACAATTTGAATTACAATTTTTGGCTTTTGTCACAATCCAGATTTTTCAGAATTTCGCTTTTTGAAAATATAGATTTTTTTCTCGAAGCTTCTGGTTTTGCTCCCAATTTTGACTTTTTTGTAAATTTAGACTCTTTTAAAATTTCGACTTTTTAAATTGTTCCCCTTTAAAACTTTTTACCCTTTTGAAAATTTTTACTTTTTTTGAAAATCTTAACTTATATCTGAAAATTAGAACATTATTTGAAACAAAAATTCATAAAATCTTTCGGCTTTTTATTCTGAAGATTTCGACTTTTTTGAAAATTTGGATTTTAATTTTTGTCTTTTACCAAAATCTAGAGTTTTTTAAATTTACCTTTTTTGAACATTTTGAATCTGACTTCGAAGCTTCTGGTTTTGCTTTAAATTTTCAATTTTTTTAAAATTTAGACTCTTTCAAAATTTTGACTTTCAAATTTCTGCTTATTAGAACTTTCGACTTTTTTGAAAATTTAGAATTTATTTAAATCAAAAATTGTTTAAGTATTTTGACTCTTTGAGAATTCTAAAGATTTCGACTATTTTTAATGAATTTGAATATTTGGAAATTAAAATTTCTTTTTTTTTTTGTTGATGTTTACTGAAAATTTTGACTCTTTTGAAAACTTTACTTCTTATTTTTGACTTTTACCATTATCCAGATTTTTCAGAATTTACCTTTTTTGAAAATTTCAAATTTTTCTTCAAAGCTTCTGGTTTTGCTTCAAATTTTGACTTTTTTGTAAATTAAGACTTTCAAAATTTAGACTTTTTCAAAATTTCGACTTTTTAAATTGTTCCCTTTTTAAAAATTCTACTTTTATAAAAAATTTTACCTTTTTGAAAATCTTAACTCATATTTGAAAATTTAAACTTTATCTAAAACGAAAATTCTTCAAATATTTCGACTTTTTTTTCTGTTAATTTCGTCTTTTTTGAAAATTTAACTTTTAATTTTTGGCCTTTGCCAATATCAAGATTTTCAGAATTTCACCTTTTTGAAAATTTCAAATTTTTCTTCAAAGCTATTGGTTTTGCTCTATATTATGACTTTTTGTAAATTTAGTCTATTTCGAAATTTCGACTTTTCAAATTGTTGCCTTTTGAAAATTTTTACTTTTTTCCATATTTGCCTTTTTAAAAATTTTGAATTTTGCTTCGAAGCTTCTGGTTTTGCTTTAATTATTGACTTTTTTCTAAACTTAGACCCTTTCAAAATTTCGACTTTTCAAATTGCTGCTTTTTAGAAATTTCGAATTTTTCGAAAATTTAGACTTTATTTAAATAAAAAATTCTTTAAGTGTTTCGACTTATTAAGAATTCTTAAAAATTCGACTATTTTTAATGAATACGAATATTTGAAAATTGAAATTTCTTTATTTTTTGTTAATGTTTACTGAAAATTTCGACTCTTTGAAAACTGTATTTTTATTTTTGACTTTTGCCATTATCCAGAGTTTTCAGAATTTGCCTTTTTTGAAAAATTGAAATTTTTCTTCAAAGCTTCTGGTTTTACTTCAAATTTTGACTTTTTTGTAAATTGAGACTTTCAAAATTTCGACTTTTTCAAAATTTCGACTTTTTAAATTGTTCCCTTTTTAAAATTTTTACTTTTATGAAAATGTTTACCTTTTTGAAAATCTTAACTCATATTTGAAAATTTAAACTTTATCTAAAACGAAAATTCTTCAAATATTTCGACTTTTTTTTCTGAAGATTACTCCTTTTTTGAAAATTTGAATTTTAATTTTTGGCTTTTACCAAAATCAAGATTTTCAAAATTTTGCCTTTTGGAAAATTTTAAATTTTTCTTCAAAGCTTCTGGTTTTGCTCTAAATTATGACTTTTTGTAAATTTAGTCTATTTCGAAATCTCGACTTTTCAAATTGTTGCCTTTTGCAAATTTTTACTTTTTTCCATATTTGCCTTTTTTGAAAATTTTGAATTTTGCTTCGAAGCTTCTGGTTTTGCTTTAAATTTTGACTTTTTTTTAACTTAGACCCTTTCAAAATATTAACTTTTCTAACTGCTGCTTTTTAAAATTTTCGACTTTTTTGGAAAATCTGGACTTATTGAAATCAAAATCTCTTTAAATATTTCGACTTTTCAAGGACTCTAAAGATTTCGACTCTTTTTAATGAAAATGAATATTTGGAAATTAAAATTTTATTTCTTTGTTAATTTGACTAAAAATTGCGACTTTTTTGAAAATTTGATTTTTAATTTTTGGCTTTTGCCAAAATCCAGATTTTTCAGAATTTCCCTTTTTTTGACATTTTCGAATTTTTCTTCAAAGCTTCTGCTTTTGCTCTAAATTTTTACTTTTTTGTAAATTGAGACTCTTTTAAAACTTCGACTTTTCAACGTTTTAAAATTTTTATTTTTTAAAATATTCACTTTTTTAAAAATGCTTTCTTTTTTGAAAATCTTAACTTATATCTGAAAATTTAAATTTTATTTAAAACGAAAATTCTTCAAATATTTTGCCTTTTCAAAGATCCTGAAAATTTCGACTTTTTTGAAAATTTGAAATTTAATTTTCGACTTTCATGAAAATCTAGGTTTTTCCAAGTTTGTCTTTTTTATGAATTTTAAATTTTGCTCCGAAGCTTTTGGTTTTGCTTTAAATTGTGACTTTTTCGTGAATTTAGACCCCTTCAAAACTTCGACTTTTCAAATTACTGCTTGTTAGAAATTTTGACTTTTTTAAAAATTTTGACTATTTAAATCAAAAATTCTTTAATTATTTCGACTTTTTAAAAATTTTGAAGATTTCGACTATTTTTAATGAACTTGAATATTTGAAAATTTAATTTTTTTTTATTTTTTGGTTAATGTTTATTAAAAATTTCAACTCTTTGGAAACTTTAAATTTGTTTTTGACTTTTGCCATTATCCAGATTTTTCAGAATTTACCTTTTTTGAAAAATTTAAATTTTTCTTCAAAGCTTCTGGTTTTGCTTCAAATTTTGACTTTTTTGTAAATTATCGAGTCGAAATATCTAAGTATTTCGACTCTTCAAGGATTCTAAAAATTTCGACTATTTTTAATAAATACAAATATTTGGAAATTGAAATCTTTCTTGTTTTGTTAATATTCACTGAAAATTTCGATTTTTTTGAAAATTTGACTTTTTATTTTGACTTTTGTTAAAATCCAGATCAGAATGAATATGAATATTTGGAAATTGAAATCTTTTTGTTTTTGTTTTAAATATTGACTGAACATTTCGCCTTTCTTAAAAATTTAATTTTAAATTTGTGGCTTTTGCCAAAATCCAAATTTTTCAGAATTTCCCTTTTTTGACAATTTCGAATTTTTCTTCAAAGCTTCTGCTTTTGCTGTAAATTTTTACTTTTTTGTAAATTGAAACTCTTTTGAAACTTAGACTTTTCAAGTTGTTCACGTTTTAAAATTATTATTTTTTAAAATATTTACTTTTTTAAACTGTTTACTTTTTTGAAAATCTTAACTTATATCTGAAAATTTAAATTTTATTTAAAACGAAAATTCTTCAAATATTTTGGCTTTTCAAAGATCCTGAAAATTTCGACTTTTTTGAAAATTTGAATTTTAATTTTTGGCTTTTACCAAAATTTAGATATTACCAAATTTGGCTTTTTTTAAAAATTTTGAATTTTGTTCCAAAACTTCTGGTATTGCTTCAAGTTTTAACTTTTTTCTAAAATGAGACTCTTCCAAAATTTCGACTTTTTAAATTACTGCTTTTTAGAAATTTGGACTATTTAAAAAATTTGCGCTATTTAAATTAAAAATTCTTTAACTATTTCGAATTTTCAAGGATTCTAAAGAATTCGACTATTTTTAATGAATATGAATATGTGGAAATTGAAATTTCTTTTTTTTTGTTGTTATTATTGACTAAAAATTTCGACTTTTTTGAAAATTTGATTTTTAATTTTTGGCCTTGCCAAAATCCAGATTTTTCACAATTTCCCTTTTTTAAAAATTTCGAATTTTCAAAGCTTCTGGTTTTGCTTTAAATGTCGACTTTTTTGAAAATCTGGACTTTACTGAAATCAAAAATTCTTTAAGTAATTCGACTTTTCAAGAATTCTAAAGATTTCAACTATTTTTAATGAATATGAATATTTGGAAATTGAAATCTACTTTTTTTTGTTTTTAATATTGACGGAACATTTCGCCTTTCTTGAAAATTTAATTTTTAATTTGTGGCTTTTGCCAAAATCCAAATTTTTCAGAATTTTCCTTTTTTAAAATTATGAATTTTTCTTCAAAGCTTCTGGTTTTGCTTTAAATTTTGATCTTTTTGTAAATTTTGCCTTTTTTGTAATTTGTTGTAAATTGTAAATTTTGAAATAATCTAAATTTAGATTATTTCAAAATTTCCACTTTTCAAACTGTTGCCTTTTGAAACATTTTACTTTTTTGAAAATTTTCACCTTTTTCAAAATCCTAACTTATATCTGAAAATTTACACTTTATTTAAAACAAAAATTCTTGAAATATGTTGGCTTTTTAAAGATTGTAAAGATATCGACCTTTTTGAAAATTTGAATTTGAATGGCTTTTGCCAGATTCTAGATTTTTTTTAAATTTCAAAATTTTTGATAATTTCGAATTTTTCTTCGTTGCTTATAGTTTATAAGAATTACAGGCTGCTCATTACTTTGTTGTGATTAATCGTGTACATTGCTAACAAGAAATCGTTACAAGGCTGCTATTTCAAAACTGTACTTATTTTATTTAGCATTTTTTTACTAAATCAAGAATCTTTAAGCTTACTGTGATTTAACAGTAAAAAGGAATAGAAATACAGAACTTGTTCCCTGAAACCAAGAAAGATTAAAGACCACAAGAAAGGTTGCTCTAAGGCGTTTCGACAGCCAAGCTGTCAGCTTCAGAAAAAAACTCAAAAAAAGTAAAAACGAAGAAGACGTAAACCCAAAACTCCAAATGAGAGGTGAAGCAAAAGACTTTTTTATTTCGAGGGTTGTTCAAGAATTTCGTAGGCAGACTTTCAATGATTTTAATTCCCTACCACGCTTTATAAACAAAAAAACCACCCCCTAAGAATGCCTAGTAATACTTGAAGGCTCCCCCGTCAGTATTTAACCAGCTCAAAGTCTTCAGCATTAATAAGCATTCGCTGACGTGTTAAGACTGGCGCAAATTAAACTTATTATTACTCAATCCGTAATAATATTTAATAGGAAACGTGCACGTAATATTGCAGAGCGCCATGTCTTCTGATGCATAAATTTAAATGAATTCGTAAATCATCCATCGTCGTATATATTTTATTGTGGGAAAACAATGGTACACGGCGTTAATATTTTTATCGAATAACGGGCTACGAATGATTTGCTGCAAAATAATACTGCTATCTGCGATGAATGTCCTTCACATTTAAAGGTCATTCCTTCGTGTATCATCACAGCATTCTTCTATTTCTCATCAGCCTTTGATGCAGCCGAATTTATAAAAAATCGAAAGGGCATCTGCTTTAATCCGTCTAAGTGTTTGGAGATGCATCTTAATTGAATCAATTTGCATGACGCGGATACACATCTTTATACAAAATAATAGTATGTGCATAAATTTGCTTTGACTACATTGTAATTGATGTAACACTGAAGAGACTTAAACTTCCCCTAAGAAGTTTAAGTCTATTCAATGTTATATCAATTATAATGTAGGGAATTAGGGAATTCCCCTAAGCTGCCACTTTTAAAAGGAGCTTTTTCTTGAACCCTTCGTGCCAAGATCGAAGCATGTTCTAATCTAAATATGTACTCATTTTTTTTGATCATTTATTTCCGTGTGCTACTTAACTCTAGCTGACGAATAAAATTGGTCACGACTAATAAACTGTATTAACAATAAATTTAAGAATAAAAAATCCCACTATGTTTCGACAAATATTTGATGTGATTGGACCAGGTTTCGCTATTCAAAGTGACAACAATTTTATTTGGATTATTTTATTTATTAATTTTTTGTTATATTTATTAATTTTTCGTTATATTTATTAATTTTTCGTTATCTTTATTGATTTACTGTTATATTTAGTGATTTATTGTAATAATTATTGGTGTATTTTTTTTTTCAATTTATTTAACATTTCTTCGGCCCAGTTTGGAAATATTTTTTTTTATGGTTTGTTGACAATTTTCTAAACAAACAAACCATAAAAAAATTTAAATATTTCCAAACTGGGCCGAAGAAATGTTAAATAAATTGAAAAAAACACAATATTTCCGGTCAATAAGGGTCTACCATGAAGAATATTGATGTATTGTTATATTTATCGATTTTTTGTTACATTTATTGATTTCTTGTTACATTAATTGTTAATATAGTTTATCAGTTAAAAATATTGAAGAACTCCACCTACTAAGGGTTAAATTTGGAAACTATTTAGATAAAATCTCTTTCGCCAAAGAGAAAATATCATTAATTAACTCAATGATTGCCATCGTGTAAAATTATTTTTTACTTTTGGATTTGCATGTTGCAAAGGTCATCCTCCCAATAATTCAAGTGTTAAATGCCAGAAAAATCTGATTAATTTTATGGGTTGTGCAAATGTTTGGAAAACAAGAATTATCATGCATTATAAAACATGTAAGTGTGCCTTCTGTTACAACACAAGCATGTATGGGTTATACGTACATGACATTAGTAATATACCCGCAAATCATGCCCCTGAGCCATGGCACTAATCCAAAAGCGACTTCTAACATTTAGGTAAAAATATGCTGGATACCAGTAGTTAATTAATTTTATGTTTATGTATAAATGGATAATTCTAAACAACGTTAAATTAGACATTTGTTACGCAAATTTCCAAACAATATATCCTGAATTAAAAAACTTCTTGAGCTCAAGGATAATTTGATGGAAATAATGATGTATCGTTGGGTTGTAAAACATTTGTAGTTTCAAATCCAGATTTGCATAAACCCCTGTATATCCTACAGCTTTTTTTGAAAGGCAACGTATTTTTGGTACAAAGGGTCACTGACATATGACGCATATCTTAAAATTACTGTTCGTGCCCTCGACTGACACCTTAATCATAATTTTCTGAGAAGGTCAATTGAAGTTTGTCAAATTTTCTGTTGCAAAACCTAGGCTTTTTTTAAAACAGATTCAAAGCCAAAATTTGCAAAGATTTTCAAATGTTTTGTTTTCAATTTGGAAATTTCGATCTTTATTTTAAAATTTAAACATTTTTCTCGCAATTTTTGTGCACGCTGAAATTTGGAGATTAAAATGTAGTTTAAATTTCGATTTTTGGATCAAAATTTTACCTTTTATAGGAATTTTGGTTCTTTTTTGGAAATGTTCAGTTTTCGGAATTTAAGTTAATAAAATATTTAGGTTGGGAAAATTTCTGCTGGCTAAACTGCCAAACGTTAACTTCCCAAGCAACATTGATTAGTATAATAACCGTTTATTAAACTAAAATTGCGTTTATTTTAACTTTAAAAAACGTTTATATACCATTCAGTTTTGCTCGAATAATTTTATTGAATATTTTTTGTGCCTGAACTTGTACTAAACCGATATTTTTTTGGGGTCGAACATCGTTTTTCGTTTTCCACAATTTTGGTTTCAGTTTCGATCCAAATTCTTTAAAAAAGTCCTTCCAATAACACAACATTTTAAAGAAATAACAGATATTTTTTGGGTCCAATACCGGTTATCGTTTTTCACCAATTTTTTTCATATTCTATTCAAATCCTTGGTGAAAAGTCCTTTTAATAACACAACATTTTAAAAAAATTAACGTTGGGTTCAATAACGGTTATTTTTCTCAAAAAAAATTTTTTCGCACTTTTTGTTTCAGTTTCAGTTCGAGTCCTTGGTGAGAAGTCCTTTTAATAACACAGCATTTTAAAAATATAACCGTTGGCCTTAACAGCGGTTATCGTTGTCAAAAAAATAACGACTTTTCACAATTTTTGTTTCAGTTTCAGTTCGAGTCCTTGGTGAGAAGTCCTTTTAATAACACAACATTTTAAAAAAATAACCGTTGGCCTTAACAGCGGTTATCGTTGTCAAAAAAATAACGACTTTTCACAATTTTTGTTTCAGTTTCAGTTCGAGTCCTTGGTGAGAAGTCCTTTTAATAACACAACATTTTAAAAAAATAACCGTTGGCCTTAACAGCGGTTATCGTTGTCAAAAAAATAACGACTTTTCACAATTTTTGTTTCAGTTTCAGTTCGAGTCCTTGGTGACAAGTCCTTTTAATAACACATCATTTTAAAAAAATAACCGTTGGCCTCAACGGCGGTTATCGTTTTCAAAAAAATAACAATTTTTCACAATTTTTGTTTCAGTTTCAGTTCGAATCCTTGGTGAGAAGTCCTTTTAATAATATAACATTTTACGTAAAGTTACATAAGCAGCGTCATCTGTTGAAGACGTAGCAAAAGCAAAACTTTCAGATGGTAGAAGTCTTCATCGATTTACAATCTATAATCTTTAGACAACATTTAATAAAAAGTGTAGGTGGCGCAATGTCCAATAACATAACAAATTCAATTAATAATTTATTCAGCATTAGCCTAATACAAGTCAGTAAAAAGTTTTAATGTTAACGATTAAGCAACGACCAGAATAAGTAATTAAAATACTACCCAAATTTAAGCACTCCTCTTATTCGAAATTAAGTTCATTACGTTCCTAATTTCAGGAAATATGCGTAACAGGACGATAACCATTATGGTCAGCTATATAACTGACCGCTATCTTTCGACCCTCAGGGGAAATGTAAGAATATGATCCTTTTACAGCATGGGCAATGTCATCTCCTACATTCATCAAACCAGTACTGTGTTCTTCAGCGTTTATACCATTATCAGTTGCGTATCTGAAAATGAGACAAAACGAACCTAAAAATGTGACTTCACATCGAATATTTTTAGATCGAATTTTTTAGATCGAATTGTTTTAGATCAAATTTTTTTAGATCGATTGTTCTAGACCGAATTTTTTTGAATCGATTTTTTCAGACCGAATTTTCTCGGATCGATTTTTTTCAGACCGAATTTTTTTGTATCAAATTTTTTTAGATCGATTTTTTTAGATCGATTTTTTTAGACCGAATCTTTTTGGATCGAGTTTTTTTAAACCGAATTATCCCAACACCAAACAAAAACCATTCGAGTGAGTCGAAATAATGAAAAACGTTGACCTTGATTTATTAAGCTAAGTAGTAAAATTTGCTACAATTTTTAAGTACGTTCAAGCAATTGCTATTGACTCGACTTCGAATATTTTTATATCAAATTTTTTAGATGGAATTTTTTTAGATCGATTTTTTTCAGACCGAATTTTTTTGAATCGAATTTTTTTGTATCGAATTTTTTAGAATCGAATTTTTTTAGACCGAATCTTTTTGGACCGAATTCTTTTAAACCGAATTATCCAAACACCAAACAAAAATCATTCCAGTGAGTCGAAATGATGAAAAATGTTGTCTTTGATTTATTAAGCCAAGTAGTAAAATTTGTTACAATTTTGAAGTACGTTCAATCAGTTGCTATTGACTCGACTTCGAATATTTGTAGATCGAATTTTTTAGATCGAATTTTTTTAGACCAATTTTTTCAGATTGTTTTTTCTAAACCGAATTTTTCTGGATCGATTTTATTGGACCGAATTTTTTTAGATCGATTTTTTTAGAACGAATTTTTTTCGATCGAATTTTTTTAGACCGAATTTTTTTTGTCGAATTATTTTAGACCGAATAATTTGAACACCGAAAAAACAAAAACCATTCGAGTGAGTCAAAATAATAAAAAATGTTGACCTTGATTTATTAAGCTAACTAGTAAAATTTATTACAATTTTGAAGTACGTTCAGTCAATTGCTATTGACTCGACTTCGAATATTTTTAGATCTAATTTTTTAAATCGAATTTTTTTAGACCAATTTTTTTAGATCGTTTTTCCTAGACCGAATTTTTCTAGATCGATTTTATTAAACCGAATTTTTTTAGATCGATTTTCTTAGAGCGAATTTTTTCAATCGAATTTTTTTAGACCGAATTTTTTGATCGAATTTTTTTAGACCGAATTTTTTGTGTCGAATTTTTTTAGACCAAATAATCTAAGCATCGAAAAAACAGAAACCATTTGAGTGAGTAGAAATAATGAAAAATGTTGACCTTGATTTATTAACCTAAGTAGTAAAATTTTTTACAATTTTAAAGTATGTTCAATCAATTGCTATTGACTCGACTTCGAATATTTTTAGATCGAATTGTTTAGATCGAATTTTTTTAGACCAAATTTTTTTAGATCGCTTTTTCTAGACCGAATTTTTCTGGATCGATTTTTTTAGACCAAATTTGTTGGATCGAATTTCTTTAGAACCAATTTTTTTCGATCGAATATTTTTCGATCGAATTTTTTTAGACCGAATTTTTTTGGATCGAATTTTTATAGACAGAATTTTTCATGTCGAATTTTTTTAGACAGAATAATCTAAACACCAAAAAAACAAAAACCATTTGAGTGAGTACAAATAATGAATAATGTTGACCTTGATTAATTAAGCTAAATAGAAAAATTTATTACAATTTTGAAGTACGTTCAATCAATTGCTATTGACTCGACTTCGAATGTTTTTAGATCGATCTTTTTAGACCAAATTTTTTTAGATCGATTTTTCTAAACCGAATTTTTTTGGATCGATTTTTTTCAGACCGAATTTTTTTGGATCGAATTTTGTTAGACCGAATCTTTTTGGATCGAATGATTTTAAACCGAATTATCCAAACACCAAACAAAAACCATTCGAGTGAGTCAAAATAATAAAAAATGTTGACCTTGATTTATTAAGCTAACTAGTAAAATTTGTTACAATTTTGAAGTACGTTCAATCAATTGCTATTGACTCGACTTCGAATATTTTTAGATCGAACTTTTTAGATCGAATTTTTTTAGACCAAATTTTTTTAGATAGCTTTTTTTAGACCGAATTTTTCTGCATCGATTTTATTGGACCAAATTTTTTTAGATCGATTTTCTTAGAGTGAATTTTTTCGATCGAATTTTTTAGATCGAATTTTTTGATCGAATTTTTTTAGACCGAATTTCTTGGGTCGAATTTTTTTAGACCAAATAAGCTAAGCACTGAAAAAACAAAAACCATTCGAGTAAGTAAAAATAATGAAAAATGTTGACCTTGATTTATTATATGATATATTTATGAACCTAAGTAGTAAATTATATTACAATTTTGAAGTACCTTCAATCAATTGCTATTGACTCGACTTCGAATATTTTTAGATCGAATTTTTTAGATCGAATTTTTTTAGACCAAATTTTGTTTATATCGCTTTTTTTAGACCGATTTTTTCTGGATCGATTTTTTTAGACCAAATTTTTTGGATCGAATTTTTTCAGAACGAATTTTTTTCAATCGAATATTTTTCGATCGAATTTTTTTAGACCGAATTTTTTTGGATCGAATTTTTATAGACCGAATTTTTCATGTCAAACTTTTTTAGACCAAATAATCTAAACACCAAAAAAACAAAAACCATTTGAGTGAGTACAAATAATGAATAATGTTGACCTTGATTAATTAAGCTAAGTTGAAAAATTTATTACAATTTTGAAGTACGTTCAATCAATTGCTATTGACTCGACTTCGAATATTTTTAGACAGAATTTTTTAGATCAAATTTTTTTAGACCAAATTTTTTTTAGATCGCTTTTTTAGATCAAATTTTTCTAAATCGATTTTTTTAGAACGAAATTTTTTGGATCGAAATTTTTTAGACCGAATTTTTTGGGTCGAATTTTTTTGGGTCGAATTTTCTTGGACCGAATTTTTTTGGATCAAATTTTTTTAGACCGAATTTTTAGTGTCGAATTTTTTTAGACCGAATAATCTAAACACCAAAAAAATAAATACTATTCGAGTAAGTACAAATAATGAAAAAGGTTGACCTTGATTTATTAAGCTAAGTAGTAAAATTTGTTACAATTTTTAAGTACGTTCAATCAATTGTTATTCAATAGATTTTGAAAAAAGTACAGCTTTTGACGAAGATCTTAATACCTCAAAAGAAAATACAAAAATCGTCCTTAATCTGAGAGATTTTCAAAAAAAAAAACAAAAATTCGAATCTGCCCCCTTAGTTAGGGTAAAATATTTCGCTTATAAAACTCCACAAAAAGGCTAAAAATTTTCCACTTTTCGACTTAAACATTTGATTAATTACAATTCTAAAAAGTAAACCTTATCAAAAACGAACCAAAATTCCTATAAAAGTTAAAACTTTTATCTAAAAATCGAAATTTAAACTACCCTTCCATCTCTGACTTTCAGCTTGTAAGAAAATTCTTCATGGTAGACCCTTATTATCCAGTGCTACAACCTCTTTTATGTATTTTTTTATATTTTCCTAATTTATCAAAAAAACAAAATTTTTATTTTTTCCATATCTAATTTTTGGTCTACTATTTTTCATTATTCCCATTCTATGTAAAATAAACTAACCTTTTAATTTGTAAACTGTCATGAAGTGACGTTTTCAATAAATTTAAATATCACGTAGTCGCATTTCAAAAACTGTTTATAAAATTGTCAACAAACCATAAAAATTTAAATATTTCCAAACTGGGCCGAAGAAATGTTAAATAAATTAAAAAAAACATTGTAAGAAAGTGTTGAGAAAAACGTCCAAATTTTAAATTAAAGATCGAAATTCTCAAACTAAAAAACATTTTTTTTTAAATAATTACAAATCCTGGCTTAAAATCCGTTGCACGAAAGAAGTCTGCGTTTGCAATAGAAAATTCCAAGAAAAAAAAGTCTAAATTTTGAAATAACGATCGAAATTTCCTAATTAGAAACAAACTCTTTGAAAATCCTTGCAAATTCTGGCTTTGAATCTGTTTTAAAAAAAAATTTGAGTTTGTAGCAGAAAACTCCAAAAAAAAGCCTAAATTTTTGAATAAGGATCGAAATCTCCAAATTAAAAACAAAATTTTTGAAAAACTTTAACAAACTTTGGCTTTGAATCGGTTTCAAAAAAAATCCAATGATTCGATTTAAATTTACAAATATAAATTTTTGATGTCAGTTTCGGTTTTAAAAGCTTGAATGTAAGCTCCAGATTTGAAGTATAACCTAGACATATCGAAGAGTTAGTTTTTTATATCCAAGTCTTACGCTGTAGAAAGTTAAACTTTTTGAAAGAAGCAGAAAATGTTCGACTTTCAGTAATTATGAATATCGAGAGAAAAGTTGAAATTTCTTCATAATAAGACTTTTTCTTCACTCTTTCGTGAAGAGAGAAAGGTTGAAATTTCCCCTTTTTTTGTACTCTTTCCTGAAATTTCTTGAAGTGAAAATTTCAATAAATCGTCTAAAATACTATGTTAAAGTAAAATAAATTTCAGTACAGGATATACTTCTTCCGAAATTGGACCGTGTCAAAGAACTACTAAAAGTGTTCGAACACTTTTAGTAGTTCTTTGACACGGTCCAATCACGGAAGAAGTATATCCTGTACTGACTCTGGCCGTGAAAGCCTTCGTTATCAAAATAAATTTCAATTCATTCTTCTGCATTTTGATTTTTAACAGAAAATTTTTAGAGAAAGTTGCTAAGGTTTTAATTAGGAATTAAAATTTTCAGAAAAATGATACAAATTCTGATGTTGATTCGATTTCAAGGGAAAAGTTCCAAATTCAATTCTAGATTACAAATATCATTAAGGTAGGAGAGACTGGCTCTTGGTTATCTTCAAAAATTGAAATACAAATTGTGTCCCCTGAAACCAAGAAAATATCTCTCTAAAGATGATAGGGTGGCTATCGAAACGCGTAAGAGCAACCTTTGTTGTGTGGTTATCCTTGGTTATTCCTGGTTATCCTTGGTTACCCTTGGTTATCTTTGGTTATCCTTGATTATCCTTGATTATCCTGAGTGATCCTTAGTGATTCTCGGTTAAACTTGGTTATCCTTGGTTATCCTTGGTTATCCTTGGTTATACTTAGTTATCCTTGCTTATCAAAGAATATCTCTTTGAAGATGATAGCTTGACTATGGAAACGCGTAAGAGCAACCTTTGTTGTGTTTTTAAGTCTTTCTTGATTTCAGGAGACAAGATTTGTATTTCAATTTTTAAATAACATTGTTTTTTGCTTCCAAAAGTTTAAAATTTTTCCTTTTGCTTTCAAAAGTTTGAAATTTTTTCCTTTTGCTTCCAAAAGTTTTAATTTTTTTTTCCTTTTGCTTCCAAAAGTTTAAAAGTAAGCTCCACATTCTGAGAAACTAGTACGAATATCGACTCTCCTAGGAGTTGAATTGTTGCTCGCCTTGGAATGAAACTTGGAAAAATAATTACAAAGACGACATTTTTGGAAAAAAAATGTTTTTAAAACAGTCAAACTGAAAATATCTTTTTTATTTTGAATCACAAGTCAAACTAGAAATGTCTTCAAAATTTGAAATTCAAAACCCGTTTCCTGTTTCACGGGACAGGATTTGTAATTCTTGCATATAATCAGGGACCAGTCCATTTCACCAAAAAAATAATTTTTTAATTTTGAATAAAAAGTCAAACATAAAATGTCTTTGAAAGTTAAAATACAAACCTAGTGCTTCAATCTCAGGGGACTAGATTCGATGCAGATTTGTTGCAGATAACCAAGGACCAGTCCATTCCACCAAAAAAATAATTATTTAATTTTGAATGAAAAGTCAAACTTAAAATGTCTTTAAAAGTTGAAATACAAACCTAGTGCCCCGATTTCAGGGGACTAGATTCGTTGCAGATTTGTTGTAGATAACCAAGGACCAGTCCATTCCACCAAAAAACTATATTTTTTTATATTTTTGAATAACAAACAAGTCAAACTAAAATTGTCGAGAAAGGACGTTTTGAAAAGTAGGGTAAAATTTAGATTTCAAAAAATGGTAGAAATTTGGAATTAGGAATGACAATAATAAATAAAAAAATAGAAACTTATAACTTCGACTTTTTTTAAGAAATAAAATTGAAAATTCAAGGTTTTATCTCGAGATTTCATTTTATAATTTAAACTTTAAATCAATTTGCTTTAAAGCGTCCAAACCCGAAGATTTCCTTTAATTTTTATGTATTTCAATTTTTAAAGATAACCAAGGACCAGTTCATTCCAATAAAAAAATATAAAACTATCTTTTTAACTTTGAATAACAAGTCGAACTAAAAATGTCAAGCAAGAACATTTCAAGAAGTAGGTTGAAATTTAGATTTCGGAAAAGGGTAGAAATATAGAATTAGGAATGACAATATTAAATAAAAAAATAGAAACTTGTAGCTTTGACTCTTTTTAAAAAATAAAATTGAAATTTGAATGTTTTATCTCAAGATTTCATTTTATAATTTAAACTTTAAATCAATTTTCTTTAAAAAGTTCAAACCCGAAGATTCCCTTTAATTTTCATGTATTTCAATTTTTAAGGATAACCAAGGACCAGTTCATTCCAACAAAAAAATATAAAAATATCTTTTTAACTTTGAATAACAATGTTTTTTTCAATTTATTTACCATTTGAATAACAAATCAAACTAAAAATGTCAAGAAAGGACATTTCGAGAAGTAGGGTAAAGTTTAGACTTGGAAAAAGGGTAGAAAATTTGAATTAGGACTGGCAATATTTAATAAAAAATAAAAACATGTAACTTCGACACTTTTTAAGAAACAAAATTGAAATTTAAAGATTTTATCTCGAGATTTTATTTTATAATGTAAACTTTAAACCATTTTTTTTGGAAAAGTCCAAACCCAAAGATTCCTTTCAATTTTCATGTATTTTAATTTTTAAGGATAACCAAGGACCAGTTCATTCCAACAAAAAAATATAAAAATATCTTTTTACCTTTGAATAACAAGTCAAACTAAAAATGTCAATAAAGGACATTTCAAGAAGTAGGTAAAATTTAGATTCGGAAAAAGGGTAGAAATTTTGAATTAGGAATGGCAATATTAAATAAAAAAATAAAAATATTTAACTTCGACACTTTTTAAAAAACAAAATTGAAATTTGAAGGTTTGATCTCGAGATTTCATTTCATAATTTAAACCTTAAATCAATTTTTTTTTAAAGTCCAAACCCAAAGATTCCCTTTAATTTTCATGTATTTCAATTTTAAAGGATAACCAAGGACCAGTTCATTCCAACAAAAAAATATAAAAATATCTTTTTAACTTTGAATAACAATGTTTTTTTCAATTTATTAAACATTTAAATAACAAATCAAACTAAAAATGTCAAGAAAGGACATTTCAAGAAGAGGTTAAAGTTTAGATTTGAAAAAAAGGTGGAAATTTTGAATAAGGAATGGCAATATTAAATAAAAAAATAGAAACATGTAACTTCGACACTTTTTAAGAAACAAAATTGAAATTTAAAGATTTTACCTCGAGATTTCATTTTATTATGTAAACTTTAAACCAATTTTTTTGGAAAAGTCCAAACCCAAAGATTCCCTTCAATTTTCATGTATTTTAATTTTTAAAGATAACCAAGGACCTGTTTATTTCAACAAAAAAATATAAAAATATCTTTTTACCTTTGAATAACAAGTCAAACTAAAAATGTCAATAAAGGACATTTCAAGAAGTAGGTTAAAGTTTAGATTTGGAAAAAGGGTAGAAATTTTGAATTAGGAATGGAAATATTTAATAAAAAAATAAAAACATGTAACTTCGACACTTTTTAAGAAACAAAATTGAAATTTGAAGGTTTGATCTCGAGATTTCATTTCATAATTTAAATCTTATATCCACTTTTTTTAAAGTCCAAACCCAAAGATTCCCTTTAATTTTCATGTATTTTAATTTTAAAGGATAACCAAGGACCAGTTCATTCCAACAAAAAAATATAAGAATATCTTTTTAACTTTAAGTAACAAGTCAAACTTAAAATGTTATGAAAGGACATTTCAAGAAGTAGGTAAAATTTAGATTGGGAAAAAGGGTAGAAATTTTGAATTAGGAATGGCAATATTAAATAAAAAAATAAAAATATTTAACTTCGACACTTTTTAAGCAACAAAATTGAAATTTGAAGGTTTGATCTCGAGATTTCATTTCATAATTTAAACCTTAAATCAATTTTTTTTTAAAGTCCAAACCCAAAGATTCCCTTTAATTTTCATGTATTTCAATTTTAAAGGATAACCAAGGACCACTTCATTCCAACAAAAAATATAAAAATATCTTTTTAACTTTGAATAACAATGTTTTTTTCAATTTATTTAACATTTGAATAACAAATCAAACTAAAAATGCCAAGAAAGAACATTTCAAGAAGAAGGTTAAAATTTAGATTTGGAAAAAGGGTAGAAATTTTGAATAAGGAATGACAATATTAAATAAAAAAATAGAAACATGTAACTTCGACACTTTTTAAGAAACAAAATTGAAATTTAAAGATTTTACCTCGAAATTTCATTTTATTATGTAAACTTTAAACCAATTTTTTTGGAAAAGTCCAAACCCTAAGATTCCCTTCAATTTTCCTGTATTTTAATTTTTTTAAGATAACCAAGGACCTGCTTATTTCAACAAAAAAATATAAAATATCTTTTTACCTTTGAATAACAAGTCAAACTAAAAATGTCAATAAAGGACATTTCAAGAAGTAGGTAAAATTTAGATTTGGAAAAAGGGTAGAAATTTTGAATTGGGGATGGCAATATTAAATAAAAAAATAAAATCATGTAACTTCAACAACTTTTAAGAAACAAAATTGAAATTTAAAGGCTTTATCACAAGATTTCATTTTATAATGTAAGCTTTAAACCAATTTTTTTGGAAAAATCCAAACCCAAAGATTTTCCTACAATTTTCATGTATTTTAATTTTTGAAGGTAACCAAGGACCAGTCCCTTCCATTAAAAAAACTTTTAAAAAAATTTACAAAGGCGACATTTTTGGAAAAAAAGTCCAAGTGTTAAAAACAAGTCAAACTAAAACTCTCTATTGAATTTTGAATAATAAGTTAAACTCAAAATGCTTTTAAAAACCCAAATACATATTTACTGCCCCGATTTCAGGGGACTAAATTTATTACAGATTTGTTGCAGATAACCAAGAACCAGTCCATTTAACCAAAAATATATAAAAATGTTTTTTAACGTTAAATAGCAAGTCAAACTGAAAATATTGAAAAAGGACATTTCCAAAAAAAGCTTAGATTTCGAAAAAGGGTAGAAATTTTGAATTATAAATAGCAATAAATAAAAATATAAAAACTTAAACTTCAACCTTTCTTAAAAAATAAAATTGAATTTTCAAGGTTTTATCTTGAAATTTCATTTTATAATTTAAACTCCAAACCAATTTTTTTGGAAAAATCCAAACTCGAATATTTCCTTCAATTGTCATGATAACAAAGTGTCGTATCGTGCTAAAAAACTGGGGGGCCTCGATGGCAGACAATTTGTCTGAAAAAACTGACAAATTTCTTCTCTTTTAAAATGATTTATTTCAAAAGAGGAAAACTTATTAGTCAAATTGAGAAAACAAAGAATTTTTCATTGTGTGCTTTGGCAGGACGATTTGTGAAATACTTACGACCAATTGTAGCTTCCATCAGGATTGATATTTTGATCGTGTTGTAAAATTCGAGCCATGTTTTCGTTCGTCATTCTGGGATGTGGATAGGAACCGTATGGATAGCGATAGGAAGCGTATGGATAACGAGAAGAATCGTACATGGCGTAATTTCGTGCTTGATATTCATTGGTTCTGTCGTAGTAAGGATTTGAGTAATATGAGGAAGGTAAGTATTGGGAATATTGTCCAAAAACTATGTGTAGTATTAGAGCCCCCAAAGTAATCTAGAAGAAATACTTACAAGTAATAAAAAAAAACATACATTTACGTTTACGTACGTATTTTAACATTTTTTATGTATGTATGTCACTGAAAAAATTTTTATACTGCCAATACACTAACACATTTTTTTTTATTTATATATTCACTCTTCCACCCAATTTTAAACTGATGCAAAGTTTGTAATCATTGATGTTGTTAATTAGAAGATTTTATTAATGCTAGATAATAATCTGTTGCAAATTTCATGTTCATTAATCATAATTCAAATGTTCTATCCATACAAAATTTAAAAATTCCCATTGTTTCCTTCAGCCTGACCTTGCCTTGTAACTGATATATTTCCTGAAAAATGTCCGAGATAGTTTTTAGATGAAGAAATTATAATTGCCTTAGGAAGTCGTTTTTGGATTTAAGGCCTGTAATTATGATTTATTTTCAGCTCTAATAACATTTCAGGTAAATGTGTAAATCAATGTTAAATTATTTTCCCAAATAATTTTAATTATTTCATTAATTTTTTCAGGTTCTAAAAATACACCAATTTTATTTAATATAAAACAAACAATATCGTACAAATATTGTGGGAAAATGTTGCTGTTTCCTTGTCTTTGTAATTTAATTTGATAACTGTTATAAAAATAAATGAGGTGAATAAAAATAGGCAATATTTTATCATACAGTTTAATTAGGCTAATTATAATATTTAAAAAATAGTTACCTTTGATGGTAGATTAATTAAAATACAACACGGGGGTACACAAATAATCACATCTTAAATCGAGTGCGAAACTTGACAATTAAAAAATTTCTGGTCTTTGAATTAATTCATAACACATAAGATATGGAAGCAAAACTATAAATCCTGTAAATTTTTGGTCACAAACTACCTTTGTAGAATTAAAGGTTTAAATTTTTTAAAGACCAAATTTCTCGCCTAGAAATATATTCAAAAGGAACACAAGTAAGACTTGAAAAACAAATCCTATTTCCTGAAACTAAGACAGATTAAAAAAAACAACAAAGGTTGCTCTAACGCGTTTCGATAGCCAAGCTATTATTTTTAAAGAGATACCAACACCTAATCTCTCAAACGATGTATTTACATTTTATAATACTGTTTTGGTGCTATTTTGGTAAACTGATCCTTGGTTATCTTGGTTATCCTTGGTTATCCTTGGTTATCCTTGGTTATTCTTGGTTATCCTTGGTTGTTATCCTTGGTTATCCCTGGTTATCCTTCGTTATCCTTGGTTATCCTTGGTTATCCTTGGTTATCCTTGGTTATCCCTGGTTATCCTTCGTTATCCTTGGTTATCCTTGGTTATCGTTGGTTGTCCGTGATTATCCTTACTGATCCTTAGTGATTCTGGGTTATCCTTGGTTATCCTTGGTTATTCTTGGTTATCCTTAGTTATTTTTGCTTACCAAAGAATATCTCGTTGAAGATGATAGCCTGAACGCGTTTCGATAGCCAAGCTATTATTTTCAAAAAGATACTAACACCTAATCTCTCAAACGATGTATTTACATTTTATAAAACTATTTTGGTGCTATTTTGGTAAACTGAGCCTTGGTTATCTTGGTTATCCTTGGTTATCCCTGATTATCCTTCGTTATCCTTGGTTATCCTTGGTTATCCTTGGTTATCGTTGGTTGTCTTTGATTATCCTTAGTGATCCTTAGTGATCCTTAGTGATCCTAGGTTATCCTTGGTTATCATTGGTTATCCTTAGTTATTTTTGCTTATCAAAGGAATATCTCGTTGAAGATGATAGCCAAGCTATTATTTTCAAAGAGAAACTAACACCTAATCTCTTAAACGATGTATTTACATTTTATAAAACTATTTTGGTGCTATTTTGGTAAACTGAGCCTTGGTTATCTTAGTTATCCTTGATTATCCTTGGTTATCTCTGGTTATCCTTCTTTATCCTTGGTTATCCTTGGTTATCCTTGATTATCCTTGGTTATCGTTGGTTGTCTTTGATTATCCTTAGTGATCCTTAGTGATTCTGGGTTATCCTTGGTTATTGTTGGTTATCCTTGGTTATCCTTAGTTATTTTTGCTTATCAAAGAATATCTCGTTGAAGATGATAGCCTGAACGCGTTTCGATAGCCAAGCTATTATTTTTAAAGAGATACTAACACCTAATCTCTTAAACGATGTATTTACATTTTATAAAACTATTTTGGTGCTATTTTGGTAAACTGAACACCTAATCTCTCAAAGGATGTATTTACATTCTATAAAAATATTGTGGTACTATTTTGGTAAACTGGTTCTTGGTTATCTTGGTTATTCTTGGTTACCCTTGGTTATCCATGGTTATTCCTGGTTATCCTTGGTTACCCTTGGTTATCCTTGGTTATCGTTGGTTATCCTTGATTATCCTTGATTATCCTTAGCGATCCTTAGTGATCCTTAGTGATTCTGGGTTATCCTTGGTTATCGTTGGTTATCCTTGGTTATCCTTGGTTATCCCTGGTTATCCTTCGTTATCCTTGGTTATCCTTCGTTATCCTTGGTTATCCTTGGTTATCCTTGGTTATGGTTGGTTTTCCGTGATTATCCTTACTGATCCTTAGTGATTCTGGGTTATCCTTGGTTATCCTTGGTTATCCTTAGTTATCCTTGCTTATCAAATAATATCTCTTTGAAGATGATAGCTTGACTATCGAAACGCGTTAGAGCAACCTTTGTTGTCTTTTTTAATTTTTCTTGGTTTCACAGGACAATATTTGTTTTTTAATTTTTGAAGATAACCAAGGACCAGTTCGTTCCAACAAAAAAAGCAGACTATAAATCCTGCAAATTTCTGGTCTTTAACCACTTTTGCGGAATCAAAGGTTTAAGTTCCTCAAAATCAAATTTCTGGTCTTGAAAATATATTCAAAAGAAACAGACGTAAGGCTACAAATCCTGTAAATTTTTAGTCTTACACTGCTTTGTAAAATCAAAGGTTTAAATTTATTTAAAATCTAAGGATTTTATAGTACTTAACTAGGAACAGAAGGCAGGTAATATAAACTCCTAAACAAAACACATCACCATAATTTCGTATTAACTAGGCACAGAAATAAAAAAATATAAAAAAAATTCCAAATTCTTAGATGAGATTTAAGAAGGCTATAACTGGAAAAAAGTGGTCTTGGAGAAACATTTTCAAAAAGCAAAAAAAATTCAATCTTTAAATTTCTAGCTTTCAGATTTCAGGTTTAACATTTTTCAGATGCAGCAGTTAAGTAATTATACGTAAAACATCGGCCAAAAATTTCTTCAGAATTTTTAGTACATTTGTAAATGTCCACGAACTTCTTTTTTTCCCTTGATCCTATTATAATTATTTCTTGAATAAGTTCTGAATTCTGGATTCTGGATTCGTTGTGGGTTGCCTAAAGTTTGGACCAGCACTTAGGCCACCCTTTCCGGGTATCCCCGTGACTGAGGTGTCCTTGGTCATTTATTCAGCCACCCAACCTTGTTGAGAAACTGAAGAACGTCCCTTGGATGCGCCTCTCTCAAACTGGCCACACTAGGCCAGAAGTCCCCCAGCGTGGATCCTCTGATTGATGCTAGTGCTTGGATAAGTTAATTTTATTGGCCTCCAAACTCTGCACGATGAATTGTCACTATGTTATCGTCGTTCAAATCAAAAATATATATTTGATTTTAGCAATTAATAACTTGGAAAATAGTAGTGATACAAAAAATCCAAATAGTGTTTTGAAAACTGAAAAGCATTGTTTACAAATTTTATTTACTGGTATTTGATAAAAAAACGTATTCTTAGAACGAGAATATTATTCAAAAAGAAGTAAAAACTTCGGTATCTAGGAATATGACATAAATACTTGCGTAAATGTTAAGGTGTAATTTCTTCTTTAAAATTAAAAGAAAAATTACACCTCAACATTAGTTAATAAAATTTATCAGTTGTTTAAACAGGAAGAACAAACTGGTCCTTGGTTATCTTCAAAAGTTGCTATTAGAATCTTGTCCCCTGAAACCAAGAAACAACACAAGAGTTGCTCTAATGCGTTTCGAGAGCCAACCTGTTACCTTCAGAGAGTTATTAGTTAAAAAATTAAAATACAAATCTTGTCCCCTGAAACCAAGAAAGATTGTTAAACACAACAAAGGTAAAGATAGCTTGGCTATCGCATTAGAGCAACCTTTGTTGTGTTTTTTAATCTTTTTTGGTTTCAAGGGACAATATTTGTATTTCAATTTTCGAAGATAACCAAGGACCAGTCCATTCCAAAAAAAGTCTTCTTTCTTGATTCCTTTGATAGCAACAGTTGCTCTAACGCGTTTCGAAAGCCAAGTTATCATCTTCAGACAGATACTAGTTAGTATCTTCATACTAACTAACTAGTATCTATGAAGATACTAACTAACTAGTATCTCTCAAAAGGAACACAATTAAGACATGAAAAACAAATCATGTTTCCTGAAACCAGATTAAAAAACACAACAAAGGTTGCTCTAACGCGATAGCCAAGCTATCTTTACCTTTGTTGTGTTTAACAATCTTTCTTGGTTTCAGGGGACAAGATTTGTATTTTAATTTTTTAACTAATAACGCGTTTCGAGAGCCAAGCTATTATCTTCAAAGAGATACTACCACCTAATCTCTCAAACGATGTATTTATATTTTTTTTAAATATTTTGGTACTGTTTTGGTAAACTGGTCCTTGGTTATCTTGGTTATCCTTGGTTATCCCTGATTATCCTTGGTTATCCTTGGTTATAGTTGGTTATCCTTGATTATCTTTAGTGATTCTGGGTTATCCTTGATTATCCTTAGTGATTCTGAGTTATCCTCTTCAGTTATCATCTTTAGAGAGATACTAGTTAGTATCTTCATACTAACTAACTAGTATTTATGAGGATACTAACTAACTAGTATCTCTCCGAAGATGATAACTTGGCTATCGAAACGCGTTAGAGCAACAGTTGTTATGTTTTTTAATCTTTCTTGCCTTCAGGAGACCAGATTTGTATTTCAATTTTTGTAGATAAGCAAAGACCATTACGTTTCACCAACACAGAGCACATTAATTCTATGATCTTTCTTAGTTTTAGAGGTCAAGATTTTTATACCAATTTTTAAACAGATAGAACAAAAAATGGAAACGTCACATCCTCGATTTTAAGGAAAGCTTTCACTGGAAAATATTTCCCACAGTAAATTATTGTACAATATACTTAATGATTATATTATTGTTTAATACACAATATTTAATGATCATTGCAGTTTTCCAGCCGCTCTTAACGTATCAAGAGATTGCAGAATAGCCTCCGGAATTGGCGGGGATGTGGGCAGATGGTTCCCTACTGGTACGAAACCATTTTCGTCTGCAGTGTACGTCACTTGGTATAAGACGTTGTCAGGTCCAGTGTACTGGAAAAATCCTTGGGCACGCATCGCTTCCGCTTCACTGCCTTTGTTGGCTAATTTTCCAGATTCTGTGGCCGTTATACCGTTCTCAGTTTCGTACCTGAAAGCAAACGAAGTCTTGTGGTCGTGGTTTTGTGGTATTGGATTTTCTACAGCCTTGGGTAATATAAACGTCAGTTTGCTATATGTAGAGTAAAAATTAATGGAATTTGTGCTAGTAGAAATGGACCAAATGGTTGAAGTGAAAGCAATCAGCACCCAATAAGAATAATTAGAAGCAAGTAAAGAATGTACCAATTTTTTCGAATATTAACAGTAAACTAAAGCACTGAACTACACACTGTGGCTTATGATTAAGTTCAAAGAAGGTTTCACCCCTTTACCACATCGGCAATTAAATAAATAATTACACCGATGTGGTAAAGGGATTAATAGTAAAGGTTAAAAATATCAATTTTTTTAAAGACACATTACATGCTTCGTCGTTTTTGAATTAGAAATGATTTTGAAACCCACAGAAGGATAAGACATTCTTGTGATTCTCGTTAAGATTTAGCAAATGCGTTAAAACATTAATAGGAATAATTTTGTTGCGCGTTATCGGTTCGAATGATTAATACTTCGTGAACTGCAACCACTTTATTTTCAAACTGACTCCGGAACGCTACAATTGTAATTCACTTAACCAACTGACCAATTAACTCACTAACAGTGTTTAATTAACTAACCTATTCACTGACAAACTAATTGAGAGAAAGCCGACCGAATATTTATAGATCCCCTTGCGGTTTCTAGAAGGAACGTACAAATATTTGCAAAAATTTCTTAGAATTAACTATCTAATGAAAGCTAAATTCTTCGCTTGGATTCATTGAAAGTGAATATTAAAGACGTAAAATTCGTAAGAGATTTTAGAAAGTTTTAGTTTCGTAAAAGAAGGGTTCTCCTTTGAGGAACACTCTAATATTTTTATCCGCCGTTTGATTCACTATCGCGGCCGCTTCCCCTTATCGAATTTTTCTAGAAACAATCCTTACTAAATTATATAATTACATTTTGTTAAATATGATATATGATGACATGATAAATTATTATTAAGAAAACTTACTCCCAACTGTATCCATCCGATTCGACATTAGCGGATTGTCGAATAATATTGTACTTCCTGTCGTCTGTATATCTAGTGTTGGGGTAGTTTTGTGCTTTATCTGACGCCGGTGGTCGAAATTGAGTCACTCGTTTTGGCGACTGTGCTAACGCTTTTGCTTTATGTTTTATTCGTTCATGATTACTACCATCGCCAACCAAATTACCCAACTGGAAACCTGTATCCAGGGGAAGTGTGTTGAAAAATCTTCTTTGTTTGAAGAGATTACCAGTGGAATAAGTACCTAAAAACAATATATTTGTAGAGAAGTTCTCAAATTCAATTGATGTTTAAATTCAGTTGAATCTTCCTGAGGTATTGAAAAATAAGGGTTCTTCTTTGAGAAACACTCTAGTATATTCATGAGATTCCTAGAAAATGGTAATTTGTCAAGATTAACCATTTAATAAAAGCTCTATTCTTCTCTAGAATTTATAGAAAATGAATATTAAAGACGTAAAATTCGTAAGAGATTTTAGGAAGTTTCAGTTTCATAAAGAAAGGGTTGTCATTTGAGGAACACTTTAATATCTTTAGGAGATTTGTAAAAAATTGTAATTTTCTAAGATTAACTATCTAATAAAAGCTCTATTTTTTCTAGAATTTATAGAAAGTGAATATAAAAGACGTAAAGTTCGTAAGAGATTTTAGAAAGTTTCAGTTTTGTAAAAGAATGATTCTTCTTTGAGAAACACTTTTATATCTTCAGAAGATTCGTAGAAAATAGTAATTTGTCAGGATTATTCATCTAATAAATGCTTTATTTTTCTCTAGAATTTATAGAAAGTGAGTATTAAAGACGTAAAATTTGTAAGAAATTTTAGAAAATTTCAGTTTCGTAAAGGAAGGGTTCTCCTTTGAGGAACACTCTAATGACTTTAGGAGATTTGTAGAAAATATTAATTTTTTAAGATTAAATATCTTATGAAACCTCTGTTATCCTCTGGAATTTATAAAAAGTAAATATTAAAGACGTAAAATTTGTAAGAGATTTTAGGAAATTTCAGTTTTGTAAAAGAAGAGTTCTCCCACTCTCATATCTTTAGAAGATTCGTGGAAAAAAGTAATTTCTCAAGAATAAATATCAAATAAAAGCTCTATTCTTTTCTGGAATTTATAGAAAGTGAATATTATAGACGTAAAATTTGTAAGAGATTTTAGGAAATTTCAGTTTCGTAAAAGAAGGGTTCTCCTTTGCAGAAACGTCTAATATCTTTAAAAGAACCGTGGAAAATAGTAATTTATTAAGACTAGCTACCCAATGCAAGCTCTTTTTCTTTCTAGAATTTATAGAAAGTGAATATTAAAGACGTAAAATTCGTAAGAGATTTTAGAAAGTTTCAGTTTCGTAAAAGAAGGGTTCTCCTTTTTAGAAACATTCTAATATTTTTAGGAGATTCGTGAAAAATAGTAATTTTTTAGGATTAACTGTCTAATAAAAACTTTATTTTTTTCTAGAATTTAAAGAGAGTGAATTTTAAAGACGTAAAATTTGAAAGAGACTTTAGAAAATTTCAGTTTCGTAAAAGAAGGGTTCTCCTCCGAGAAGCACTCTAATATCTTCAGAACATTCGTAAAAAATAGTAACTTTGTAAAATAAACTATTAAATAAAAGCTTTTTTTTCTTCTAGAATTTATAAAAAGTGAATATTAAAGACGTAAAATTGATAAGAGATTTTAGAAAGTTTCAGTTTCGTAAAAGAAGGGTTCTCCTTTGAGAAACATTCTAATATCTTTAGGAGATTCGTAGAAAATAATTTTTTTTTGAGATTAACTATCTAATAAAAACTTTATTTTTCTCTAGAATTTAAAGAAAGTAAATTTTAAAGACGTAAAATTTGGAAGAGGCTTTAGGAAATTTCAGTTTCGTAAAAGAAGGGTTCTCCTTCGAGAAGCACTCTAATATCTTCAGGAGATCCGTAAAAAATAGTAATTTTTCAAGATAAGCTATTTAATAAAAGCTTAAGTTTCTTCTATAATTTATAAAAAGTGAATATTAAAGACGTAAAATTCGTAAGAAATTTTAGAAAGTTTCAGTTTCGTAAAAGAATAGTTCTCCTTTGAAGAGCACTCTAATATCTTCAGGAGATTCGTAGAAAATAGTAATTTTTTAAGATTGAATATCTAATAAAACTTCTATCATTTTCTACAATTTATAGAAAGTAAATATTAAAGACGTAAAATTTGTAACAGATTTTAGGAAGTTTCAGTTTCGTAAAAGAAGGGTTCTCTTTGAGGAGCACTCTAATATCTTTAGAAAATTCGTAGAAAATAGTAGTTTATCAAGATTAAATATCTAATAAATTCTTTATTTTTCTCTAAAATTAACTATCCAATAAAAGCTAAATTCTTCGCTTGAATTCATAGAAAGTAAATATTAAGGACGTAAAATTCATAAGAGATTTTAGGAAGTTTCAGTTTCGTAAAAGAAGGGTTCTCCTTTGAGGAACACCCTAATATCTTCCGGAGATGCAACAAATAGTAATTTACCGAAATTAATATTTTAATAAAAACTCCATTTTTTTTCTAGAATTTACAGAAAGTGAATTTTAAAGACGTAAAATTCGTAAAAAATCTTAGGAAATTTCAGTTTCGTAAAAGAAGGGTTCTTCTTTAGAAAACACTCTAATATCTTTAAAAGATTCGTAGAAAATAGTAATTTTTTTAAGAATAACTATCTAATAAAAGCTCCATTTTTTTCTAGAATTTATAGAAAGTGAATATTAAAGAAGTAAAATTCGTAAGAAATTTTAGAAAGTTTCAGTTTCATAAAAGAAGGGTTCCCCTTTGAGAAACATTCTAATATCTTTAAAAGATTTGTAGAAAATAGTAATTTTTCAAGATTAATTATTTAATAAAAACTCTATTCTTCTCTAGAATTTATAGAAAGTGAATATTAAAGACGTAAAATTCATAAAAGAATTTAGGAAGTTTCAGTTTCGTAAAAGAAGGGTTCTCCTTTGAGGAACACTTTAATATCTTTCGGAGATTGGTAGAAAATAGTAATTTATTGAGATAAACTATCTAATAAAAACTTTATTTTTCTCTAGAATTTATAGAAAGTAAATTTTAAAGACGTAAAATTCGTAATAGATTTTAGGAAATTTCAGTTTCGTAAAAGAAGGGTTCTCCTTTGAGAAACACTCAAATATCTTCAGGAGATTTGTACAAAATAGTAATTTTTTAAGATAAACTATCTAATTAAAGCTCTATCTTTTTCTAGAATTATTAGAAAGTGAATATTAAAGACCTAAAATTTGTAAGAGATTTTAGAAAGTTTCAGTTTCGTAAAAGAAGGGTTCTCCTTTGAGAAACATTCTAATATTTTTAGGAGATTCGTGAAAAATAGTATATTTTTAGGATTAACTGTCTAATAAAAACTTTATTTTTCTCTAGAATTTAAAGAGAGTGAATTTTAAAGACGTAAAATTTGGAAGAGACTTTAGAAAATTTCAGTTTCGTAAAAGAAGGGTTCTCCTCCGACAAGCACTCTTATCTCTTCAGAACATTCGTAAAAAAGACTAGTTTTTTAAAATAAGATATTAAATAAAAGCTTTTGTTTTTTCTAGAATTTATAAAAAGTGAATATTAAAGACGTAAAATTGATAAGAGATTTTAGAAGGTTTTAGTTTCGTAAAAGAAGGGTTCTCCTTTGAGAAACATTCTAATATCTTCAAGAGATTCGCAGAAATTAGTAATTTTTTGAGATTAGCTATCTAATAAAAACTTTATTATTCTCTAGAATTTAAAGAAAGTGAATTTTAAAGACGTAAAATTTGGAAGAGACTTTAGGAAATTTCAGTTTCGTAAAAGAAGGGTTCTCCTCCGAGAAGCATCCTAATATCTTCAGGAGATTTGAGAAAAATAGTAATTTTTTCAAGATAAGCTATCAAATAAAAGCTTTAGTTTCTTCTAGAATTTATAAAAAGTGAATATTAAAGACATAAAATTCGTAAGAGATTTTAGAAAGTTTCAGTTTCGTAAAAGAATGGTTTTCCTTTGAGGAGCACTCTAATATCTTTAGAAGATTCGTAGAAAATAGTAATTTTTTAAGATTGAATATCTAATAAAACTTCTATTATTTTCTAGAATTTATAGAAAGTAAATATTAAAGACGTAAAATTTGTAACAGGTTTTAGGAAGTTTCAGTTTCGTAAAAGAAGGGTTCTCTTTGAGGAACACTCTAGTATCTTCAGAAGATTCGTAGAAAATATTAATTTTTCAGGATAAATTTTCTAATAAATACTCTATTCTTCTCTAGAATTTATAGAAAGTGAATATTAAAGACGTAAAATTCATAAGAGATTTTAGGAAGTTCCAGTTCCACTCTAATATATTTCAGAGATTTGTAAAAAATATTAATTTACCGAGATTAACTATATAATAAAAACTTCATTTTTTTCTAGAATTTATAGAAAGTGAATTTTAAAGACGTAAAATTCGTAAGAGATTTTAAGAAATTTTAGTTTCGTAAAAGAAGGGTTCTTCTTTAAGAAACACTCCAATATCTTTAAAAGATTTCTAGAAAATAGTAATTTTTCAAGATACACTATCTAATAAAAGCTCTATTTTTCTCTAGAATTTATAGAAAGTGAATATTAAAGACGTAAAATTTGTAAGAGATTTTAGATAGTTTCAGTTTCGTAAAAGAAGGGTTCTCCTTTGAGAAACATTCTAATATCTTTAAGAGATTTGTAGAAAATAGTAATTTCTTAAGATTAATTATCTAATAACAACTCCATTCTTCTCTAGAATTTATAGAAAGTGAATATTAAAGACATAAAATTCATAAGAGATTTTAGGAAATTTTAGTTTCGTAAAAGAAGAGTTCTCCTTTGAGGAACACTCTAATATCTTCCGGAGATTTGTAGAAAATGGTAATTTACCGAGATTAACTATCTAATAATAACTTTATTTTTCTCTAGAATTTATAGAAAGTAAATTTTAAAGACGTAAAATTCGTAAGAGATTTTAAGAAATTTTAGTTTCGTAAAAATAGGGTTCTTCTTTAAGAAACACTCCAATATCTTTAAAAGATTTCTAGAAAATAGTAATTTTTCAAGATACACCATCTAATAAAAGCTCTATTTTTCTCTAGAATTTATAGAAAGTGAATATTAAGGACGTAAAATTTGTAAGAGATTTTAGATAGTTTCAGTTTCGTAAAAGAAGGGTTCTCCTTTGAGAAACTTTCTAATATTTTTAAAAGATTTGTAGAAAATAGTAATTTCTTAAGATTAATTATCTAATAAAAACTCCATTCTTCTCTAGAATTTATAGAAAGTGAATATTAAAGACGTAAAATTCATAAGAGATTTTAGGAAGTTTCAGTTTCGTAAAAGAAGGGTTCTCCTTTGAGGAACACTCTAATATCTTCCGGAGATTTGTAGAAAATAGTAATTTACCGAGATTAACTATCTAATAAAAACTTTATTTTTCCCTAGAATTTATAGAAAGTAAATTTTAAAGACGTAAAATTCGTAATAGATCTTAGGAAATTTCAGTTTTGTAAAAGAAGGGTTCTCCTTTGAGAAGCACTCAAATATCTTCAGGAGATTCGTAAGAAATAGTAATTTTTTAGGATAAATTATCTAATAAAAGCTTTATTTTCTTCTAGAATTAATAGAAAGTGAATATTAAAGACCTAAAATTCGTAACAGATTTAAGGAAGTTTCAGTTTTGTACAAGTTCCAATCTTCCTAATAATTTGAGATTTAAAGTAAGTCATTATGGTGCTCAGTTGTGTTTATATCATGCTTTGCCATTTCTTTGCCAGTTGCTTCGTCTAGATTTGTAGAAGAAGCAACTGGCGCAGAAAAAGTCAATAAACTGAAATAATGTAAACATAATTGCGCAAAGAAGATGCAGAGAATGTCTAAAAAAAGATTATTTTTAATATTTGGAGAATACTTTAACATCTTCCATGTTAGAAAACTAGGAAAATATTTGACTGGTATTTTTTTAAATACCAATACCAATCAAATTTCATGATGTTCCATAAAATTACTAATATTATTAAAGGTTTGTCGAAAGCTCTAAAATGTCTGTGTTTCAAGGTTTTTAATTACCTTGAAATTTAACAAAACTTCGAATCATTATCTCTCTGAAGATGACAGCTCCGCTATCGAAACACGTTAGAGCAACCTCTGTTGTGTTTTTTAATCCTTTTTGATTAAAGGGGACAAGATTTAAATTTCAATTTTCGAATTACTTCTTCATTTCTCTATTCATGACTATTAAACTTTATTAACGAATAAAAAGCAATAGATATTAAAAAATTTTAATATCTGTAGCTTTTTAATCGTTAATAAAGTTTAATAGTTATAAATATTAAATAATTCAACAAAGTAGGGGTCGAAAAGGTCAATTATTTTTCTAATAAAATTTGAAGAAAGCTGTAAACACCTTAAAAGCCTTGAGTATTTTTACAAAGTTAAATCCTTTAGGAATTTGGATTTTCCAAAAGAATAATAATTTAGTAGACTTCTGAGGACATTTGAAATTATACATAAGTTAATGAACCTTCTAATTTGTCAAAATTAGCAAAGAAATAAAAATGGAGGAAAAAGAACAATTAAAAAAGATACAACAATTAATAATAATCGATGGTGCAACTTGAACATAGAGAAGTATTTCAAAAAAATTAGATTTGACCATGCAGCAGTATCTACTATGTCCAATAACAACATACTAAGTGTTTTATTTAAAAAAATATTTTGGTGGAAAAAAAATCAGTTATGGTTATGGGCTATTGAAAACTGCAGCGTTTGTTATCCTACTGCGTGCACCCTGTTAAATAAATCAACATTTTTTCTAAATATAAAAACTATTGTGAGACCCATTAGCTAATATTAAGTTAAAATTGAAATATAATTGCTTAGTTGACATTTCTTTCAAGCTAAACATCAAAATCTCAGCATTTTAACATTTTTTCTTGTAAGTTGACTTATATTATCAACACTTAAGGCTTAAGGCAATCTCAGGTTTAAAAACCGCTCCCATATTACTAAATAATCAATAATTATTTTGAATGGAAGAAATCCAAGCACGACTGCAATAAAAAATCGTTTGAACTATATTTATGAAGAACTGGAATACCGTAGCATGATGTGATGAAGAGTTAATCTATGGGAATGGATTTATGTGACTGATGTAGGTGCCAACATCCTATAATTTCTTATAATTCATTCGTTTCTAAATAACTCCGGCGGAAAACAACAATATTATTAATTAATTTGACATTTTACCAAGTAAGAATAATTAAACGTCCATAGGATGCACGTTTTTAATCAAATTTACTCAACCTTCTCTTAAACGATGTATTACATCCTCTAAAAATATGGTGGTACTATTTTGGTGGACTGAAGTTAGCTTTAGTGGGCTGGTCCTTAACTATCTTGGTTATCCTTGGTTAACAGACAGTTTCTTTCCGAAAAATTGAAATACAAATCTTGTCTTCTGAAACCAAGAAAGATTAAAAAACACAACAAAGGTTGCTCTAACGCGATTCGATAGCCAAGCTATCATTTTCAGAGAGATCTCTCTCTCTATCATTTTCAGAGAGATCTCTCTGAATATGATAGCTTGGCTATCGAATCGCGTTAGAGCTACCTTTGTTGTGTTTTTCAATCTTTCTTGGTTTCGGAAGACAAGATTTGTATTTGAACTTTTCGGAAAGATACTGTCTGTTAACCAAGGATAACCAAGATAGTTAAGGACCAATACACTAAAGTTAACTTCAGTCCACCAAAATAGTACCACCACATTTTTAGAGGATGAAAATACATCGTTTGAGAGATCTTTCTGAAAATGATAGAGAGAGATTCAGAGAGATCTCTCTAAAGATGATAGCTTGGCTTGATAGATTTGTATTTCAATTTTTGAAGATAACCAAGGACCAGTCCGTTGCACCAAAAAAAATCTCTATGAAGATGAGGGTTTGGGTATCGAAACGCATTGCCGCAGCTGTTGTTGTGTTTTTTAATCTTGCTTGCTTTCAGGGGGCAAGACTTGTATATCAATTGTTGGCAGTACTATCTTGCCTCAAAAAAAATTGATGGCAGACTACGTGCTGTTAAACTTATTATGGAATCACCATTACATCTATAAATTGACACAAACCGAGTGCTTTGAAACGCAAGTGGTTGTTGTGATTTTTTTGTTAATTTTTCTTAGTTTTAGAAGACAAGATTTCAGTTTTTGAAAATAACCAAGGAGTACTACATTCGACCACTTTAAGTCTTACTTATTTGAAATTGAAATTTGTTGATATTTTCGTTCGAAATAAGTACCACCTAGGTACCTATGGTATTATTTTAGTAAGAGGTATCCTAGTCCAAGACAAAAAATGAATGAATCTAAAAAAAATGTTGGCCATTCTTTGAACCAAGATATTTTTAATCCAGCTTTACATTTCGATTTCGCTAGACTTTAGCACTTTTTGTTTAATTGTAAAATACAAATTTACAATTGCAATTAAAATATTGGTTTTAAACTTGAAATTTCAATAACTAATTCAAGAGTTTCTTGGGTATTTTTTTCAGAGTTGTGTTTTTTAGTTTTTAAATAGAGCATTCTTCGTTGAATTTTTTAATCTTTGAAGAGAGCGACATTTGTTCTGTTTTTCAATCTTTCTTGGTTTCAGAGGACAAGATTTGTATTTCAACTTTAAAAGATAACCAAGGACTAGTCCATTGCACCAAAAGAGCAAGCTTTGTTGCGTTTTTTAGGCTTTAAATAAAGTAACCTTCGTTGTGTTTTTTAATCTTTAAAAAGAGCAACCTTTGTTGTGTTTTTTAATTTTTGTTGGTCTCAGGAGACAAGATTTGTATTTTAATTTTAGAAGATAACCAAGGACTAGTCCGTTGTACCAAAAGAGCAACCTTTGTTGTGTTTCTTAGTCCTTAAGTAGAGCAACCTTCGTTGTGTTTTTTAATCTTTCTTGGTTTCAGGGGACAAGATGTGTATTTCAATTTTAGAAGATAACCAAGGACCAGTCCGTTGCACCAAAATTTTTAAAAGGGTTAACATTGAACTTTAAATTTGAAATATTAACCTAAAATAAATGTTTAAAAGGAGGGACATTTTTTACTGTCGAGCTTATTGTCAAATTGTTGGTCTTATTCTCAAAATTTAATTTAATCTTGAAGCTTTAAATTGTAACGTAACAAAAAATTAGATACGAAAAATAAATATTATGAAAGGAGCTTTATAACATTAGACAACTGAGGTGCAATATACATCAGTTGTCTAATATTCATATGTAAATAAAAAATATTTATCGCAATCATTTCCCAAAAATTTCACGCTAAAGCCTTACGTAATAATAACTATAACATCAATTGTTAATTATTAATACTAAATTTTTTCGTAGGTACTAATTTATAAATTTTTAAAGTGTTTGCTTTTTCTGAATACCTTAAAAACAAGAACAACAATCTCTGCTGAATTCACACTAAAATGTTATTGATTTTTTAATTTTTTTTAATTAAAAATCGTTATCAATTGTGTTTATTTAAAAATTTGAAATCTGCTTACCGCTTTTATCTCCCGAGTAACGTCCAGTGCCATCATCGTGATACAATCCACTAAAATCAGGAATGTATTTTCCTTCGTCATCGGGTATATATTTTCCGGAATCGTCCGGAATATAATCACCTGAATGATCTACTTTGTAGTCCCCAATATCGTCATCGTCAACAGACAGTATTCTATCAACTAAGCATAGTAAAAGAACACTCTGCAACGGATAGAAGCCATGTTATTACAGAAAATCAAGAAGCTTGCATAAGCTAGAAATTCCTTCAACTATTTCAGAAAATCAAGAGCCTTGCATAACTTTTCTAAACATTTTATTTTGACTGTTAATAATCACAAAAGCAGATAGTGCATTGTAGCCCCCTTAAAATGATCTTTTCAATTTTCTTCTCTTCTTTTCGTTTAAAAATCAAAAGGGGAAGTTAGTTGTTATCTCCTTGTAGGGGTAGGGCAAATGTACCTTACAGTGGGGGGTCATTTTTTTTTTAATCCAAAAGGAAAAGTCAGTTTTTACCCTCTTGTAGGGGTAGGCAAATGAACCTTTTAAGGGGAAGACATTCATAAGATTTCGTTTAAAAAATAAAAAGGGAAGTTAGTTGTTACCCCCTTGTAGGGATGGGGCAAATAAACCTTTCAATAAAAGGTAACTTTTCGTCTTAAAATCAAAAGTGAAAGTTATTTTTCAAGGTAGACCCTTATTGACCGGAAATATTATGTTTTTTTCAATTTATTTAACATTTCTTCTGCCCAGTTTGGAAATATTTAAATATTTCCAAACTGGGCTGAAAAAATGTTAAATAAATTGAAAAAAACATGAAAGTTATTTGTTACCTTGTAGGGGTAGGGCAAATGAACCTTTCAATGAGAGGACACTCATAAGATTTCGTTTGGAGATCAAAAGAGGAAGTTGGTTGTTACCCCCTTATAAGGGTAGGGCAAATGACCTTCTAATAGGAGGTCACTTATAAGATTTTGTTCAAAAATCAAAAGGGGAAGTTATTTTTTACCCTCTTGTAGGGGTGGGGCAAAAAGCATCACAAAATGTACCAAACATGAAACGAAAATTGACCTATTTCGACAATTTTGGAAAAACTTTCCAATTTCATGGAATTTATTTCAATTAAGTTACCCCAATGTATATTTAGAATACTATAGAAAAGTGTTGCACAATTATTCATACAAAATATTATTTCTCCCAAAAAAAACACTAGAAAAAGTGCACTTAACACCATTTTAGATTCTAATGCACAGACCAATAGGTTTAAACATTTATTAGTCTTGAAGTTTAGAAACCAAAGACCGGTTTCGATCTTGTTAGACCTCTGTTAATAGTTTAGATACCTTTGGTTCACTGTACAGGCCTGGAGGGCTGCCTAAATTTGCAGTCTAGGTTGTATTCCACTTGCATACCATTTTACATATTTTTCCAAATTTCGATTTTTTTAATTTTCACCCCTTCTAAAGTCAACTTTTCCCAAAATTTCAACTTTGTTTCAAAATTCTGACTTTTCTCAACTATATTTTAAAAATGTTCATCTCTCTGAAAATTTCGTCTGTTGTTCAAAACCTATACTTTACGAGTATTTCTGCTTGTTTAAAAATTTGCTTTTTGACCATTTTTTTTCCAGATTTCAACTATTTTTGAACTTTGAACTTTAAATAAAAATGTATTTTTTGAATTATTAAATTTTTCTCCAAATTTCAGTTTTTGAAGATGTCGACTTTTTTATCAAAATTTCTACTTTTTTTAGAATTTCGATTTTTTAAAAAATACCTCGTTTTTTAATTTGTTTGATAAATTTTGGAAATTTTCCAAATTCTTGACTGCGGTTGGTATCTTGAGATTCAACCAGTTAACTATTCGATTTACGTAAATATCGATCGTAGTTCAAAATTTGCATATTTTTTGTGCTTTTGATTACGAATTCGTTGAATTATCTCATAAGTAGATTTCATCAGCTTAGGGGATCAATTGCTAGAAAGATTGATACAACTAAGTTCTATTTATAAATTGAAACTGAAACACCAATAAAACTTTAAAAATTAAGAACTTTCAGATAAATTTTTGTTTATTTAGAGGCTGAAATTTCGAAAAATTTTTCCTGGTGCTCAGCTACGTTGTATAAGAAACTTATGTGCAAAATTTCACACTTTAAGACCCGTTAGCTTAGATTATGGGCTATTTATCAACCAATGGTTAACATTTTGTTAAATAGTTTTAATAAGACTTAACAAATACCGTACAATTTTTCTAATTCATTCGTTAAAGGCCTAAAAAATTACTATGGAGGTTTTGGTCTTATCATATATGGATCCTAAAATCAGGTTTTTCCCTATATTCTTGCAAGCATTTTTTGAGCACTTCTAGGAGACTGAATAGTAATGTTAAGATACCTAATGTTATCAAAACATTCGAAAAATTTAATATTATATTTTTAATAATAATATATAACAATTCACTTTCCCTTGCTAACTACCTATCCATGGAAAAACATAATAAGAAATTGAAACTCAGAACAATTTCTCTCTGAAGATGACAGCTTGGCTGTCGAAACGCGTTAGAGCAACCTTTGTTGTGTTTTTTAATTTTTCTTGATTTCACGGGACAAGTTTTGTGTTTCAATTTTTGAAGATAACCAAGGACCAGTCCGTTCCATCAAACATAGTAAGAAATCACAAGGTTAATATTGGCGTTCTAAATTTCAAAAAAAATTGCTCAAGACATCCAAGCACTAAAAAAGTAGATTGCAATCGATCGATAATTCATCATAGCCAAAGTTATTGTGTTTGCATCACAGCAATGCATTACAACGCATTGTTTCATCTCTGAAAGTATCCAGTTGGTATAATCAGTTTCAAAATCAGCATAAATGATGTACGAAGCATTTTCTTAAAGGATATGTCACTAAATATAACTTACTTAGCATTTTAGATTGCTTTGTCAAGAATACATGCATATTCATTTTATCAAATTAGGTTTCCTTTGATGTTAAATTTATTCTTAGAATTGTAAAGTTCAAATTTAAAGAATAAGAGCAAAGTTTGAAGAAAAAGCCGACAATATTTCTAGAAAAAATTAAAAATTCCTATTTGTATACAGAATTTTTAAAATAAAGAACAATTTAGGAATCAAAAAAAAAAAACAATTTTTAAAAATAAATTAATTGTCAAAAATATTCTCATAATTTCGACTTTTAAAGTGGGAATTTGATCAGCTATCACTAAATAATTTTCAACAGGAAGCAGTAAATTTTCAAAACTGCAACCACAACTTTTGAGCCACAACTTTTGCAACCACAACAAATAAAAATGATTATTTTATTGGAAATATGGCACCTTTGAAAATTTAAAATATCTTTTTGGTATCTGTTTTTGAAGATTCAATTCAATGTTAAAATTATGCTGTTGCATTTTATTAGAAAAAAAAATTCCAAAATTTTTAGTTAATTGTGGTTATCAAAACGTAGAATTTTTGGGACCAGGGATTTTTTTTTTGATGGAACGGATTAATCCTTGGTTATCTTCAAAAATTGAAATACAGAACTTGTAGTGTGAACTGTAGTTTCTCTCTAAAGATGACAGTTTGGCTGTCGAAACGCGTTAGAGCAAACTTTGCTGTGTTTTGTAATCTTTCTTGGTTTCAGGGGACAAGTTCTGTATTTCAACCAGGGATTTAGTTTTGACTGCTAGTCCGAGAAATATTAGTTATTTATTTATTTATTATTCATGAAATGTCAAATACAGTGAATTGAAAAGGTTGACTTACATGCAAAATTGGTCAAAAGGACCTTAAATTCTTTTTTTTGTGTGGCTGCAGTTCACCATTGTACAGTCTGTGAGTTAAAATAAGGAGACACTGAACATTTTTAAACGATTTTTTCTTAAGTCAGCATTCAGTACACGATAATTTCAAATAAATTAAATTATTTCTTAAAATTGTGATATTAAGGTGACAATGTCGCTACCTTAGTCGAATAATCGAGGTAAAGTTCCAAATTTCTTAATATATGAACTTGAAATAAGTCAAAATTTTGCTACCACAGTCAAAGTAAAAAAATGTTTCTTTTTTTTTGGTCTAAGCTTTGCAGTTTGGTCAAAAACTTTTAAAGGCAAAATTTTAATGCTTCGAAAAAGTCAAAAACTTTTTTTATAATTTATGGCAACGTAGTTAATCTATATTCTACATACAGGTTAAAATTTAGGTAGTTAAGGATCTCAACTGGGACACATGCGTTCTTCGTCTAAAGAGCCAAACATTTTAAATTCGAAATGTTTCGAAAGACCCAAATTTTTTTTTTATAATTTATGGCAACGTAGTTAATCTATGTTCTACATACAGGTTAAAATTTAGGTAATTAAGGATCTCAACTGGGACACATGCGTTCTTCTCGTCTAGAGAGCCAAACATTTTAAATTCGAAATGTTTCGAAAGACCCAAAAACTTTTTTTATAATTTATGGCAACGTAGTTAACCTACATATGGCCACATCTGATTTAACAATTAAGTAATTAAGGATTTCAACTGGGACCCATTCGTTTTTTGTCTAGAGAGCCAAAAATTTAAAATTTTAAAAGTCGAAATTTTAATATTGTCGAAAGACCCAAATAAAAAATAATTTTTTTTAATTTTGAGTTCATGGTTTGCATATCTTAAATCAAAATTTCAAGAAAAACGTTCCAAATTTTAGAAAAAACGTTCGAAATTTTTAAAAATATAGTTATTTCACTATTTTCAGTTCAACTTCTAAGATTAATCTCACAACTTCAAATTTAGAGACATAATTTCAGGATATGAGTTTTGTAAAGAAACTTTAAAATTGAAGATACATTTTCTTATTAAAGTCGAAATTTTATGGAAAACAACGAACATTGAATCTTTTAAAAACATTAAATTGTCATGTTAGCAGTCATTTTGCTTTTCTTGAATACTTTTACATATAATTAAATAAACATATACATATAATACATATAAAAAAATAGTTTTTCTTTATAGTCCCATTCGTAAAACTAGAATTAGTTTTAGGTTCCAAAATTTCGAGTTAGAAAAGGAATTTTGTTTTTATACTCACAAATTTGAGCATTTTAGGTTTGGTGTCAAACTTTTAGAAAAAGACCTAAAAATTTCCAACGGTGACATATTTGAATATTCAAGTTAAAAGTCCCAGTATCAGAACCAAAATTTCTAGCTCAACCTTTAAAATGTTAGAATTAAAATCAAAAAACTTTGAAATTTCAACAAAAAAATTCTCAATATTTGAATAGTACATGCTAATGATTTTTAATGTAACTAAAATGTTGTAATTAAAAACTGAAATAATAAATACAATTAATTAATTAAAATTTATAATAAAACTGTTACTATCTGAGACATTCTGCCCTAAATGGCATATAAAAATTTGAAACAATTCGGATTGAATTTTTCAGTTTTCGTTCTGAAGATCCAACGGAAAAAATTAGTAAGATCTCGAGGAATTTCCTCAATTAACTAACTGGGTGTGCAACCGAGCCAACATGCAGTAAAGAGTGCACTTACCATCACTTTCATTGTCGCCGTTCTGAATTACTTCACAGTAAATACAACACTGAATCTGCCATATTTACTTCTCGTTTATATGACGGAGAGGGTGTCAAGATCACGATCATTTTTACATACACCGAAGAATCTGCCCATCAGATTGATCGTTATCGAAGGAAGTTCGAAACAATGAAGAATTTATGGAAATGAAGGATCAGTCGGCAAAAGACACGGTTTTTTTTCAGATGTTTATGATTTCATCGCGGATGCGAGAAAACTGATGCAACCACTAACATTTCTTTGGTAAAATGCAATATTTTCGAAGATCCTAACTTTAATCTTTTTTGGAATTTAGATAACGATAATAAATGAATCCGATTTATTTTTGTTTTTTATTTTTTTTCATTTCATTTTCACATCATTTTCATTCATTTCATTTTTTTCATTACTAACTGAAAAATTTTTCCAATTAATAAACTGCGATATTTAAAAAAACTGTAGAGCCAAATTATTTCTGTAAAAATAAAATCAGTTTGACTTACAGTTTGTTGAGATTTTAACAAAGTTTTAAAATTGGTTCAAAGTCTTGTCACTCAATTATTAAAAATTTTTGTAGTCAAAGAAGGTATTGGGATAAAAAAAAGACTATTTTTTGAGCTTAAGCTGAAGCAATCACTTTAAATACGAAATTTTGCTAATGAAAGAATAAATTCGAAAAAAACGAACTTTTATAATTAAATGTGTAGCTTCACATTTTTTGTTTAATTACTTTATTTAACATTTCTACAACCCACTTAGGAAATATTTAATTTTTTAAGGTTTTTTTACTTTCAGGTCCTTATTAACTCGTCTTGCATTATATATTTTTTTTATTTTAGCTTACCCAGCCCAAATTTTTTTTGCTAGTTTTGTAAAACAATTTGTTGGTAATTTTTTGAAAAATTTAGATATTTTTAAACTGAACTCTTAATTTTAAATTTGGGACATTAAACGTTGATGTTGAATATCGAAGAAAACGTCAAATTTTCTTAATTAAACGACAATTTGTATTTGACATTTTGAGATAAACCTTTCGAGATTATAATTAACTTCAAAATTTGCATATTTTTTGTTAAAATTATGTTTTATCATTAAAATCTGGCTCTAACCATTTAATTAAAATTAAATGTTTCGGACAAAAGATGAAATCTCTGGAAAAAAATCGAATTCTCATCTTTAAAAATTTAAAAATTTGTACAAGGATGAAATAGTGTGAAACAAAATAAAATTTGGACATTTTAACTTTTTTTTTAAGTCTAAAGAAGGTTTCAGCCCTTTACCACATCGGCAATTAAATAAATAATTACGCAATACGTATTTCGCCAGCAGAACTGGCATTTTCAATTTTTAATTTTATCACAGAAGATTAATTTAAAAGTCGAATTCGAAGTCAAAAATTTGAGACTAAAGTCAAAATTCAGAAGAAAATTAAGTTTAACTTTTGAAATCTCGACTGTTGATTGCGATGGTAGGAAAATCAATTTTAAGTAGTGGTACGGAATCCAGAATCCAGAATGATGCGCGACAAATCCACAGGAAAATCGAATCGTACAAAAAAATTAAGAATCGCTGATACACATAATTGAAAAATTTTCACTTTTTTTGTTAAATAACATTTCTAACCAGGTTCGGTCATAGCAAATATTTATAGAAACATCGTAGAATGTTTAGTATCTGTTGTTGTTTTAATGATTCAAAAATTGAAATACAAATCTTGTCCCCTGAAACCATGAAAGATTAAGAAACAGAACAGAAGAACAGAGGTTGCTCTAACGCATTTCGATAGCCAAGTTGTCATCTTCAGAGAGATTCAGAGAGTTTTTTCGTCTTTCTCGGTTTCAGGGGACAAGATTTGTATTAAAATTTCTAAAGATAACCAAGGACCAGTCCATTCCACCAAAAAAAAAACTTTGCTTTTAAATTTCTAGTGAGAGCTAAACTTTCAAGTAAAAACATAAATTAAAAATCATTAATGGTTACATTTTTTTTTACTTAACTTATACTCAAATATTGATGTGTTGTTTGTTGACAGTGAATGTTAACAATAAATGAATTCGTGTTTGTAATAACAACGATCCCTTACCTTAGAATATGACAAATGTAAGATAAGGATATCTGATGTTAAGACAAATTATAACAAATTGGTGTTTCAACGACATCCTGACGTTGCAATTTAATAAATATTTAACCTTTAATCATAGGAGTGCGTCGTGTAATATCGTAACATCATATCCATCTAATTTTTTGCTTCCTTGCCCTCTCGGAGTAGTCTCAAGGTGATATGATAGCACCTTTAGCTCGACTATTCAGATCACATAATCAACTACAACTAAGACAAAATCCCAATAAAAATTATGTTTGTTATTTTTAATTGATCTTTGGTAAACGTTTTTTGAGAGAAAAATCTCTTCCTGGATAGACTACATAAAGAGAAATTTTCAAAGAAAAATCCATTCTAATAAAAACATATTTACAAATGGGCCATGTTACGAAAGCATCAATTTAGACATCCAGATTAACATCGATAGCAGGATATCGAGGATCGAAATCAAAGCATGAATATAAGAAATATCTCTATTAAATGTCATTCATTGTTTATTAGCTTTTATTTTGCCAGTTGCTTCCTCCACAAATCCAGATTTAAGTTATCTTTGTTGAAAGCCAAAACAAGAGAAGAAAAGTAAAAGCGAAAATTAAGTTGGAGAAGAAAAATCTTAACCCTACTCTTGATTTTAGGTCTTGTTCTCAAAATTATATTTTCCACTTAATTTGCCTCTTTCAAGCAGCAAAGAAACTAATTATGATAGCACTATATCATTCGGACAATTGCGCATTTTAATTAACTAAATCATGGATAGAAATAAGCTTCTCGCTTGATCTAATGTTGGGGTCTCCAACTGAAACGTAGAGAAACTGAAGGAATGAAAATACTTTAGGTTTTATACAACGCGTCGATGATTCAGGAGCTGATCGAAATACAATTCAGGAAAATTAAAATTACTAAAAACGAGGCAATTTGTATTTAATTTCAAGATTAGTAGCGAATGGATTACTTTTTAGTTACAAATAAACTTCTCGTCTATTTCAATGCTGGAGTTTTTATCTGAAATGTGGAATAACATTGAAATAAATTAAAATATTGTACAAAATTTGCCTGAAGTAAATGACTTGTGTAACCATTAAAGTCAAATGAGTTGGAATTATTCGAAATAGAGTGTGTTTGCATTTTCTTTTCATCGTGAAAATAGAAGCATGGAGACTCACGCTTATAGCGTTAACCACACTTAAACGGCTATGGATTTTAGTTGATTAAATCAATAAAAATAAGCAAGCTTCTCGCTTGCTCTAATGTTGGGGGCTCCAACTGAATCACAAAGAAACTGAAGGAATGAAAATATTTTATGTTTGTTGCAACACAGCGATGACTTAAGCGGTGATGGAACTACATTTTAGGAAAATTAAAATTACTGGAAACGTGGCAATTTCTATTTAATTTTAAAAATAGTAGCGATTGGAATAATTTTAGTTACGAATAGACTTCTTGCCAGTTCCAATGCTAAAGTTTTTATCTGAAATGTAAAACAGCATTAAAATAAAACGAGATATTGCACGAAAGTTGCGTGGAGTAAATGACTTGTGCAACCAGCAAAGTCAAATGAGTTAAAATTAGTCGAAATATAGTGTGTTTGCATATTCTTTTTATCGTAAAATAGAAGCAAAGAGACTCACTCTTATAGCATCAATCACACTTGAACGACTATGGATTTTAGTTCATTAAATCAATAAAAATAAGCGAGCTTCTCGCTTACTCTAATGTTGGGGTCTCCAACTAAATCATAAAGAAACTAAAGGAATGAAAATATTTTATGTTTATTACAACACAGCGATGACTTAGGCGGTGATGGAAGTACATTTTAGAAAAATTAAAATTACCGAAAACGTGGCAATTTGTATTTAATTTTAAAAATAGTAGCGATTGGAATAATTTTAGTTACGAATAGACTTCTTCCCAGTACCAATGCTGAAGTTTTTATCTGAAATGTGAAACAGCATTGAAATAAATCGAAATATTGTACGAAATTTGCCTGAAGAAAATGACTTGTGCAACCATTAAAGTCAAATGATTTAGAATTATTCGAAATAGAGTGTGTTTGAATTTTCTTTTCATTGTGAAAATAGAAGCAGAGTGACTCACTTTTATGGCGTTAACCACACTTAAACGGCTCTGGGTTTTAGTCGATTAAATCAATGAAAATAAACGAGCTTCTCGCTTGCTCTAATGTTGGGGTCTCCAACTGAATCACAAAGAAACTAAAGGAATGAAAATATGTTATGTTTATTGCAACACAGCGATGACTTAAGCGGTGCTGGAACTACATTTTAAGGAAATAGAAAGTACTGGAAACGTGGCAATTTGTATTTAATTTTTAAAATAGTAACGATTGGAATAATTTTAGTTACAAATAGACTTCTTGCCAGTTCCAACACTAAAGTTTTCATCTAAAATGTAAAAAAGCATTGAAATAAATCGAAATATTGCAGGAAATTTGCCTGAGGTAAATCACTTGTGCAACCATTAAAGTCAAATGAGTTAGAATTATTCGAAATAAAGTGTGGTTGAATTTTCTCTTTATCGTGAAAATAGAAGCAGAGTGACTCATTCTTATAGCGTTAACCACACATAAACGGCTATGGAATTTAGTTGATTAAATCAATGAAAATAAACAAGCTTCTTGCTTGCTCTAATGTTGGAATCTCCAACTGAATCACAAAGAAACTGAAGAAATGAAAATATTTTATGTTTGTTGCAACACAGCGATGACTTAAGCGATGATGGAACTACATTTCAGGAAAATTAAAATGACTGAAAACGTGACAATTTGTATTTAATTTTAAAAATAGTAGCGACTGGAATAATTTTAGTTACGAATAGACTGCTTGCCAGTTCCAATGCTAAAGTTTTTATCTGAAATGTGAAACAGCATTAAAATAAATCAAAATATTGCACGAAATTTGCCTGGAGTAAATGACTTGTGCAACCAGCAAAGTCAAATAAGTTAGAATTATTCGAAATAGAGTGTGTTTGAATTTTTTTTATCGTGAAAATAGAAGCAGAGTGACTCACTCTTATGGCGTTAACCACACATAAACGGCTATGGAATTTGGTTGATTAAATCAATGAAAATAAACGAGCTGCTTGCTTGCTCTAATGTTGGGGTCTCCAACTGAATCACAAAGAAACTGAAGGAATGAAAATATTTTATATTTATTGCAACACAACGATGACTTAAGCAGTGATGGAACTATATTTAAGGGCAATTAAAATTATTGGAAACGTGTCAATTTGTATTTAATTTTAAAAATAGTAGCGATTGGAATAATTTTAGTTACGAATGGACTTCTTGCCAGTTTCAATGCTTAGGTTTTTATCTGAAATGTGAAATAGTACCAAAATAAATCGAAATATTGTACGAAATTTGCCTCAAGTAATGACTTGTGTAACGAGCAGTCAGATGGGTTAGAATTATTCGAAATAGCGTAAGTTTGCATTTTTTTTCAACGTAAAAATAGAGGCAGAAAGACTCACTCTAATAGTGTTAACCACATTTAAACTATTGGATTTTAGTTACTTAAATCAATGAAAATAAATATTATCAAAAATTATATTTTCCATTTAATCTGCAGATTTTTTCCAGATTTCAGGTTTTTTTCAGCAACTTTTAAGTTTACTGAAGCTGAGTTTTGAAAACATGGCAGATACTTAAACTCGAAATTTCCCGTTCCTTATTTTCTTTCTTTGAATTTCAACTCGTTTAAGTGCGATTTAAGAAATAAGTACAATTTGAGATTAAAGGGAAGGGATTGTTATAAAAATTTCAAATTTGAAAACACGGATATTCTTGAACTGAAGGAATTTAGTCTTCGTTTGCATACTTTTTAAGTTTACCTATCAAAATTCTCCAAATAAGAAACTGGAATGTTTAAAAATAGGTTTTTTGAAACCACCCATTTTTTTTTTCATTATCTTTAAAATTTAATATACAAATCTTGTCCCTGAAACCAGAAAAGACTAGAAAATTACAAGAGAGAGAGCAACTGTTGTTGTATTTTGTGACAACAACAGAGAGCAACTTTTGTCGTATTTTTTAACAACAACAGAAAGCAACTTTTGTTGTATTCTTTAATAAAACAGAGGGCAATTGTTTTTGTATTTTTTTATTCTTTCTTGGTTTCAGGGGGCAAGATTTGTATATTAAATTTTGAAGATAACCTAGGACAAGTGCTTGGTTTCAAAAAGCATATTCTTAAACATTTAAGTTTCTTATTTGGAGAATTTTGATAAGTATACTTAAAAAAATGTAAACAAAGAACAAATTCCTTATAATAATTTGCTTTGAGTTGAGAGTTTGTTTGCTTCTTAATCAAAATTTCTTTGATCTGGTGTTAGAAATTATATAAAATATCATTCTTCTGTCTTTATGTCACTTATTTCTGATAGATAATCGTAGTATTTTATAATTTGCATTAATTTTACGTATGCAACTATTATTAACTTTATCTTTATTGAAAGTTGCCTGCCAGTGCAACAAATTTTACCTTACCTACAATAAGTTACATAGAATGTCCACAAATTTCACTGACAAAGCTAGATAGTTGATTCAGGATGATAATAAATACGATTTACGAAAACAATTCAATAAAATTTTCAAGTCGTAGGATTGTGAAATTGTCAAGAAATAAATATTTAATTAATAACACCATTATCCCTTTACTGATCGTGTCAAAATTCCAAACAATCATTGGAACTACTAAAATTTTTGATTTTCCAATATCTTAGCTGAGCCAAATGAAACAAATAAAAAAATATTCCTATGTGGGGCACAAGATAACCTAGAACTGATCTCACGAGATATTTTTAGTTCATTTTTCCTGTAAGAATTGAAAAAAAATGGTTGAGTTATTAACCAAACTGAGATAGGGTTTGTTAAGCACTAGGAATTCATTTTTTAATATTTTTGCAGTATATGTATACCAAGTTCAAAAAAATACTAAAGAAAATGGAAAGAATTGGTTCAAATCACAAGGAATTTGGTAACTAGTATCTTCTTTTAAGTTAGTGAAAGATTTATTCTTGCAAAATAAGAACACTAGCGAATAAAAGAACTACTTAATTGATGTTGTCCGTATTTTGCCCAAATTTGGTAGCTTTAATAGCAACCATCAGAGAAATTTTAAATTAATGGGAAGCGAAATACTGTTTGCAAATTGCGTTTATCTTACAAATAGTACCAATAGTACCAAAGACAGTAATCATGATAGCACTGCCGTTACAGATTCTGATGAACTAAATAACTTTGTAAGAATAAATGGGCTTCTCGCTTGTTCTAATGTTGGGGTCTCCAACTAAAACGTAAAAAAACTGAAGGAACGACAATATTTTATGTAATTTAGAAGGTGTCCATGCCTTAAGCGGCTGCCGAAGTACCTTTCAGAGAAATAAAAATTACTGAAAATGGATGGAAAAACAAAATGAAAATTTTATAAGCATATTTTATTATAATTTAAACAGTCTATCTACAATTATCGTACTAATATTTACAACAATCCTTTGGATTTTTGGTATTCCAACGATCGGACGATGGCTTCAGGGATTTTTGGAATGTGGGCTCCTCTTGGTTGGAAACCATTTTCGTCAGCGGTATATTCAACTGTGTATACTACGTTATCGGGTCCGGTGTATGTGTAGTATCCACTGGCTCTCATGGCTTCTTCGGGGGTACCTTTGTTGGCCAATTTTCCTTGTTCTTCACCGGTGATACCGTTTTCGGTTTCGTATCTAAAAATTAAAACCAGAAGTGAGCCTTTGGCAAACCTTAATCAAAAACTGGACAATCTCACTGAGTTTGTTACAGATAATCTTTTTAAAGAATTAAAACAAGAGAAGACTGCAAACAGGCTCATTAAAATAACTTCGAGGATTGATTTGCCTAATTAGGTAATTAAATGAAAAGGAACTTCTTATTAAATCCAAAATTAATATAATAGGTGAATATTATGTAATAGTTGGGTGGGAATTTAAATTTTTAAGCGCGTCTGTCGAAGGTCCACAAACTCAGGACAGACGTCTACAAATTTTTATTAGAGAACTAATTTTAATTTTATGCAAATTCGACCATTAATGCAAATTTCTTCGAATAGTACCAGTTGATATTTAAAATTTTTAACTACAAGGTAATTCGAATAAATTGTCTTAAAATAACTGTAGCATATGGCTTTAATTTTAATGACACTTCTGAGGCGGTAATGAATTTATAATGAGGCGTTGAGCGAAATATTAATGAAAACGATGGCGTACGTTGACATCTTTTTATGTTGAAAAATTACTCGGACAATTAAATGTTACGAATTTTTATGATTAGGTACGGGTGGACGAGATCGTAGCAAAAAGATCAGATATCAAATCTGATAGATTTAAATGAATCATAAAGCATAGATAATACAAGGACAATTTTTGACCAAATCTACTCACAGTTTTATGCTGACGAGTTACTCTGATATTTGCCACTTTATTTACGAAGTATGAAACGCGTGAATTAAATTTCCATTTAATTCTCTAAGTTAAGAGTTGTTTGTGAAAGTGAATCAAGTCAAAATGGAAGAAGAGGTTGAAAGTGATTTTAGATTTTATGAAAAACTGAAGAAAAATGTAACAAACGTGCACACGCTCCCTTCGTTAGATACTTACACATAGTGATATCCATCAGTGTCAACTTGCTCAACTTTACGGATGATACCGTAGTTTCTGTTGTCGTAGTATCCAGCGGCGTTGCCGTGTTGTACGTACACATTCTGTCCTGCTCCAGCTTGTCCGTGTCCGGCACCATGTCCAACAACTACGTGTCCAGCTCCATGTTGTCCAGCTCCCTGTCCGTGACCGATTTGTATAAATCCAGCTTGTCCATTACCATTGCCAGCTTGACCGAATGCAACACCATTTCCATGGACTTGTCCAGAAACGCCAAAACCAACACCGTGTCCATGTCCTTGTCCGTTAGCTCCATTAATACCGTATTGGTTGGTGACTGTTGTTACGGTTACGACACCACCTTGTCCTTGTCCTGGTCTTTGTTGGTTGTAGTCTGTAAAGATACATCTTTATTTAGAACTAGCTTTTCAATTCACGGGAGTGAGAAAAACCAAACCACATCAAAGAGTTAATATACTCAAAAAAGAGAGTTGTAGATACATATTTATTTAGAACGACCCCTCAATATTCACTAAAATTGGAAAAAATCAACCCAGATCAAAGAGTTAATATACTTAAAAGAGAGTTGTAGTCTGCAAAGATACAACGACCCCCCAATATTCACGGCAAAACTACATCAAAGAGTTAATATACTCAAAAAAGAGTTGATACGTTTGCACTTACTTGCTCCAGAGTTGCCGAATTGGTCAGGGGTGTGCTTGTACTTTTCGTAGTCACCACTGTAAGCGCCGGAGCCGTCATGGACGTATTTACCGCTGTCATCAGGATGATATTTACCGTCATCACCACCGTAATAGCGACCATCGTTGGCACCGCTTCCGGTGTTGTAACGGTAAGTTTTGACTGTTACGACCTTCTTGACTGGCAGAGGAACCAACAAGTTTGATTGTGGTTTCACAATGTTGAATTGGGCGACGGCAGATGCCACAAGGGCGCAAACAAGGATGGCCTGAAATCAAACATTATTAGTTTGAAATCCTTACATCAATTTCAATCGACGAAGTACTAGTAATAAGATCAAAGAAAGTAGCTCTCTTGGTGTTCTTCAAACAAAGAATTTGGTAACTAGTATCTTCTTTTAAGTTAGTAAAAGATTTCGTTTTGCGGAAGAAGAACACTAACGAATAAAAGAACTACTTCATTGATTTTGTCCATATTTTGTCTAAATTTGGTATCTTCAATAGCAACCATGTAAGAAATTAAAATTAGTGGGAAGCAAAATTCTGTTTGCAAATTTGTCTTACAAATAATAGCAAAGAGAGTAATTATAATAGCACTGCGCATCCTAATTGTTATAAATTCTAATGAACTAAATAACGTTGTAAGAATAAATGGGCTTCTCGCTTGTTCTAATGTTGGGGTCTCCAATTAAAACGTAAAAAAACTGAAGTAACGAAAATATTTTATGTAATTTGCAAGGTGTCTATCCCTTAAGCGGGTGCCGAAGTACATTTCAGAGAAATAAAAATTAGTGAAAATGAGCCAAGTTCCATTTAATTTCAAAACGATTGCGAATGAAATAGATTTTGTTAGAAATAAGCTTTCCACTTTTTCTAATGCTTCAATGTTGCATTCAAACGTGAAAAGCACTGAAATTAACCGAAATATTATATGTATTTTGCCTGAAGTGATACGACCAAAATCAAAGAAATTAAAATTACTGGATAGGGTGGGAGTAGGGTGGCGACTTGTGTTTATCGTGAACATAGTAGGAAAGAAACTTATTATGAGAGCACCATATCATTTGGAAAATAACGCATTTTAATTAAGTAAATCATGGATATAAAAAAGCTTCTCGCTTGATCTAATGTTGGGGTCTCCAACTGAAACGTAGAGGAAATGAAGGAAAGAAAATACCTTAGGTTTTATGCAACGCGTCAATGACTTAAGAGGTGACCGAAATACATTTCAGGGAAATAACAAGTACTAAAAACGGGGCAATTTGTATTTAACCTTAAAAATAATAGCAAATGGAGTACTTTTTGGTTACAAGTAGACTTCTCGCCTGTTCCAATGCTGAATTTTTTTATCCGAAGAGAACATTGAAATATTACACGAAATTTGCCTAAAGTAAATGACTTGTGTAACGAGCAAAGTCAGTCAAGAATTATTTGGAATAACATTTACATTTTTTTTAACGTGAAAACAGGGGCAGAGAGATTTACTCTTATAGCGCTAACCACATTTAAACAGTTGGATTTTAGGTAATTAAATTAATAAAAATAAATAAGCTTCTTGGTTGTTCTATCGTTGGAGTCTCCAACTGAAATCCGGCGAAAATGAAGGAACAAACATTTTTTCTGTTTTTTACAACACGTCGATAGCTTAAGCGGTCATTATGATGCCCGCTTGAGTCATCGACATTTCAGAAAAATGAAAATGACGGGAACAGGACAATTTCTGTTAAATTTTAAAAATACTAGCGAATGGAAGAATTTTATCTACAAATGGACTTTTTTCCTGTTCTAATATTAAAATTTTTATCCAAAACGTGGAGAAACATTGAAATAAACCGAAATGTTTCACAAAATTTGCCTGTAATAAATGACTTGTATAAAGACAAAAGTAAAGGCGATTAGAATTATTGAGGAGCAAGTCTGTTTGCATTTTCTTTTCATCGTGAAAAAAGAGGCAGAGAGATTAATTTTTATAGCGTTAACCACATTCTCTCTGCTATGGATTATGATTAATTAAATCAATAAAAATAAATAAGTTTCTCGCTTGTTCTGATGTTGGGGTCTCCAACTGAAATACAAAAAAACTGAAGGAACGAAAATATTTTATGTTTTTCGCAGCACAGCGGTAACTTAAGCGGTGATCGAAATACTTGTCAGTGAAATTAAAATTACTGAAAACAAGGCCATTTGTGTTTAATTTTAAAAATAGTATCGAATGGAGTACTTTTTAGTTACAAATAGACTTCTCGCCTATTCCAATGCTAAATTTTTTTATGCGAAAAGTGAAACAACATCGAAATAAATTACAATATTACACGAAATTTGCCTGAAATAAATGACTTTTGTAACGAGCAAAGTCAGTCAAGAATTATTGGGAATAACATTTCCATTTTTTTTTGGCGTGAAAAGAGGGGCAGAGAAACTCACTCTTATAACGTTAACCACATTTAAACTGTTGGATTTTGGTTAGTTAAAATCAGTGAAAATAAATAGGCTTCTCGCTTGTTCTAATGTTGGAGTCTCCAACTAAAATACAGCGAAAATGAAGGAATAAAGATTTTCTCTGTTTTTTGCAAAACGTCGATAGCTTAAGCCGTCATTATGATGACCGCTTGAGCCATAGATATTTCAGAAAAATGGAAATGACGAAAAACAGGACAATTTTTGTCAAATTTTAAAAATACTAGCAAATGGGATAATTTTGGTTTCAAATGGACTTCTTGCGTGTTCTAATATTGAAATTTTTATCTAAAACTCAGAAAAACATTGAAATAAACCGAAACATTTCACGAAATTTGCCTGGAATAAATGACTTGTATAAAGACAAAAGTAAAGGCGATTAGAATTATTGAGGAGCAAGTCTGTTTGCATTTTATTTTCATCGTGAAAAAAGAGGCAGAGAGATTAATTTTTATAGCGTTAACCACATTCTCTCTGCTATGGATTATGATTAATTAAAACAATGAAATTAAATGAGTTTCTCGCTTGTTCTAATGTTGGGGTCTCCAACCGAAACACCAAGAAACTGAGGGAACGAAAATATTTTATGTTTTTTGCAGCGCAGCGGTAACTTAAGCGATGATTGAAATACTTGTCAGTGAAATTAAAATTACTGAAAATAAGCCCATATGTGTTTAATTTTAAAAATAGTAGCCAATGAATTAATTTTAGTTACAAATAGACTTCTCGTCTGTTCCAATGTTAAAATTTTCATCTGAAACTTAGACAAACATTGTAATAAACCAAAATATTGCGTGAAATGTGCCCAAAGTAAATCACTTGTTTAAAGATGAAAGTCAGTGGGATTAAAATTATTGAGAAGTAAGTCTGTTTGCATTTTCTTTTCATCTTGAAAATAAAGGCAGAGAGATTAACTCTTATAGCGTTAACCACATTCTACCTGTTATGAATTATGATTAATTAAATCAATGAAAATAAATGAGTTTCTCGCTTGTTCTCATGTTGGGATCTCTAACTGAAACACAAAGAAACTGAAGGAACGAAAATATTTTGTTTTTTGCAACGGATTGGTGACTTAAGCGGTAATCGAAATACATGTCAGGGAAATTAAAATTACTGAAAACAAGATTATTTTTGTTTAATTTTAAAAAAAAATAGCGGATAAATTAATTTTAGTTACAAATAGATTTGTCAATTCCAATGTTGAAATTTTCATCTGAAAAAACTTAGAAAACCATTGTATTAAACCGAAATATTGCATGAATAAAGCCTGGAATAAAGGACTTGTGTGAAGACGAATGTTAAGAAGATTAAAATTATTAGGAAAAAAGTCTGCATTTTCTCTTTATCATGAAAATAGAGGCAGAAAGATTACCTTTAATAGTGTTAACCACATTAAACATGTTATGGATTATAATTACTTAAATCAAAGAAAATAAATAGGCTTCTCGCTTGTTCTAATGTTGGGGTCTCCAACTTAAACACAAAAAAAAACTGAAGGAACGAAGATAGTTTATGTTTTTTGCAACGCGTCGATGACTTAAGCGGTGATTGAAATACATTTCAGAAAAATTAAAATTATTGGAAATGGGGCAATTGGTATTTAATTTTGAAAATAGTAGCGATTGGAATAATTTTAGTTACAAATAGACTTTTCGCCAGTTCCAATGTTGGAATTTTCATCTGAAACTTAGACAAACATTGTAATAAACCAAAATATTGCGTGAAATGTGCCCAAAGTAAATCACTTGGGTAAGGATGAAAATCAAGGGAATTAGAGATATTGGGAAGAAAGTCTGTTTGCATTTTCTTTTTAGCCTGAAAATAGAGGCAGAGAGATTTACTCTTATAGTGTTAACCATATTCTGCCTGTTATGGATTATGATTAATTAAATCAATGAAAACAATGAGTTACTCGCTTGTTCTAATGTTGGGGTCTCCAACTAAAACACAAAGAAATTCAAGGAACGAAAATATTTTATGGTTTTTGCAGCGGATTGGTAACTTAAGCGGTGATCGAAATACTTCTCAGGGAAATTAAAATTACTAAAAACAAGACCATTTTTGTTTAATTATAAAAAAAGTAAAGAATTAATATTAGTTATAAATAGACTTTTCGTGTGTTCCAATGTTGGAATTTTCGTCTGAAACTTACAAAACCATTGTAATAAACCAAAATATTGCATGACATTTGCCTGGACTAAAGGACTTGTATAAAGACGAAAGTCAAGGGGATTAAAATTATTGGAAAGAAAGTATGTTTGCATTTTCTTTTTATCATGAAAATAGAGGCAGAGAGATTACCTTTAATAGTGTTTACCACATTAAACATGTTATGGATTATAATTACTTAAATCAAAGAAAATAAATAGGCTTCTCGCTTGTTCTAATGTTGAGGTCTCCAACTTAAACACAAAAAAACTGAAGGAACGAAGATAGTTTATGTTTTTTGCAACGCGTCGATGACTTAAGCGGTGATTGAAATACATTTCAGAAAAATTAAAATTATTGGAAACGGGGCAATTGGTATTTAATTTTAAAAATAATAGCGATTGGAATAATTTTAGTTACAAATAGACTTTTCGCCTGTTACAATGTTGGAATTTTCATCTGAAATTTAAAAAACCATTGTAATGAACAGAAATATTGCATGAAATTTGCCTGGAGTAAGGGATTTGTGTAAAGACGAAAGTCAAGGGGATTAAAATTATTGGGAAAAAAGTCTGTTTGCATTTTCTTTTTATCATGAAAATAGAGGCAGAAAGATTACCTTCAATAGTGTTAACCACATTTAACATGTTATGGATTATAATTACTTAAATCAATGAAAATAAATAGGCTTCTCGCTTGTTCTAATGTTGGGGTCTCCAACTTAAACACCAAAAAACTGAAGGAACGAAGATAGTTTATGTTTTTTGCAACGCGTCGATGACTTAAACGGTGATTGAAATACATCTCAGGAAAATTAAAATTACTGGAAACGGGGCAATTCGTATTTTATTTTGAAAATAGTAGCGATAGGAATAATTTTAGTTACACATAGACTTTTCGCCAGTTTCAATGTTAGAATTTTCATGTGAAACGTAGAACAACATTGAAATAAACCGAAATACTGCAGGAAATTTGCCTCAAGTAAATGACTTTTGAAACTGGCAAAGTAACGAGTAACGAAAAAAAGGGTTAGGATTATTCGAAAAAGAGTTTCTTTTCAATTTGTTTTCATTGTAAAAATAAAAGCAGAGAGTTTATTTATTATTATAGCACTATTACATTCAAATTGTAACAGATTTTAGTTAATCAAATCAATAAAAATAAATGGGCTTCTCGCTTGTTCCACTATTGGAGTCTATGAGTAAAACATAAAAAAAACTGGGTGAACTAACTTTTAATGCGGTTATCAGTGAAATTTATACTAAAACTAGATCTAACAAATTTGAAACTACCCTCTTATTTTAAAGTTTTTGATGGAATGTCTTTACATTTTCACGAAATATCATACCATCACATTTAGACGATAAAAGATTTGAATTTCCAATAGCTCGACACCTTAAAAATCCCTTTTTTGATACAAAACGAATAATTTTATATTTTAGAAAGAAAATCAAACCCAATTGTGTTTCAGAGGTGATGAAGTGGCGTTTAAAAGATGTTTTTAAAAAGTGTATTGGTTATACACCAGAATTAAGATTCCAAAAATTTTTAATTCTAATTTAACGTGGATATTTAACTATTTTTTTAAAATCTGGGTACAAGAAGTATTAAAATTAAAAAATATAGGTGTATCGACATGTGCAATCATTGTAACCCTTTTTTAGCAATTAATTACCGTTAAATGATTACGTCTAATATATGCAAAGTAATTGTTAAAAAATATATCAGGATATGCGTTCACTATTACCCTAAACTAGCAACCTATTAATGGGATTTTATTACAATTGATATTCACTCAATAATTGGAATCACTATTAAAAAAGCTTGTGATTGATATTACAAGTTTTTGACTTATGCAATACAGTTAATTCATCATTAATCACCAAAAAAACTTTTAAAAAAGTAGCTTAAGTATTAGTAGATGCAACTAAATGAAAAACTTATTAATGAGTATAGTAGTAGTACTAGTACACACTTTAAAACAATTCGAAGCACGTAAAAAATCATCGATTGTAAAAATGAAATATGTGCATTTAGAAAAAAATGTTACTGTTTACTTACTTTGATCATTTTGGATGTTTGAGTCGAACTGTCTCCCAATTGGCAAAATTTGCTTTTTATATCCAACAAAACTTGAGCTTTGCCAAATTATTCAAATTAAAAGTTACATTATGCGTGCTCCAATCCGGTTTTTGTTCCCCACATGCAGATCATCCACGGTATAACGCTCTTGCTTCAGATGTCATTGTTTTTTCACATCCATTAATTTGAATGAATTAAGAAGTTGTCGGCGATTAGAAATATTTCAGTTGTAGGCGGAAGAAATGTTGTATTGCCAATATAACTTGTTAGTGATTTAGATATTTTGTATTTGTGTTGTTTACTGTTCCAAAGCTGAAATTTTTTATCCAAAAAGCAGAACAACATTGAAATAAATTGAAATATTGCACGAAATTTTGACTTTTGTAACAAGCAGTCAGTCAAGAATTATTTGGAAGTATAAACAGTATCGATTTGAATCTCAATGCAGGTGACGTCGTTGCATCTTTTGCTAATCTTTTTTGATTAGTGCGCTTGAAAATGCCAGTTCTCTGGCGAAATACGCATCGCGTAATTATTTATTTAATTTCCGATGTGGTAAAGGGGTGAAACCTTCTTTGGACAGTATAAACATACTTTGATTGTCTGGCACTGAACACATTTCGTGTTTTTCTTGATTGTATAAGTCAAGAAAATTTTAGCTTTCAGTCCCTCCTTAACTAATAATATTAATTGGAGGTTTGTAACTACAATTTTTTTGAGGTCCTGAGTCCAAATGGGAACAAAACATCGATGTGGCCAACAACCCTTTTACATTTTATTTTTTTAAAACTGTGTTTTGAACAACTAACCTAAAAATAGATTTTACGTTTATAAGAAAGGATCTAAATTTTGATTATTTTTCTTTTGTGTCAAGTTTTCTTTTTGAAATTTTGATTTTTTCCAAAATTTCTCTTTTTTTGCTTTACAAATCTCCAACTTCAATTTTGAATTGTAAACATTTCTCTGGAACTTTCAAGGCTAATGTTTTATCGTTTCAGGAATCTTTAAGTCTTTTTTTTTATTTTTTAACACAAGCTTTCAACTTTTTATATATTTTATTATTTTCCTAATTTATCAAAAAAACAATTTTTTTTTCCATATCTAATTTTTGGTTTCCTAGTTTTCATTATTCCTATTCTATGTAAAATAAACTAACCTCTTGATTTGTGAACTGTCATGAGGTGATGTTTTCAATAAATTTAAATATCACGTAGTCGCATTTCAAAAACTGTTTAGAAAATTGTCAACAAATCATAAAAATTTAAATATTTTCAAACTGGGCCAAAGAAATGTTAAATAAATTGAAAAAAACATAACATTTCCGGTCAATAAGGGTCTACCATGAGGCTTAAGCTTTCAACTTCTCGTTGAAATTTCAAATCCAGACCCAAAATCTCTCTTTTTTTGAGACTTGAAATCTCTTGTCAAATTTCGAGTTTCATTTTTCTGCTTTCCCCTAAAATTTTTATGGTTAGAAATGTTTACTTTCGGGGGTAATTTTAATGTTTAGGTATTTCGATTTATTCCGAGATGTTGACATTTAATTCGATCGTACAAAAATTCCTGTTTAATTTTTTTTGTTATTTAAATTTTTCTTCAACTTTTAGTTTAGATTTTTTAATTATGACCTATTTTTAAAAATTCGTAAGTATTTTTCGAGATTTCGATATATTTCTTAAAACTTCTTCTCCTTTTTCATAGAAATTTAAAGCAATTCTCTAAATTTTCTCTAAGCTTTCATGATTGAACCTGAAAATTTTAAAACTTTTTTTTCCTAAGCCTCAATTATAATTTTGTTATTATTATACAGTCCCTCTAGGAATAAACTTTAAAAAGGATATTTTTCTATAAAAGTAGCTTCTCTTTTTATTGGGCATCCCTAGAAAATATTTTTAACTATACAAGGTGTGTAGCTTGAGTGCTAACCAAATTTAGTTTTTGAATAGTGGGCCCTGTGTATTATTCCTTTGGCGGATTCCTCATCACATTTTAGAGTGACTTTCGTAAATTCAACTTATTCACGACGTGGATCTAAATAAGTTGGATTTAACCCATCGTGTGATCCTACTTTCGAGTTTAAATGAAATTTGATCTATTAGTAAATTTCATTCGATTCATTTTATTGTCTCGTTAGAAATATTATCATGAATAATTAGCAATATGCTTAAATTTATGCACTGACCAGTGCAGGTTCGATTTGTAAAATATCTCTACTAATAATATCATTTAAATTCAATAGATGGCATATATTTGAATATAATTATTGCATCGCTATGTATAAGTTATGTTGTTGCTCCTGAAATACAAGAAACCAGAATAACTGTAACGTGAATAAAGGAAAGGTATTTAATTTCATTCTTTATATCACTTGGTGACGTATTATTCGTTGCAGTGAGTTTTTTTTACTCTTGCTTCGATTATGTCTTGAAATTTTTTTTTAATTGAAAGACTATATATTTTAAATGAGGCACAGGTCACAAGAAACAAAAAATATAAATAAATAATGCAAAAATTGAAATAGAGAACTTGTCCTCTGAAACCAAGGAAGATTAAAAAATACCTTCAGAGAGAAACTCAGTTTGACAGCTTGGCTGTCGAAACGTGTAACCTTTGTTGTGTTTTTTAATCTTTTTTGGTTTCAGGGGACAAGTTCTGTATTTCAATTTTTGAAGATAACGAAGGACCCGTCCGTTCCATCAAAAAATAATGCAAAAATGGTTCATAGGTTTGCTGACTTAAAATAAGGTTCTGTTTTTTTGGGGTAATGACGCCTGATAGAAGCATAATACAAAAATACCAACAAATAATAACAGGGGCAACATAACCACTTTTTTAGTAACAAAGGGTGATTTGTATACCATTTTTAAATAAGTTCATTGATCCGACATGCAATTTTTTTAGTTTAGGTTGATTTGGTTTGGTTTTAGGTGATAGTTATTGAAAATTAAAGGTTAGCATTTTAAAACAAAACATTTTCGTGTGGTTAAAACAATAAGCAATATGTTTTTAAAAACAAAACCTCAACAAGGCAGCTAAAACAGTAGAAACAATTTATGGGAACAGATTTTTACATCTAAGTAACAACTGATAATTGCGAATTTTTACCATGAAATTAATAAGATTTACGTATTTCGTTTGATACCGTAAGAAATAACAAATACTTTTCATTTGGAAATAAGAGATAAATATTCTGTTGTTACCTAAAAACCATGTAAATATTTTTCAAAAACTGAGCCTTTGATTAGTCTTTAAAAAGAGCCTTTGATTAGTCCCTAAAAAAAAAAAATTTTAGATGAATAGAAATAGAAGAGTGTTTGTAGGACATAAAAAAGTCTTACAGTTTTCATTGAAACTGGTTCCATCGTTAAACTGTGAACAACTAAGAAAAAGTACAACAAATACATGCTGAAACTGGTTCCATTATTAAGCTGTGAACATTCTAAGAAAAAGAACAACAAACACGTGCTTTTACATGTTAGAGTTTGGACACATGTTGTAGAAGAATCTATTATTTTAAACTTCCTTCGAATTCTCAACTTTCTTCGACTTGTTTATTTTTACATCCCTAATTTATCCTAACCATTGCGACTTATTTTTAAAACAGTGGTACCCAAAAATGTTAACTAATATGAGAAAATCAATAACGAGTCATTAACAAATCCAGGCGAAGCATCTTCCTTGGTATATTACACTACGTAACATGCAAATAAGCTTCAAAATCCATTTAATAGTAACAATTCTCAGTATTACCATTAAAAAAACGTGCTCTTTAAAAAATGTCACATCTGAATAATTACAAAATATTCCGTTATTGTTTTCATCTACAAGGTTAATTTCTATCTTATTTAAATGATTCTGATCGACATTTGATGTTGTAAGAAGATGTCGAGATTCGATTTAAACAAGGTCGATCGATATCAGACATTTCAAATTCAAATTCGATACATTTCTAACTATTCACATGTCGTCTGCGGTGGCGTATGAATTTATTAGCACCATTTCCTATATCGCAGAATTCTATGATAATAAAGTTGCAGATGAGGTAAGTAATAAAGTGCAGGAAGGATAGATGGTCGTTATATGCCCATATGCAATTTGTGCTGCAGGCTGGGGGATGCCATGGAGATATTTGTTATTAGTGGACATAAAACTTTTTTTTTGGTGGAACAGACCAGTCCTTGGTTATCTTCAAAAACATAATAATAAACGTGTTATTTATTTATTTATATGCCCATATGCAATTTGTGCTGCAGGCTGTGGGATACCATGGAGATATTTGTTATTAATGGACATAAAACTCTTTTTTTGGTGAAACAGACCAGTCCTTGGTTATCTTCAAAAACATAATAATAAACGTGTTATTTATTTATTTATATGCCCATATGCAATTTGTGCTGCAGGCTGTGGGATACCATGGAGATATTTGTTATTAATGGACATAAAACTCTTTTTTTGGTGAAACAGACCAGTCCTTGGTTATCTTCAAAAACATAATAATAAACGTGTTATTTATTTATTTATATGCCCATATGCAATTTGTGCTGCAGGCTGTGGGATACCATGGAGATATTTGTTATTAATGGACATAAAACTCTTTTTTTGGTGAAACAGACCAGTCCTTGGTTATCCTCAAAAATAAATCTTGTCTCCTGAAACCAGGAAAGATTAAAAACACAACAGAGATTGCTCTAACGCGTTTCGATTGCCCTCAGAGGGATAGTAACACCTAATCCTAAAATTAACATTAACAAAGTAGTGTGAAATTACTTAAAGTTTATTACTCAACACTTAGAGAGATCAGTTTTAACTAGAGAAGTACAGAGGGTGTCCCAAGATTACCTATGATGCTCAGAATCTTTATAACAATCTAAGATGAAAACCTTAATAAACTTATGTCGTATCTGGAACCCTTTTCAAGCTATTGAAATTTCGAAACATTTTAATGTCAGAAAAGCGTTATTTAAACATAAAGATTGGCTCTGTAAACCAATCTGATTATGAAATAACATATAGAGTTCCGATTGATGACAAATTTTCAAAATATTTCCTGTCATGATTAATTAAAATTTTAATTTGGGTTAGCAATTTCTTAAAAATATTGGTGGTTAGAATCAATAGTGTTTGTCCTTCTCCAGGACCTATTTTTTGAGATAGTAACCAAAGGAAAGATGCTGTAAATTTATAGCCTTATTCATCTTTTTAAAAATGGTCCCCTTGTGCACCCCAATAATCAATCTATCAAAAAGTTTTATGAAATAAGTTCACTGGATTATAAAATATTGATCTGCAAATTTAAAAAATATTAAACTCTTTATTTTATAATGTTACACTTCATGATGATACAACTCATGATGTTAAAATCCATTCTTAAGAGACATGACTAAATAATTGACGTTTTCAACCTAATCTGCCTAAATGTAAAAAGTCTCATCAAGGATAACTCAGGAAGAAAAAACTTAAATAAATCACTGCTCAACATTTTTCTTAATTTGATTAAATTATTATTAGGCTTTAATATATTAATTCTAGTGAAACTGAGCCACCAGTTTCATTTTTTTTTATTAGTTAAATCCATTCTTAAGAGATCTGACTAAATAATTGACGTTTCCAACCTATTCTGACTAAATGTCAAAATTAAGGATAACTCTGGAAGGAAAAACTTAAACAAATCACTGCTCAACATCTTTCTTAATTTGATTATATTATTAGTAGGCTTTAATATATTAATTTTAGTGTAACTGAGTCACCTGTTTCATTTTTTTTTCAGTTAAATCCATTCTTAAGAGATCTGACCAAATAATTGACGTTTGCAACCTATTCTGACTAAATGGCAAAATCAAGGATAACTCAGGAAGGAAAAACTTAAACAAATCACTGCTCAACATCTTTCTTAATTTGATTATATTATTAGTAGGCTTTAATATATTAATTTTAGTGGAACTGAGTCACCTGTTTCTTTTTGTTTTCATCAATATCTATTCTTAAGAGATCTGACTAAATAATTGACGTTTCCAACCTGATATGACTAAATATCAAAAGTCGCATCAAGGATAACTCAGGAAAAAAAACTTAAATAAATCACTACTCAACGTCTTTCTTAATTTGATTAGATTATTAGTAGGCTTTAATATATTAATTTTAGTGGAACTGAGTCACCTGTTTCATTATTTTTTTTCAGTTAAATCCATTCTCTTGAGAATGTCAGATCTCTTGAGATCTGACTAAATAATTGACGTTTCCAACCTATTCTGGCTAAATGTCAAAATCAAGGATAACTCAGGAAGGAAAAACTTAAACAAATCACTGCTCAACATCTTTCTTAATTTGATTATATTATTAGTAGGCTTTAATATATTAATTTTAGTGAAACTGAGTCACCTGTTTCTTTTTTTTTTTCATTAATATCTATTCTTAAGAGATCTGACTAAATAATTGACGTTTCCAACCTGATATGACTAAATATCAAAAGTCGCATCAAGGATAACTCAGGAAGAAAAAACTTAAATAAATCACTACTCAACGTCTTTCTTAATTTGATTAGCTTATTAGTAGGCTTTAATATATTAATTCTAGTGGAACTGAGCCACCAAGTTTACTGGATTATAAAATGTTGATGTGCAAATTTAAAAAAATATAGAACCCTTCATGCCATGATGTTACAATCCATTATGTTAAACTCCATTCTTAAGGAATCTGACTAAATAATTGACGTTTTCCAACCTATTCTGACTAAATGTCAAAAGTCTCATCAAGGATAACTCAGAAAAAAAAGACTTAAATAAATCACTGCTCAACATCTTTCTTAATTTGATCAAATTATTAATAGGCTTTAATATATTAATTCTAGTGGAACTGAGCCACCAGTTTCATTTTTTTTTGAGTTAAATTCATTCTTGAGAGATCTGACTAAATAATTGACGTTACCAAGCTATTCTGACTCAATGTCAAAATCAAGGATAACTCAGGAAGGAAAAACTTAAACAAATCACTGCTTAACATCTTTCTTAATTTGATTAGATTATTAGTAGGCTTTAATACAATAATTTTAGTGGAACTGAGCCACCTGTTTCATTTTTTTTTATTAATATCTATTCTTAAGAGCTCTGACTAAATAATTGACGTTTCCAACCTGATATGACTAAATATCAAAAGTCGCATCAAGGATAACTCAGGAAGAAAAAACTTAAATAAACCAGTACTCAACGTCTTTCTTAATTTGATTAGTTTATTAGTAGGCTTTAATATATTAATTCTAGTGAAACTGAGCCACCAAGTTTACTGGATTATAAAATGTTGATGTGCAAATTTAAAAAAATATAGAACCCTTTATGCCATGATGTTACAATCCATTATGTTAAACTCCATTCCTAAAGAATCTGACTAAATAATTGACGTTTTCCAACCTATTTTGACTAAATGTCAAAAGTCTCATCAAGGATAACTCAGGAAGAAAAGACTTAAATAAATCACTGCTCAACATCTTTCTTAATTTGATTAAATTATTAATAGGCTTTAATATATTAATTCTAGTGGAACTGAGCCACCAGTTTCATTTTTTTTTCAGTTAAATCCATTCTTAAGAGATCTGACTAAATAATTGACGTTACCAAGCTATTCTGACTCAATGTCAAAATCAAGGATAACTCAGGAAGGAAAAACTTAAACAAATCACTGCTCAACATCTTTCTTAATTTGATTAGATTATTAGTAGGCTTTAATATAATAATTTTAGTGGAACTGAGCCACCTGTTTCATTTTTTTTTTTCATTAATATCTATTCTTAAGAGCTCTGACTAAATAATTGACGTTTCCAACCTGATATGACTAAATGTCAAAAATCTCATCAAGGATAACTCAGGAAGAAAAGACTTAAATAAATCACTGCTCAACATCTTTCTTAATTTGATTAAATTATTAATAGGCTTTAATATATTAATTCTAGTGGAACTGAGCAACCAGTTTCATTTTTTCTTCAGTTAAATCCATTCTTGAGAGATCTGACTAAATAATTGACGTTACCAAGCTATTCTCACTCAATGTCAAAATCAAGGATAACTCAGGAAGGAAAAACTTAAACAAATCACTGCTCAACATCTTTCTTAATTTAATTAAATTATTAATAGGCTTTAATATATTAATTCTAGTGGAACTGAGCCACCAGTTTCATTTTTTTTTTTCAGTTAAATCCATTCTTGAGAGATCTGACTAAATAATTGACGTTACCAAGCTATTCTGACTCAATGTCAAAATTAAGGATAACTCAGGAAGGAAAAACTTAAACAAATCACTGCTTAACATCTTTTTTAATTTGATTATATTATTAGTAGGCTTTAATATAATAATTTTAGTGGAACTGAGCCACCTGTTTCATTTTTTTTTTCATTAATATTTATTCTTAAGAGCTCCGACTAAATAATTGACGTTTCCAACCTGATATGACTAAATATCAAAAGTCGCATCAAAGATAACTCAGGAAGAAAAAACTTAAATAAACCACTACTCAACGTCTTTCTTAATTTGATAAGTTTATTATTAGGCTTTAATATATTAATTCTAGTGGAACTGAGCCACCAAGTTAACTGGATTATAAAATGTTGATGTGCAAATTTAAAAAAATATACAACCCTTCATGCCATGATGTTACAATCCATTATGTTAAACTCCATTCTTAAAGAATCTGACTAAATAATTGACGTTTTCCAACCTATTCTGACTAAATGTCAAAAGTGTCATCAAGGATAACTCAGGAAGAAAAAACTTAAATAAATCACTGCTCAACATCTTTCTCAATTTGATTAGTTTATTAGTAGGCTTTAATATATTAATTCTATTGGAACTGCTCCACCCATTTCATTTTTTTTTCATTTTCTTTAATACGTATCCATCTAAAATCTAGGGTTTGATTTTGGTCGTGCCAGTCCTGAAAAAAATGATCTTATATTGGTCAAAATTGGTGAAACCGTGCTTGTATCGTTTAAGTCAGGAAATGTGGTGGTGGATAGGTGTCCTCCGGACGTAGTTTCGATTTTACTGGTGGCGACATATCCAAGTTCGTTAGCTCGATAAGTAACTCGATATGTTTTGCCATCGTTCCCAATGTATTCATAATATCCTCTCATTATTATGGTTCCATTTTCATTGGGTACCCCTACTTCCCTTCTTTTGGTGCCATCTGCAGTCACAAATCTACAAGTACCGAATTGAAATATGATTAAATCACATATGCTAAGAGTTGGGAATGATTAACGAGTCCTAAACCAGTAGCATTAAATGTGGATATATGTAAAAAAAATTAAAGTTGTTGAGACATTGGCTACTGACATAGTTTATTCAACACAATGAAGTTCTTTGAGATTACGAACGCACTACGTTAGCTTTACAATTTTTTAATGTCTAATCATCGTCAGAAGTGGGTTAGACTTTAAAAAAATGTTATAAAACAATACCAGGTGGTTTGATTGATTATTAATGAACCAATATATTTAAACTATAACTCGATATGTGTTGCCATCGTTCCCAATGTATTCATAATATCCTCTCATTATTATGGTGCCATTTTCATTGGGTACACCTATTTCCCTTCTTTTGGTGCCATCTGCAGTCACAAATCTACAAGTACCGAATTGAAATATGATCAAATCACATGTGCCAAGGGTTGGGAATGATTAACGAGTGCTAAACCAGTAGCATTAAATGTGGATATATGTAAAAAAAAATTAAAGTTGTTGAGGCACTAGCTGCTGACGTAGTTCATTTAACACAATGAAGTTCTTTGAGATTACGAACGCACTACGTTAGCTTTACAATTTTTTAATGTCTAATCATCGTCAGAAGTGGGTTAGACATTGAAAAAATGTTATAAAACAATACCAGGTGGTTTGATTGATTATTAATGAACCAATACATTTAAACTATAACTCGATATGTTTTGCCATCGTCCCCAATGTATTCATAATATTCTCTCATTATTATGGTTTCATTTTCATTGGGTACACCGACTTCCCTTCTTTTGGTGCCATCTGCAGTCACAAATCTACAAGTGCCGAATTGGAATATGATCAAATCATATGTGCCAAGGGTTGGGAATGATTAACGAGTCCTAAACGAGTAGCATTAAATGTGGATATATGTAAAAAAAATTAAAGTTGTTGAGACATTGGCTACTGACATAGTTCATTTAACACAATGAAGTTCTTTGAGATTACGAAGGCACTACGTTAGCTTTACAATTTTTTAATGTCTAATCATCGTCAGAAGTGGGTTAGACATTAAAAAAATGTTATAAAACAATACCAGGTGGTTTGATTGATTATTAATGAACCAATACATTTAAACTATAACTCGATATGTTTTGCCATCGTCCCCAATGTATTCATAATATTCTCTCATTATTATGGTTTCATTTTCATTGGGTACACCGACTTCCCTTCTTTTGGGTACCATCTGCAGTCACAAATCTACAAGTACCGAATTGGAATATGATCAAATCATATGTACCAAGAGTTGGGAATGATTAACGAGTGCTAAACCAGTAGCATTAAATGTGGATATATGTAAAAAAAAATTATAGTTGTTGAGGCACTGGCTACTGACGTAGTTCATTTAACACAACGAAGTTCTTTGAGATTACGAACGCACTACGTTAGCTTTACAATTTTTTAATGTCTAATCATCGTCAGAAGTGGGTTAGACATTAAAAAAATGTTATAAAACAATACCAGGTGGTTTGATTGATTATTAATGAACCAATACATTTAAACTATAACTCGATATGTTTTGCCATCGTTCCCAATTCTGTATTTGCATAAGTGCATTTAAGGCTAGCCGTAGACGTGTCAAATTTTGCATCGACCACAATTTGTGGTTACAACTTGCAGTTAATCCGACCACAACTTGCGGTCAGTTTGGAGTCCAATCAACCTCATATAAAGTCCATTTAGCACATCCACTGGTCACATCATGCAATAATTTTAAAATAATTTTTAAGGGGAAGCACTGCTGCTACTATTTTTAAAGAAAATAAATAGGAGTAGAAAAATTCGAATGTTACAAACGGCCACAAACAAACTTTCAGTTCGAATGAAATACAACGCTCATGCACGGGATATGTAATGGTTTTTATAATCAACTATAGTTAGCTGCTATGTAGCCACAATTTAGTGGCCAATGCGAATAAAAACTATGGCTCGTCTGCGGCCGATCTTAGAAAAAACAAACGGTTTCTCGCCTAACGTACTATTGGAGTCTCCAAATTTAACTAAGCTTAAGGGGGCTAAATTGGTGAAAGAAACATCTAATTGTTAACACAATGCCTGTAATAAAGCATTTTCTTGAATTGAGCTTTTGAATCTAACTTTAAATTTAAATCTTTATCTAATTTCTCTTTGTATTAATCGGTCATTTTTAGAAAAAACCACAATATTTCCAAAAATTTTAGAGTAATTTTCTGAAGACGAACTTTTCTCTCAATTAAACAATCTTTAGTAAATTGATCTTTCCAAAAATGGTGACTTTTCTGCAAAATATTTCTTTAATAAAAAATTAAAGTTTAGTTTTTCGAAATTTCGACTTCTGACATAATTTTCAGAACATTTACAGTTTGTTTTCTTCTCTATTAGTTGAAATAAATATCTTGTCCCCTAAAACCAAGAAAGATTTAAAAACACAGCAGAGGTTGCTTTAGAGAAACCTCTGTTGTGTTTTTTAATCTTTCTTGGTTTCGGGAGACAAGATTTATATTTCAATTTTTAAAGGTAACCAAAGACCAGTCCGCCTTACCAAATCCTCTATTTGCATAAATGCATTTAACCAATACATTTAAACTATAACTCGATATGTTTTGCCATCGTCCCCAATGTATTCATAATATTCTCTCATTATTATGGTTTCATTTTCATTGGGTACACCGACTTCCCTTCTTTTGGTGCCATCTGCAGTCACAAATCTACAAGTACCGAATTGGAATATGATCAAATCATATGTACCAAGAGTTGGGAATGATTAACGAGTGCTAAACCAGTAGCATTAAATGTGGATATATGTAAAAAAAAATTATAGTTGTTGAGGCACTGGCTACTGACGTAGTTCATTTAACACAACGAAGTTCTTTGAGATTACAAACGCACTACGTTAGCTTTACAATTTTTTAATGTCTAATCATCGTCAGAAGTGGGGGTTAGACATTAAAAAAATATTTTAAAACAGTATCAGGTGATTTGATTGACTATTAATGAACCAATACATTTAAACTGTAACGTAGCAAATTCTAGTGACTTTTTTCTTATGTAATCCCCTAATTAAGAACAAAACGACTAACAATAGTCAACGTGAAAAAGTTCTTTAGTGGGTGCTACCTACCTACATTTACTGAACTAATTTAATAGATTTATTGTAGCAAATAGAAAGTAATAATATAAATTTGTTTATGCTCATAATTTTAAAAATTGTACAGAAATGTTATCCTAATATTTAGAAGTTAAAATGTTTGTAATAAGGCTACCACTTATAAAGCTTATATATCTTATGTTAGAGTGAATAAGTAGATAGGGTCAAAGTCAGTATCCCTCTGAAGATGATAGCTTGATTGCCGAAACGCGTTAGAGTAACCTTTGTTGTGTTTTTTAATCTTTCTTGGCCTTAGGGGACAAAATTTGTATTTAAATTTTTGAAGATAACCAAAGACCAGTCCGCTTAACCAAAATCCAAAAGGATCAGTCCGTTCCACCAAAAAAAAAACAAAAAAAAGAGTCAAATCTGTCCAGGCCAGACACCCATGACAAAATTCTGTTCCCGATGGAATAGTTTGAAGTCCCGTTTGCTTTCTATTGTATACATATTCTTGTTTAAGCTGGAAAACACTCTAAATCAGAATAAAATTTTGTATTCGTTGTGCCCCAGCTTATACAAATTTGACTGCACTCATTTGTGTTGCATTTTGCCAACTGATGATAGTTTTTTGTATTTTTGGATTGGACTACATCTACAGTGCTGTACTGTTTACCATCATAAATGAAGAATGTTTACCATCAAACTGTACTGGTTACCATCATAAATGAAGAATGTTTACCACCAAACATTCCTGGATTACATTTACGCCAAGATAAAACGCTCAAGAAATAAATAATTTATGTTACAAAGAGAGAGAGAGAGAGAGAGAGAGATAGAGAGAGAGAAATAAATAGAGCGTATAAAAATATAAAAGATATAAAAACTAGAAATAACAATTTAAATTGATAATTTTTGAAATTTTTATTTTTCTATTACAGTTTGAAAATTCAAAAAATAAATTTTACAGTTTTGAGTTTTCACTTTTGTCAGCAGTCCCCATTACTTCCCATTTCTTTTTTATTTTTAGACAATATATATAAATTAAAATGTAATGAATTTCAATAGAAATATACTCACTTGAAAGCATAGCCTTCTGGTCCCAGAAAATTTTCAAACTCACGTATTCCTCCAATATTTGCATCTTTAGGAAGAGCTAGGACATAAGTAATGACTGATAATATTGTGAATCGAAGGAGACACTTGGTCATAATTATGTTAAAATATGAAACAATACTAAATTTAACAGATGAATGAAAAAGCTTTTATAGTTTTCTACTAATTGCACTATAATGATTTCTCAGTTGTGGGTAAATCTTTTAAAAGTTCAATTTAAGCCTTAGGCTCAAAATGTTCAACTATTTCTAGTCTTTCTTCTACACCTTGTGTTACTGAAAATCCTGAATTATAGAAGGAGTAACTGGCAAAAAAATAAAAACTGCTTCGCTGCTAAAATGCCTCCAAACTCCCTTGATTAGTAAAATACAGAAATTAGATCACGCAAATAAACCAAATATTGGGATGCTTCTAAAAAACATATATTTATACTTGATTACAATTAACATATGTAACAAATAAGACTATTAGAATTATCTTTATGTACACAATTAGTATAAATAAATTGCAAGGTTGCCAAATAAACTATGATCAAAACCAATAAAAACAAAAAAAAATAGAGCATCTTATCACAAATCATATTCTTCGAAACAGTTTTAGGTTATTTACCAACATACATACAATAAATACCTACAAAAAACTAGACTTTTCTACATGAACTTGCTTCGAAGAGTATACAAAGATCTTGATCACAGTTTGGGGTGCACAAGTTCGCGTAAATTATCCACTTCTGAAACCACCTCTTGCGCTTTGACCGCTTTCTTCTTCGGGATGAGCTGCGTTCCATTCTAATGCCCTAAGGATCGCCGCCGGTATGGGTGGCGCTACCGGCAAATGGGCTCCTTGCGGTTGAAAGCCGTTCTCGTTGGATAGATACTGAAGAGAAATGGGAGTGCCATCGGGTGCTGTGTACTGGAAACTGCCCTGGGCTTCCAAAATCGGATCCGGACTTCCGGCCTTTAGAGAGCCCCTCTCTTCGGCTGAAATTCCGTTTTCCGTTTCGTAACTAGAAAAACATTTAGATAAGATCTATTTTTAGTAGCTTTTTTCTGGTGAAATGAACTGGTCCTTAGTTATCTTTAAAAATTGAAATACAAATCTTGTGCGCTGAATCTTTCTTGGTTTGAGGAAACAAGATTTGTATTTCAATTGGTACCTTTGGAAAAAAAAAAGAAAAAGTAATTTCAATTTCGACTGTTAGAATGTTTTCTAGAAATATTGATATTTAAATTCAAGATTTCACTTAAAAATTTTAAAAAGTTCAGAATGAGGAAAAAATTTAATATTTCAAGGTTAAATCTAAAATTTGAAACAAAATTCGTTGCATAAATTATCTTTTTGCCAAATTTTCACCTTTTAAAATCTAGTAATATATAAAATCTTATGAAATGTAGAAAATCAAAATTTAACTTTGTATTTTAAGAAATATTCCCACAGTTTGGCAATTTTTGACAAAATTTTGCCAAAAAAGGTAATATTTTGAAAAAGTCTGCAATTTGTAAAAGAAGTTTAAAAATGTTTTAAGTTCGCTAAGTTCAAAAAGAAAAAAAATTCATTGTGAAAATCAAAGGAAAACCGACTATTGCAACATTAAGGGTTCATATAAAAATAAAATTTTATGTTTCAATTCATAGTTTTGATAAAATTTGAAACCGACTATTGCAACATTAAGACTCGATAGAAAAATAAAATTTTAGGTTTAAACTCAGGGTTTTGATAAAATTTGATATTTAAAATGTTAACGTTAATCAGAAAACGTTAACTTAAAACTTCGATATACAACTTTTTTCTTGAATTTTCCCTCAACATTTAGTTTTAAGAAGATTTAAAATTTCACAACCAAATTTTAAATTCATGGGCTTAAAATTTGGAATTTTTACACACAATTTTGACTTCTTCAAGAAGAATTAAGAAATTTCAAATGAAATGTAAAATTTCGGATTATGAAAAAATAAGAAATTGAGCTTTTGAATCTAACTTTAAATTTAAATCTTTATCTAATTTCTCTTTGTATTAATCGGTCATTTTTAGAAAAAACTCAATATTTCCAAAAATTTTAGAGTAATTTTCTGAAGACGAACTTTTCTCTCAATTAAACAATCTTTAGTAAATTGATCTTTCCAAAAATGGTGACTTTTCTGCAAAATATCTCTTTAATAAAAAATTAAAGTTGAGTTTTTCAAAATTTCGACTTCTGACATAATTTTCAGAACATTTACAGTTTGTTTTCTTCTCTATTAGTTGAAATACATATCTTGTCCCCTAAAATCAAGAAAGATTTAAAAACACAGCAGAGGTTGCTTTAGAGAAACCTCTGTTTTTTTTTTTAATCTTCCTTGGTTTCGAAGGACAAGATTTGTATTTCAATTTTTGAGGATAACCAAGGACCAGTTTGTTTCACCAAATCCTCTATTTGCATAAATGCATTTAAGGCTGGCCGCAGACGAGTCAAATTTTGCATCGACCACAATTTGTGGTTACAACTTGCAGTTAATCCGACCACAACTTGCGGTCAGTTTGGAGTCCAATCAACCTCATATAAGGTCCGTTTAGCACATCCAGTGGTCACATCATGCAATCATTTTAAAATAATTTTAAAGGGGAAGCACTGCTGCTACTATTTTTAAATAAAATAAATAGAAGTAGGAAAATTCGAATGTTACAAATGGCCACAAACGAACTGTCAGTTCGACTGCAATACAACGCTCATGCGCGGGATATTTATTGGTTTTTATAATCAACTGTAGTAAGCTGCCATACAACCGCAATTTAGTGGTCAATGCGACTACAAAATATGGCTCGTCTGCGGCCGATCTTAGAAAAAACAAACGGTTTCTCGCCTAACGTACTATTGGAGTCTCCAAATTTAACTAAGCTAAAGGGGGCTAAATTGGTGAAAGAAACATCTAATTGTTAACACAATGCCTGTAATAAAGCATTTTCTTGAATTGAGCTTTAGAATCTAACTTTAAATTTAAATCTAAATCTAATTTCTCTTTGTATTAATTGGTCATTTTTAGAAAAAAACACAATATTTCCAAAAATGTTAGAGTAATTTTTTGAAGACGAACTTTTCTCTCAATTAAACAATCTTTAGTAAATTGATCTTTCCAAAAATGGTGACTTTTCTGCAAAATATTTCTTTAATAAAAAATTAAAGTTTAGTTTTTCGAAATTTCGACTTCTGACACAATTTTTAGAACATTTACAGTTTGTTTTCTTCTCTATTTGTTGAAATACATATCTTGTCCCCTAAAACCAAGAAAGATTTAAAAACACAGCAGAGGTTGCTCTAGAGAAACCTCTGTTGTGTTTTCTAATCTTTCTTGGTTTCGGGAGACAAGATTTGTATTTCAATTTTTAAAGATAACCAAAGACCAGTCCGCTTTACCAAATCCTCTATTTACATAAATGCATTTAAGGCTGGCCGCAGACGAGTTAAATTTTGCATCGACCACAGTTTGTGGTTACAACTTGCAGTTAATCCAACCACAACTTGCGGTCAGTTTGGAATCCAATCAACCTCATATAAAGTCCGTTCAGCAGATCCACTGGTCGCATCACGCAATAATTTTAAAATAGTTTTAAAGAGGAAGCACTGCTGCTACTATTTTTAAAGAAAATAAATAGGAGTAGAAAAATTCGAATGTTACAAACAGCCACAAACGAACTGTCAGTTCGACTGCAATACAACGCTCATGCGCGGGATATTTATTGGTTTTTATAATTAACTGTAGTTAGCTGCCATGTAGCCACAATTTAGTGGTCAATGCGACTACAAAATATGGCTCGTCTGCGGCCGATCTTAGAAGAAAAAAACGGTTCTCGCTTAACGTACTATTGGAGTCTCCAAATGAAAATAAGCTAAAGGGGGCTAAATTGGTGAAAGAAACATCTGATTGTTAACACAATGCCTGTAATGAAGCATTTTCTTTAATATAAAGTGTAAAAACACTTTCGTCTGCTCTTTGTTTAATTGTCGAATGCATAAATTATTCAAACTCACGTCCCTAGCTCTGAAGTTAAACCGTACAATTACAACTGCATTATTCAAATAACAACATGCTTGTATTTACGTCGTCATTATTTGTCAAGTTAATTATAAACAGTAATGTTAACAATAAAGAAATAATTGATCTTTTTACCGCACTTGTTAACGAGTTAAATACGTACCTCCATTGATAGGATCCGTCTATGTTTACATCCTGTTGTTGCTTTAATATCGCGATCGGTCTGCCCCCTGATACTTGAACTGGTGGAGCTGGTCTAAATCTTCCTTGTGCTAAGACGCAGCCTAGTGCAGTAGCCAATATCAACTAAAACGTCAAAATTGTTTATATTAATACGTAGCTATCAATAATTCTCTTAAAAATTGAAATACAGAACTTGTCCCCTGAAACCAAGAAAGATTAAAAAACACAACAAAGGTTGCTCTAACGCGTTTCGACAGCCAAGCTGTCATCTTCAGAGATCTTCAGTTTCTCTCTGAAGTTGACAGCTTGGCTGTCGATACTCGTTAGCCAGTAACCTTTTTTGTGTTTTTTAATCTTTCTTGGTTTCAGCGGACAAGTTCTGTATTTCAATTTTTTGAAGATAACCAAGGACCAGTTTGTTCCATAAAAAATAATTCTCTTGATTAGCTTAATTACAACCAAATTGTTGCATTCGCTGACGATGTTGTGAAGCTAAAAGCATCCAAATACCCTTATTTACCAAGAAAAATTAAAAAACACAACAAAGGTCGCTCTAACGCGTTTCGATCTTCAGAGAGAAACTGAAGTTTCTCTCTGAAGATGACAGCTTGGCTGTCGAAACGCGTTAGAGCAACCTTTTTTGTGTTTTTTAATTTTTCTTGGTTTCAGGGGACAAGTTCTGTGTTTCAATTTTTGAAGATAACCAAGGACCAGTCCGTTCCATCAAACCCTTATTTAGTTCAGTTCTCTAGTTAATTCAATAAATATTGTGCTCATTTTATTGTAGTTGTTAAGAGAGCTCATGAATTATAAACATCTCCTTGAAATTCCTTTAGTATTTTAAGAAAAGATTGTTGGTACGATGTTGAGAATTAATTTCTATTTATTCGTTCCGATCTTTTATAAATAAATTGGCAAAACTGAACACTAAAGAAAGTACGTCTGTGTTCTTTGTCCGTCAGATGCATTTTTATTTAGAAATTTATATTTTAATTACTAACGAGGACAATTTAAAGTTTAAATGGTAAAAGATACCCCAAATAAAAAGCGTTATTTTTGAAATATGAAACAAAAAATTATAAAATAAGTCTGCTTTCCTGTAAAGTAATAAATAAAAGCTTCTTGAAACGCAAAATTTAACCTACAACACGTTGGTTTCCGGTACTTTTTCTATTAGAGTTGTCCCAAGTTTTAACAAGGTGGAAATTGTAAGATTTTCGTAATTAAATTTTGTATTTATTTTAACAAGTTTAACTTCTTGAAATTTCAAATTTTTTTCAATATTATGAGTTTATACTTTTATTCACTATTAAACAAAAAACATTTCCAAGTTGAAACTAGATTCTAAGAACGAGATCCATACTTTAAGAACTGATTGAAATTGATTGAAAAGATTTTATAATAAAAAATGAAAAATAATTCTACAGTTTTTACCTTTTCTTTTGATCGCAAGTTCGATATTTACACTTTCAGGTTATTTTTAATTTTAAATCGAAATTTTAACATTAAAGTCTAAGAAAATTAAACTTGTTTTATTTGCAAGGACTGATAGTTCATATCCCCTTAAGAGAGGGATTTTAAGTCACACGTAACAACAGGAGGCAGCAAATTACTACGCGGTCCAATTGTGACAACTTCAATCTATGGCGAGGAATTTTTTGTATATAACTTCCAAACTTTGGAAATCGCTTACCAAGCAGAATTTTCCCAGATAAAGAACAACTTATGCACAAAAAGAGCAGCTTAGAGCCATCTATTTTTATTTCCATCTCTTACTCGCAGTGCTTCAAAGCTAGGGTTGCATTTTGGGATTAAATTTATATAAAAAAAGTTGTTTTATGTTTACGTTTTACATCGTTAATGTTTTTTTATAAACTATTTTTTTCAAAGAAGGACTGAACTAGCGTCATATCTGTCAGGCGCATTGGAAGTTAGAGAGAATACCCAACTAATTCTTCAGGATTTTATGACTTGATGAATGAATTTTATAACTTGATGAAAATCTATATTTACTCCAATAATTAAACCACATGGCACTGTACAAATCGTAATAAATTTTACATAAATTTAAATTTATGTCCATTTGGGGTCAACACCTTTGAAAATTGTCATTTTTATTTCTCTTCCTCTAATAATATGAGTTAAAAGTAATACAGAATTAAAAAAAGACAGTTAAAAAATTTATTACCTCGTTTTTTGTTTAATTGTGAAAAAATACCTGATTTATAAATTATTCTATCGTGAGTAATAACCTAAAAAAATCTCATTACCCTACGTTAATATTTATTGCGAATCAGGAATGCGCGATTGTGACTAATTGTAAGATTTAAAAACTATTTTTTAAATCATCTGCATTGATTATTCTAATGTTGCTAGAACACCTGTCAAAGCGTATTAAACATTACAATTATTTTCTAATTTACTAGACACAACCATTAATTATAATAAAACACTAAAGTTTTAGAAGATACAATAATTTTAAAAAAATTACCTCAGAGACAATGTGATAAAGCACATTAAAAGCTTCACGTATCCAATTGTTAGATCTATAATTTAAAATTTATTAGCTTTGGCAGCTTATCAGTTATTTTAGGAAAACCACAAACTGAAAATTGTTCCGGATTTTCGCTTGGTGTTTAAAAGATTGGCGGACAACTTCAGTATGTTTTTTTTAATAATTTTTCAGATAATCCATTCCTATGTAATTTGACTATTCTTCAACCCACGTAAAATGATTTTTCACCTAGTCATCCTCGTTCAAAACAAAAAATCATTTTTGATCTAGATTATCAATAATTTGCAAAAAAATAATTATGCAGAAAATATCAGGAATGTTTTTAAAACTATTAACTTGTTTTCGCATCCTACTCGCTGTGCTTTGAAGGCATAATAGGGTAACCCTTTGCAAGTGAATTAAACTTAAAAAAAAAACATTTACTATAATTCTTAGTTATTAGTTCTCGTTGGAAAATTTGTTTGGCATAAAAAAGTTGATTTAAAAAGAAATAATAGATTCGATAATTGAGATATTCTCTTAACTTTGCCATAAATTTGCAAATAATTGGGCCAAAGATATTGACAATAAATTTTCTAAAGGATCCCAAAGGAATCCTGAAAATTTCAAAGGGCTACAATTTTTTTATTGCGTTGGGCATGATTTAATTCGTTGTATTTGATAAAAATGTTTATACGAAAGACTTTTTATTTTCCAAATTTATTCTTTTGTAATTAAGATGTTTCTTTTAACAATAATCTATAATTTGTAAAGCTTAAATAACGTTTTCCATTAAAAATCAATAGCTGCTACTTATAAAGAATGCAGTTTTCAAAACCTTATTTGCATTTTCTGTGTGGTTTTTTTTTTGGTAAAACGGACTGGTCCTTGGTTATCTTCAAAAATTGGAATACAAATTTTGTCCCCTGAAACCAAGAAATATTAAAAAACACAACAGAGGTTGCTTTAACGCGTTTCGATAGCCAAACTATCATCTTCAGAGAGAAACTCGCCTTAGAGCAACCTCTATTGTGTTTTTTAATCCTTCTTGGTTTCAGGGGACAAGATTTATGTTTTAATTTTTGGTTATTATTATTCGAGTTATTGATAACTAAGTCAGAAATGACCTTTTTGTTTTGAGCTTCCATAACTTGACAAAAATTTACTTTATAGGGCTTGGGGGCCAGTCAAAATAAAAAGGATTAATAATAGAAAGTTTATAATGTAGACCTTAAAGAAAAAATATTGAAATACGTAAATCTTTTTTGAAATAATACGTAAATCTTTCTAGAAATAAGCAAAAATTTGGCAACATTGTTTGGCGATGAATCTCTTATATTACTGAAGCAAAAAAACTGAAATTCAGCAACTGAAAACTGGAAACTTGTGGCTTTGATTTGCTATTTTTAATTTTTCTTCACGTTTGCCTTCTTTTTTTTTATATTCCTTATCCGTGACTACTGTATTATGCAAAGATTAATCCTTAAACAAAAATTTTCCGAGACTAATTCCTTAATGATTTCATTACTTTCAGAGTAATTTTAATTGACCTTTTTGTTGCACCTTTGTTGACATATCTAAATTAAGTGATACTTGTTTATTATTTAATTTATATGAAAGGCAAATTAACATACATGAATATTATTGTCATATTTCATTTTCTTTTAGATAATATTATGCTTAGGCTTCTGAAGTAGTATTTCCAGAAAGTGGCAAGAGTAACACTATCATATTATCACTTCAAGCTATGTCTGAACTGCTTAGATATTTTCATTTACTTTTCAATTTACTTAAGTTTTTTTTAAGTTAAAGAACAGATTTGAGCAGGTCTAATAAAACTTTTGTTTTTAGATAGGTCCATTTTGAATGTAAATCATAGGAGAAAAAATATGCTTCTTAACGGTGACCATTTAATGTACTATTTAAAAAATTCCAGACTCTATTGTCTAATGAAATACTTTTATATGCTCTAAAGTGCAGTATTTCGTTTCTTTAAACTTCTAGAATTTGAAATTGATATTTTTTTAAGCTGATAAATAAATAATGAGTTTAACGTGAATAATTTTAGGTGATACTTCAATAATTTGTATTTTTAATTTTAAAAATTAATAATTTATTCATAAATATGAAATAAAATGTATAAAATTCGCACATTAAAGATCATTGCCCCCGACAAATACCAGTTTTGTTTTGCTACTTTTATATCTAATTGATTTGGTTTGAAGAATTTATAGGCTTATGGTTTTAATAATGTAATTAAATTTTAATAAAATAATTAAATTTTAATAAAATAATTATATTTTATTACAAACTGATCTAGGGTCATACGATTCAGACATATTCAATTATGAGTAAGCCAGCCATAAGAACTATGGTTTTGACTCATTTTAGATACGACATAATTTTGACTAGTGTTAAGTAACGCCGTTTGTATTCAAATGTTGACCTGATTTTATCTAAAATAGTCAAAGCTGTTGACAGATTTCTAAACATGTTTCTTTTTTCGGTGAAACGGACTGGTCCTTGGTTATCTTCAAAAATTGAAATACAAATCTTATCCCCCTGAAATCAAAAAAGAATAAAAAACAGAGCAACCTTTGTTGCGTTTTTTAATTTTTCTTGGTTTCAGGGGACAAGATTTCTATTTTTTGAAGATCATTAAGGACGAGTCCGTTCTACAAAAAAAAATGTATACAACAATCTGAATTTTGTTCCTTTACAGGGAAAATTAGTCTTGATGACAAGATTTGTATTTCAATTTTTAAACATGTTTCTGATTCTAACGTATGACTATAATGTATAAAAAGGGTTTTGAAAACTTCGTGCCTCCTGACTAAAACATAGTTTGGATTTTACAAAGGTTATAAAAACAAACCTCATAATATTAGCAGACCAAAAGATAAGGCAAAGATAAAAAAAAGTAATCGATGTTTCGTTCTAATTTGAATTTATCATTAATGGACAAGGATATCCATTGTATTAATTATTTTTTTTAACAGTTAAACAGTTTATATTTTTATTCTAAATATAATATTTTTATTCTAAATATAATATTTTTATTTTAAATATAATATTTTTACACTGAAGAAAAACGTTATTTAACGTTAGTTAACAGTTGCTACAGATGTAAAGGTTTTAGTACTTGATCGCCTAATGATGTATTGACACATTGACATAAAACGTCCAACTAGAATAGCTGAAAAATTACGAAAGGTTAAATAAAATGCCCTACTTCATTACATACTGGTAAATACCTCCTGAAAATAACGTAAACAGGATCAATTTTTGAAAAAGAATTTTTGGAAATTGTCTTGATAAATTTCAGTTTCGTTTTAGTAAACAACACTAATACGTGGTTCAGTTAACCCCTCGCTGTGATTAAATCTATTAATTTAATCGAACAACGTGTTACGAGTTGTCAATGGGCATCGATGCACTTATACATTGAACATTCATAATCGCGCAATAAGAATAACTATTACTTACCAACGACCGCATCATGAAAAGGTTGGATTCACTTTTGCACTGCAACTTAGGCTGAATAACATCTAATTTATAGCTTTTGTATGCTTCATAATCCACACCCACCCTCGTCTGGTAAATCCTTATTCAAATTAAATATCAGCGAAAATTCCATTCAAAAATTACACATTATCCAGAGTGGATAAAGTCAACAAGTTCATAAATCCACCATTTTAAAGTGGCGATAAAACTAGGACGTTATTGATTTCGCGATTATGTAATACAATTACAGCTTTTAAGACGTTTAACGAGGTGTGTGATTTTTCCAAATTGGAAACAACGAAACGTATGAGAAGGTTACATTGTTGAGAAATTTCAGATGCGAATCTGTGTAAAGTTTAGTCTCTCCTGCTTTTATCTGGATCTTTCTCAGATCCGTCCACTTTACCTCAGCCTTATAAGATGGATGTCTAAAAATAATGAAATGTAAATCTTGTCCCCTGAAGCCAAGAAAGATTAAAAAGCACAACAGAGGTTGCCCTACTGTTTTTTAATTTTTCTTGGTTTCAAGGGACAAGATTTGTATTTCAGTTACTTCAGTTATTTCAGTTAAAGATAACCATCTTATAAGGCAGAGATAAATTGGATGAATCTGAGAAAGAACCAGATAAAAGCAGGAGAGACTAAACTTTACAGAGATTCCTGTCTATCCGTTCTACCAAAATAAAAGAGATAGATATCTGTCATGCTTATGTATGATTTTTCGTAAATCTAATACTTTGTAATTAGAAGCACGACGTACTGAGTCATAATGTCATTAATTCTAGCCACGTACTTAGAAGGCGCAATAAAGATAAAAAATAGAAGCTTTTCTACTTTTAATTAGAGAGCGAAATGAACCCATAAGTTCCTCCCAACGAGGCGCTACTGATTCGCAACGAACTTCTAATAAACATCATTTACGAGTTCATAGGTCAACGAAAGTTTATCACTTGAGGAAGTGCTGAGATAAAGCACACTAACCAAAGATCGACGAACTAATGTGCAACAAGTTTTGTGCCATATAATTACAAAGAAGTACAAATAGTTACTGCTTCCAAACACTTTAAATTAATATGAGAATAACTGCGCCCAATTTACAATTTGGTTTTATCAATAAATCTGCCTGATCTACTTTTAATAAGAGAGCGAAATCAATCCATAAATTCCTCCCAACGAGGCGCTACTGATTCGCAATAAAACTCCCAGTAAACATCATTTACGAGTTCATAGGTCAACAGAAGTTTATCACTTGTGTAAGTGCTGGGATAAAGCACACTGACGAAAGATCGACGAACTAATATGCAACAAGTTTTGTGCCATAAAATTACAAATAAATTCAAATAGTTACTGCTTCCATACACTTTAAACCAATATGTGAATAATTGCGCCCAATTAACAGTTCGGCTTTATCAATAAACCTGTCTGATCTCCTTTTAATAAGAGAGCGAAATCAATTCATAAATTCATCCCAATGAGGCGCTACTGATCCGCAATAAAACTCCCAATAAACATCATTTACGAGTTCATAGGTCAACAGAAGTTTATCACTTCAGTAAGTGCTGGAACAAAGCACACTGATGAGAGGTCGACGTACTAATGTGCAACAAGTTCTGTGCCATATAATTACAAAGATGTACAAATAGTTGCTGCTTCCATACACCTGAAACTAATATGAGAATAATTGCCCCAATTTACAGTTCGGTTTAATCAATAAACCTGTCTGATCCACTTTTAATAAGAGAACTAATATCCATAAATTCCCCCCAACGAGGCGCTACTGATTCGCAACGAACCTCTAATAAACATTATTTACGAGTTCATAGGTCAACGGAAGTTTATCACTTGGGCAAGTACTCAGATGAAGCACACTGACGAGAGATCGACGAACTAATATGCAACAAGTTATGTGCCGTATAATTACAAAGAAGTACAAATAGTTACTGCTATCATACACTTGAAATTAATATGAGAATAATTGCGCCCAATTTACAGTTCAGTTTTATCAATAAACCTGTCTGATCTACTTTTAATAAAAGAACGAAATCAATCCATAAATTCCTCCCAACGAGGCGCTGCTGATTCGCAACGAACTCCTTATAAACATCATTTACGTGTTCATAGGTCAACGGAAGTTTATCACTTGAGTAAGTGCTGGCGAGATTGACAGTTTCGGTTTTACCGATAAACCTATCTGACGAAAAATAAAACGGAAAATCTAAAAAAAAACACATAGAATGTCACGAAAATTAAAGTAGGAATACTCAAAATTGCAACGCATTCACAGAATTAATGTTCAGTGCTCAAACAGCCGGATATATAATTTCGGAGCATATTGAAAATTTTTAGAGAGTTAAGTTGAAATCTTGTCCCCTGAAACCAAGAAAGATTAAAAACACAACAAAGTTTGCAACCTTTTTTGTGTTTTTTAATCTTTCTTGGTTTCAAGGGACAAGATTTGTATTTCAACTTTTGAAAATAACCAAGGACCAGTCAGTTTCATCAGAGTTAAATTGTTGAAAACGTGCCAACGACGGAGGTTGCTAAACAAGTCAAACATTTAATTTCTCTGCGTATTCCCAGAAAAGACAATGTGCTTGGGGGTTGTGGGGTCTAAGACAAAAAAAATGATGATTTCTCACTTGTCAGTACCCAACACATAATTTTAAAAAGTTCATTTCCTTCACAGATTCATAAAATTTAAAATATTTAAACGGTCTTAGAATATGAGCCACTTTGCAACCATTGCACCCATTTCTTTTTAAAATATTCCGCGCTCTTCGCAATTTCACATTGACTCTCTGCTGAAATTTGTTATCCCTGATAGGCTGATTTTCATAAGAAGTAGCGTATAGTCTATGGAATGAACCAACAATTTCTCCACAGCTTTCGAAACCGAAATTTTAATTTATATGTTTTTATCTTTTTTTTGGTGTAACGGACAAACAATTAAAATACAAATCTTGTCCCCTGAATACTAGCTACTCAAACTCTTTTTCTCAAAGTGGCTACTTGTGCAAAATTTACATGAACAATCTCGTTATCTTTTTTTTTGGTAGAACCGATTGGTCCTTGGTTATTTTCAAAAATTGAAATACAAATCTTGTCCCCTGAATACTAGTTACTCAAACTTTTTTTCTCAAAGTTGCTACTTTTGCAAAATTTACATGAACGAATATATTTTTTGTTGGTAGAACGAACTGGTCCTTGGTTATCTCCAAAAATTGAAATACAAATCTTGTCTCCTGAAACCAAGAGAGGTTACCTAAAACGTTTCGATAGCCAAGCTATCATCTTCAGAGAGATACTGTATAAATATGTAGAGTATCTCTCTGAAGATGATAGCTTGGCTATCGAAAGGCGTTAGAGCAACCTCTGTTGTGCTTTTTAATCTTTCTTGGTTTCAGGGGACAAGATGTTTATTTCAACGTGGTAACTATATATCTTATGTCATATAATGTTAAAAAAAGGATTCTTACTGGCTTGATTTAAAGCAGGACTTTAGTTGGGGACGAGTAAGGACCAGAATTACTTCCATGTCTTATTAAGAAGAGGTTTGTCTCTCTGAAGATGATAGCTTGGCTATCGAAACGCGTTAAAACAACCTCTGTTGTGTTTTTAAATCTTTTTTTTTTAATCTTTCTTGGTTTCAGGAGAGAAGAGTTGTATTTCGATTTATGTTTTTACCTTACAGGCATAACCTTCTCCCAATTCAAAGTTAAGGCGCATACATCGCATCATCTAAAATTAAATTTAATTCAAATTTATTTCATTGAAATATATTAAAATTTTTATAACATAAAAAATTGTTCTTCACGGTAGACCCTTATTGACCGGAAATATTATGTTTTTTTCAATTTATTTAACATTTCTTTGACCCAGTTTGGAAATATTTAAATTTTTATGGTTTGTTGACAATTTTCTAAACAGTTTTTTTTTTCATGAAGTGACGTTTTCAATAAATTTAAATATCACGTAGTCGCATTTCAAAAACTGTTTAGAAAATTGTCAACAAACGATAAAAATTTAAATATTTTCAAACTGGACCGAAGAAATGTTAAATAAATTGAAAAAAAAAATTGTATTCTTCCTTTTATACTCTTATTGGTCGTGAATGGACCATTGTTAATTTTATTTGGAAAACTAGTTCGAAGAAATGTTAAATAAAATAAATAATTAAAAAAATCATTACAAAATTATGAAAAAATGTTGAATTGAAATCTAAGTTCTTAAATATAAAGAAATTGACTTCATATAAATTTGAGAGGACGCTAGAAATGCAAAAAATCAACATTTCATGACAAAAATTAAAATTTGAAAAACAAATTTAAAAACTTGGTTTGTCAATTTAACATTTTACATTTTACAGTTAAAATTTGATATAAATGTCCTTAAACAAGATTGAAACTCTATTATGAAAATAAGAAGAGTTTGAGTTAAAGCCGTTTCGTAAGAAATTAAATTTTACAACTAAATGACACATTTTAAGAGAAATGATAGAAATTATGACTATTAAATTAAATTTCCTCAAAAATGAGAACTTTTATAAACGCTTTTTAGACAAAGAGGAATATTTAGACACTTTTTTTAAATTTTATAAAAAATAACCACATTTTCTTATTTTGTTTTTTAATTTTATTTAACATTTCTTCGGCTCAGTTTGGAAATATTTAAATTTTAATTGTTTGTTGACAATATTCTAAAACAGTTTCTGAAATATGACTACGTGATATTTAAATTTATTTAAAACGTCACCTCATGACAGTTATCAAAATAAGAGGTTAGTTTATTTTACGTAGAAAAATGAAAAATAGAAGATCAAAATTAGATATGAAACAAAAATTTGTTTTTTTGATAAATTATGAAAATATTAAAATATAAAGAATACATAAAAAAGGTTGTAGCACTGGACGTCGAGTAGATATTTCGCCCTCATTTGAGCTCGTCAGCAGTGAATAACATGGAAAGGGAATAATGAGGGAGCAATTCTTAAAAATAAAAATTGTAAAAAATTATAAAAAAAATACGAGTGTACCACGAAGAATTTTCTTATCTGTTTAATCACAGTTCGAATATTGGGGGAGGTGTTATACTATATTCGATTTTTTTATTGAATCTACAAAGTCGAAATTTTGAAACTAAAATCAAAATCGTTTCATTCTTCATGGTGGAGTCTTATTGGTCGAAAACGTTATGTTTATTAAATAAAATTAATAAACAAAATAGTTTCACTTTCACTAGGCGACATATGTCGACTTTTTGAAAAAATGTCTGAATAAAATAACCAAATAACAACTTAAAAAAATGTGAATAATTTTTCAGTTACATAACCAAATGACAATGTTAAAGAAGTTCACTCTAACAATTTAAAAAAAAAACATGTATTTGTCTATAAGGAATTAGAGATGAATTCAAGAAATATGACTTTACTGATTATTAATTAAATAAATAATGAAATAATTGAAAAAATTATTGTATAATTACTTTCACAAAATATGTTAACTGTTATAATAAAAATGCAAAGTGATTGCGGAGCCTAAGCAAATGTTAATACGTTATTGCAGTATGAAATATCAAATAGTAAAAGTGTTCAAGATAATGCAAGAAGATGTTAACCAGAATAATGTTAACTGGAATATTATGCAAATCAATTGATGCAAAATAACCAATTACAATTCTAATTGAGTTTATATCAAAGGCCACTTAAATGGACAGTTTATTATTATTATTATCGTCATAACAGGGCATAACTTTTACGTTTTTATTACTTGTCCCATACAAAATAATTCTTAATAACAAATTTCATAAAGATTAATAACACAGAATAAATCTTGTTCCTTGAAACCAAGAAAGATTAAAAAACACAACAAAGGGCGCTTTAAAGTGTTTCGATAGCTAAGCTATCATCTTCAGGAAGATATTGTCCTCTTGAAACCAAGAAAGGTTAAAAAACACAATAGAAGTTGCTTTGTTGTGTTTTTTAATCTTTCTTGATTTCAGGGGAAAAGTATCTGTCTGAAAATGATAGCTTGGCTATCAAGTCGAGTTAGAGCAACCTTTGTTGTGTTTTTTAATCTTTTTTGGTTTCAGGGGACAAGATTTGTATTCCAAGTTTTGAAGATAACCAAGGATTCGTCCATTCTACGAACACAGAGCACATTAATCTTATGATCAGAGTAAAGGTGATCACCTCACAATATATTTTGAAGCTTCACCATAAATTTAGATTTTTTCCAGAAATTTTAAAAATTGAAACACAGAACTTGTCCCCTGAGACCAAGAAAAATTAAAAAACACAACAAAGGTTGCTCTAACGCGTTTCGACAGCCAAGCCAAGCTGTCATCTTCAGAGAGAAACTTTAGCTTCAAGCTTGACATTTTCCAAACCCCAAATTTTCGAAAAAGGTGAAGAGTTCAACTTCTAACTACGTTATAGTTTTCTAGAAAAAGTTGAGTTGTTAGACCAAATTTTAGATTGAGTCTTAATGTGTCTTGGAATATCAAGAGTGAATCTAAAAGTTAGTCTGGAAACTCAACATTTTTGTAGAAAACTACACAGAGTTTGAAGTTTAACTCTCCACCTTTTTCGACAATTTGGAGTTTGAAAAATGTCAATATTTTTGGAATTTAACCAAAAATGTTGATCAATAAGATTTTAACAAAAAAATAAAAAAAGTATAGTTCAACGTAGCAGATCGAACTCCTGATTTATTTCTAAGAATTTTCAATTTAACTCAAAATTTGAAATATGAATTTGAATAATGAATGAATTTTGGTAACTAACATCGATATTCCCAGAAATATCTCCGAAATTTTAGCTTCAAGCTTGACATTTTTCAAACTCCAAATTGTCGAAAAAGGTGAAGAGTTCAACCTCAAACTTTGTTGTAGTTTTCTATAAAAATGTTGAGTTTCTAGACTAAATTTTAAACTGAGTCTTAATATTTCTTGGATTATCAAAAGTGAATCTAAAATTTAGTCTGAAAACTCAACATTTTTATAGAAAACTACACAGAGTTTGAAGTTTAACTCTCCACTTTTTTCGACAATTTGGAGTTTAAAAATGCCAATATTTTTGGGATTTAACCACAAATTTTGACCAATAACATTTTAACAACAAAAAAAGTATAGTTCAACGTAGCAGATCGAACTCCTGATTTATTTCTAAGAATTTTCAATTTAACGTCAAAATTTGAAATATGAATTTGAATAATGAATGAATTTTGGTAACTAACATCGATATTCCCAGAAATATCTCCGAAATTTTAGCTTCAAGCTTGACATTTTTCAAACTCCAAATTGTCGAAAAAGGTGAAGAGTTCAACCTCAAACTTTGTTGTAGTTTTCTATAAAAATGTTGAGTTTCTAGACTAAATTTTAAACTGAGTCTTAATATTTCTTGGATTATCAAAAGTGAATCTAAAATTTAGTCTGGAAACTCAACATATTGATAGAAAACTACACAGAGTTTGAAGTTTAACTCTCCACCTTTTTCGATAATTTGGAGTTTAAAAAACGTCAATATTTCTGGGATTTATCTACAAATTTTGACCAATAACATTTTAACAACAAAAAAAGTATAGTTCAACGTAGCAGATCGAACTCCTGATTCATTTCTAAGAATTTTTAATTTAACGTCAAAATCTGAAATATGAATTTGAATAGTGAATGAATTTTGATAACTAACATCGATATTCCCAGAAATATCTCCCAAATTTTAGCTTCAAGCTTGACATTTTTCAAACTCCAAATTGTCGAAAAAGGTGGAGAGTTCAACTTCCCTAAAAAAAAAAGTTGATATCACGTTTGGTGAAACTGGCTACAGTAAGGTACTTTTATGTCGAAAATTGACATTTCATTATATTGGATGTAGCAAGTTTGAAGATTTGATTGCCTTTAATAAAAAAGTGGTAAAAAAGGTGTTGCTCAAAATATAAATAAAGAAAAAATGGGGGGTTTGCCATGCATTTGTTATACTCGATATATTATAATGTATTAATGTTGTCACTTATCACTCAAGCAGCGTTTGATTGAAATAGTCAATACCTCAGGTATGAAACGAAGACCATAATTATGTTCTACGTGCGACAAAAATTACGCTAATTGTCATCATTGTCTTTATTCGGAGGCGAAAAAAATTACGTTTCATTGTTTATTGAACATTTTCCGACGTCTATCTGCATTACATAGATATTCGTGATATTTATCATAAGCGGCAGACATTCTAGCACGACTGTAAATATCATAAGATGTACGTGTTAGTTCTTAGGCTACAGATGAACTATTCCGCGCTGAAGGACAATATATTACCTGTAAAAATGGTGTAATCCTTATACGGCCACCGTGCCGTGGTAGTAAGCAAATCTATTATCACTATTATCCAGTCGAACATACGCAGGACAAACAAAAAATCTTTAAATAATTGGTACCACGAACCGAATTTTTTTAAGCATGTAAGTTGCATTTTATCAGTATAACTTTTCTTGACAATATGCAACGACCACCAGCTTCAAATTTTATTGCAAACTGAAGTCGAACATATGCAGGACAAACAAAAAATATTTAAATAATTGGTACCACAAAATACTTTTTTTTCTAAGCGTGTAAGTTGCATTTTATTACTATAAATTTTCGTAACCTTATGTAACGACAACCAGCTTCAAATTTTATTAGAAACTGAAGTCGAATATATGCAGGACAAACAAAAAATCTTTAAATAATTGGTACCACTAAACGAATTTTTTAAGCATGTAAGTTGCATTTTATCAGTATAAATTTTCTTGATAGTATGCAACGACCACCAGCTTCCAATTTTATTGCAGGACAAACAAAAAATATTTAAATAATTGGTACCACAAAATACTTTTTTTTTTCTAAGCGTGTAAGTAGCATTTTATTACTATAAATTTTCTTAACCTTATGTAACGACAACCAGCTTCAAATTTTATTAGAAACTGAAGTCGAATATACGCAGGACAAACAAAAAAATCTTTAAATAATTGGTACCACTAAACAATTTTTTTTAAGCATGTAAGTTGCATTTTATCAGTATAAATTTTCTTGATAGTATGCAACGACCACCAGCTTCAAATTTTATTGCAGGACAAACAAAAAATATTTAAATAATTGGTACCACAAAATACTTTTTTTTTTCTAAGCGTGTAAGTTGCATTTTACCACTATAAATTTTCTTAACCTTATGCAACGACAACCAGCTTTAAATTTTATTGAAAACTGAAGTCGAACATACGCAGGACAAACAAAAAATCTTTAAATGATTGGTACCACTAAACGAATTTTTTTAAGCATGTAAGTTGCATTTTATCAGTATACATTTTCTTGATATTATGCAACGACAACCAGCTTCAAATTTTATTGCAAACTGAAGTCGAACAAATGCAGGACAAACAAAAAATATTTAAATAATTGGTACCACAAAATACTTTTTTTTCTAAGCATGTAAGTTGCATTTTACCACTTTAAATTTTCTTAACCTTAAGCAACGACAACCAGCTTCAAATTTTATTGAAAACTGAAGTCGAACATACGCAGGGCAAACAAAAAATCTTTAAAGAATTGGTACCACTAAACGAATTTTTTTAAGCATGTAAGTTGCATTTTATCAGTATAAATTTTCTTGACATTATGCAACGACAACTAGCTTTAACTTTTATTGCAAACTGAAGTCGAACATACGCAGGACAAACAAAAAATATTTAAATAATTGGTACCACAAAATACTTTTTTCTAAGCGTGTAAGTTGCATTTTACCACTATAAATTTTCTTAACCTTAGGTAACGACAACCACCTTCAAATTTTATTAGAAACTGAAGTCGAACATACGCAGGACAAACGAACAAAAAATCTTTAAATAATTGGTACCACTAAAAGCATTTTTTAAGCATGCAAGTTGCATATTATCAGTATAAATTTTCTTGACATTATGCAACGACAACCAGCTTTCAATTTTATTGCAAATTGAAGTCGAACATACGCAGGACAAACAAAAAATCTTTAAATAAATGGTACCACGAAACATTTTTGTAAGCATTTAAGTTGCATTTTACCACTATAAATTTGCTTAACATTATGCAACGACAATCAGATTCAAATTTTATTTCAAACTAAAGTGTTTAATGAGAGAATAAGTGCATCGTGTGGTTTAACAATCACGTTTGAAATAAAATTTTGAGCTTAATGCCAATAAAACATGCAAGGCATTATATTAGTTGTGTTTTGGCCATTTTAATGACCTAACAAAAAGTTGTTTTGACTTAATGAACCTTCTAATTACACAGTACACTTATTAGGTATTGGGTCATGTAGGCATAAAAGGTTTACATTGGGAAAATTGTATCTTCAATAATTCTGCCATAAATCATTGGTAATGTAGCTCTTTGTCTCCTTTCTTACCTAAATTTCCAGTTAAATTTTAAATTTTTTACACAGCTTAATATTTCTCGTAATTTATAGCGTAAATTAGGCTTGAAAAACAAATCTTGTCTTCTGAAACCAAGAAAGATTAAAAACACCACAGAGGTTGCTCTAATGCTTTTCGATAACCAAGCTATCATCTTCAGGGAGACTAGACTTGTTAATTTCCAAAATTTGGACTTTAATCAATATAATTGTATATTTTGTAAATTTCTGTCTTTTTCTCAATTCTGTCTTTTTCTCAATTCGACCTTTTTTAAAATATCAAGTCTAAAGTTAAAGTCTTTATAACTAACCCAATTTTTTCAAAAAAAGCAGTTTTGTGTTTTTTCTCAAAGTATTAATTTTTTTCTTGAAAATAGCAATTTAATTTCAAAATATCCTTCGAAAAAAATAAAATTTGACATCTGTGTAATTTCTACTCTTTACATTCGACTTTAATTTGAAAATTTCGACTTTTTTTCTAGTGTCTAGTGCCTAGTATCTAGTGTCTAGTGTCTAATGTCTAGTGTCTAGTGTCTAGTGTCTAGTGCCTAGTGCCTAGTGCCTAGTGTCTAGTGTCTAGTGTCTAGTGTCTAGTGTCTAGTGTCTAATGTCTAGTGCCTATTACCTAGTGTCTAGTGTCTAGTGTCTAGTGTCTAGTGCCTAGTGCCTAGTGTTTAGTATCTAATGGCTAGTGTCTAGTATCTAGTGTCTAATGGCTAGTGTCTAGTATCTAGTGTCTAGTGTCTAGTGTCTAGTGTCTAGTGTCTAGTGTCTAGTGTCTAGCGTCTAGTGTCTAGTGTCTAGTGTCTAGTGTCTAGTGTCTAGTGTCTCGTGTCTAGTGTCTAGTGTCTAGTGTCAATATTCAAATCTAGGTGTAAACTTTTTTTAAATAGTCCTTTTGATGCCAACATTTAGGCCAGGGTTTCGTAACCTTCTAGTAGTCGTGGACCACTTTTAAAGTTTCACAAACCCTACGGATCCCTTCCTTTGGATATTCGTGATGACTAACAAAAAGTTTTTAGGAGCAATTCTGACGACCATCAAGTCCAATGCCCCAAATTCTTCCTTGTCGAGTTCACTATATTTCTAAGGACCAAAAAACGCATGAACACAACAGAAGCTCTGTCTATTAAAAAATAGAATCTTGTATATATTTTCTGACGATTGGGTCATCTTTCATCCTCAAAATCTTCCCTCTCGTACCTATAAATAAGTAAGGTCTAAGAAAAAATTGAAGGACATTTACGCTACGAACCCCCAAAGGGACCATGGGCCCCAGGTTAAGAAACCCTCATTTAAACTGTAATCTTAAATTTTTAGCTTGTCTAAAAGAAATTTGAGTTTATTTCTAATCTGCCTACTTTCATTAAAAAGTAAAAATACAAATTTTGTCCCTTAAAACCAAAAAAGGGTCAAAAACACAACAAAGGTTGCCCTAACGCGTTTCGATGGCCAAGCTATCAACTTCAGAGAGATACTGATCCTTGGTTATAGGGGACAAGATTTGTATTTCAATTTCTGAAGATACCCAAGGACTAGTCCGTTCTACCAAAAAAGTAATAACCAAGGACCAATCCGTTCTACTAAAAAAAGAAAAAAGATTACGAGATTGTTCATGTAAATTTTGCAAAAGAAGAAACTTTGAGAAAAAGAGTTTGAGTAGCTAATATTCAGGGGACAAGATTTGTATCTTAATTTTTAAAGACAACCAAGGATCAGTCAGTTCTATCAAAAAAAGAATAACCGAGGACCAGTCTGTTCCACCAAAAAAAGAAAAAAGATTACGAGATTGTTTATGTAAATTTTGCAAAAGTAGCAATTATGAGAAAAAGAGTTTGAGTAGCTAGTATTCGGCGGATAAGATTTGTATTTTAATTTCTGAAGATACCCAAGGACCAGTCCGTTCTATCAAAAAAAAGAATAACCAAGGACTAGTCTGTTCTACCAAAAAAAAAAAAGATTACGAGATTGTTCATGTAAATTTTGCAAAAGTAGCAACTTTGAGAAAAAGGGTTTGAGTAGCTAGTATTCAGTGGACAAGTTTTGTATTTCAATGTTTGAAGATAACCAAGGACAAGTCCTTTCTACCAAAAAATAAAAAAAGATTACGAGATTGTTCATGTAAATTTTGCAAAAGTAGCAACTTTGAGAAAAAGAGTTTAAGTAGCTAGTATTCAGGGGACAATATTTGTATTTCAATTTTTAAAGATAACCAAGGATCACTCCGTTCTACCAAAAAAAAAAGATTACGAAATTGTTCATGTTAATTTTGCAAAAGCAACAACTTTGACAAAAAAAGTTTAAGTAGCTAGTATTCACGGGACAAGATTTGTATTTCCATTCCTAAAGATAACCAAAGACCAGTCTCTTCTACCAAAAAAAAAAAAAAAATTACGAGATTGTTCATGTAAATTTTGCAAAAGTAGCTAGTATTTAAGGGACAAGATTTGTATTTTAATTTTTGAAAATAACCAAAGACCAGTCCCTTCCACCAAAAAAAGAAAAAAGATTACGAGATTGTTAATGCAAATTTTGCAAAAGTAGCAACTTTGAGAAAAAGAGTTTAAGTAGCTAGTATTCAGGGGACAAAATTTATATTTCAATTTTTGAAGATAATCAAGGATCTCTTCGTTCTACTAAAAAAAGAAAAACAAAAAAAAGAAAAACGATTACGAGATTGTTCATGTAAATTTTACAAAAGTAGCAACTTTGAGAAAAAAAATTTGAGTAGCTAGTATTCAGGGAATAAGTTTTGTATTTCAATTTTTGAAGATAACCAAGGACCAAGGACCAAGGACCATTCTATCAAAACAAAAAAAGATTACGAGATTGTTCATGTAAATTTTGCAGAAGTAGCAACTTTAAGAAAAAGAGTTTAAGTAGCTAGTATTCAGGGGACAAGATTTATATTTTAATTTTTAAAGATAACCAAGGATCTCTTCGTTCTACTAAAAAAAGAAAAACAAAAAAAGAAAAACGATTACGAGATTGTTCATGTAAATTTTACAAAAGTAGCAACTTTGAGAAAAAGAGTTTGAGTAGCTGGTATTCAGGGGACAAAATTTGTATTATAATTTCTGAAGATCACCAAGAACCAGTCCGTTCTACCAAAAAAAAAAAAAAAAGATAACGAGAGTGTTTATGTGAATTTTGCAAAAGTAGCAACTTTGAGAAAAAAAGTTTAAGTAGCTAATACTCAGGGGACAAAAGTTGTATTTCAATTTTCGAAGATAACAAAGGACCAATCCATTCTACCAAAAAAAAAAAAAGATAACGAGATTGTTCATGTAAAATTTGCAAAAGTAGCAACTTTGAGAAAAAGAGTTTGAGTAGCTAGTATTCAGTGGACAAGTTTTGTATTTCGATGTTTAAAGATAACCAAGGACAAGTCCGTTCTACCAAAAAATAAAAAAAGATTACAAGATTGTTCATGTAAATTTTGCAAAAGTAGCAACTTTGAGAAAAAGAGTTTAAGTAGCTAGTATTCAGGGGACAATATTTGTATTTCAATTTTTGAAGGTAACCAAGGACCACTCCGTTTTACCAAAAAAAAAAAAGATTACGAAATTGTTCATGTTAATTTTGCAAAAGCAACAACTTTGACAAAAAAAGTTTAAGTAGCTAGTATTCACGGGACAAGATCTGTATTTCCATTCCTAAAGATAACCAAGGACCAGTCTCTTCTACCAAAAAAAAAGATTACGAGATTGTTCATGTAAATTTTGCAAAAGTAGCTAGTATTTAGGGGACAAGATTTGTATTTTAATTTTTGAAGATAACCAAAGACCACTCCCTTCCACCAAAAAAAGAAAAAAGATTACGAGTTTGTTCATGCAAATTTTGCAAAAGTAGCAACTTTGAGAAAAAGAGTTTAAGTAGCTAGTATTCAGGGGACAAAATTTAAATTTCAATTTTTGAAGATAATCAAGGATCTCTTCGTTCTACTAAAAAAAGAAAACCAAAAAAAGAAAAACGATTACGAGATTGTTCATGTAAATTTTACAAAAGTAGCAATTTTGAGAAAAAGAGTTTGAGTAGCTAGTCTTCGGGGGACAAAATTTGTATTTCAATTTTTGAAGATCACCAAGAACCAGTCCGTTCTACCAAGAAAGGAAAAAAGATAACGAGACTGTTTATGTGAATTTTGCAAAAGTAGCAACTTTGGGAAAAAGAGTTTAAGTAACTAATACTCAGGGAACCAAAGTTGTATTTCAATTTTTGAAGATAACCAAGGACCAGTTCGTTCTACCAAAAAAAAAAAAAAAAGATTACGAGATTGTTCATGTAAATTTTGCAAAAGTAGCAACTTTGAGAAAAAAAAATTGAGTAGCTAGTATTCAGGGAATAAGTTTTGTATTTCAATTTTTGAAGATAACCAAGGACCAGTCCATTCTATCAAAACAAAAAAAGATTACGAGATTGTTCATGTAAATTTTGCAGAAGTAGCAACTTTAAGAAAAAGAGTTTAAGTAGCTAGTATTCAGGGGACAAGATTTATATTTTAATTTTTAAAGATAACCAAGGATCTCTTCGTTCTACTAAAAAAAGAAAAACAAAAAAAGAAAAACGATTACGAGATTGTTCATGTAAATTTTACAAAAGTAGCAACTTTGAGAAAAAGAGTTTGAGTAGCTGGTATTCAGGGGACAAAATTTGTATTATAATTTCTGAAGATCACCAAGAACCAGTCCGTTCTACCAAAAAAAAAAAAAAAGATAACGAGATTGTTTATGTGAATTTTGCAAAAGTAGCAACTTTGAGAAAAAAAGTTTAAGTAGCTAATACTCAGGGGACAAAAGTTGTATTTCAATTTTCGAAGATAACAAAGGACCAATCCATTCTACCAAAAAAAAAAAAAGATAACGAGATTGTTCATGTAAAATTTGCAAAAGTAGCAACTTTGAGAAAAAGAGTTTGAGTAGCTAGTATTCAGTGGACAAGTTTTGTATTTCGATGTTTAAAGATAACCAAGGACAAGTCCGTTCTACCAAAAAATAAAAAAAGATTACAAGATTGTTCATGTAAATTTTGCAAAAGTAGCAACTTTGAGAAAAAGAGTTTAAGTAGCTAGTATTCAGGGGACAATATTTGTATTTCAATTTTTGAAGGTAACCAAGGACCACTCCGTTTTACCAAAAAAAAAAGATTACGAAATTGTTCATGTTAATTTTGCAAAAGCAACAACTTTGACAAAAAAAGTTTAAGTAGCTAGTATTCACGGGACAAGATTTGTATTTCCATTCCTAAAGATAACCAAGGACCAGTCTCTTCTACCAAAAAAAAAGATTACGAGATTGTTCATGTAAATTTTGCAAAAGTAGCTAGTATTTAGGGGACAAGATTTGTATTTTAATTTTTGAAGATAACCAAAGACCACTCCCTTCCACCAAAAAAAGAAAAAAGATTACGAGTTTGTTCATGCAAATTTTGCAAAAGTAGCAACTTTGAGAAAAAGAGTTTAAGTAGCTAATACTCAGGGGACAAAATTTAAATTTCAATTTTTGAAGATAATCAAGGATCTCTTCGTTCTACTAAAAAAAGAAAACCAAAAAAAGAAAAACGATTACGAGATTGTTCATGTAAATTTTACAAAAGTAGCAATTTTGAGAAAAAGAGTTTGAGTAGCTAGTATTCGGGGGACAAAATTTGTATTTCAATTTTTGAAGATCAGCAAGAACCAGTCCGTTCTACCAAAAAAAGAAAAAAGATAACGAGATTGTTTATGTGAATTTTGCAAAAGTAGCAACTTTGAGAAAAAGAGTTTAAGTAACTAATACTCAGGGGACAAAAGTTGTATTTCAATTTTTGAAGATAACCAAGGACCAGTCTGTTCTACCAAAAAAAAAGATAACGAGATTATTCATGCAAATTTTGCAAAAGTAGCAACTTTGAGAAAAAGAGTTTGAGTAGCTAGTATTAAGGGAAGAAGTTTTTTATTTCAATTTTTGAAGATAACCAAGCACCACTCCGTTCCAGCAAAAAAAAATCTGTTCATTAATTAAAAAATAAAAAAAACAAATGGCCTGTAATCGGATCAGATGGCTGACTGCCCAAAATATTTCAAAAAATTTTGTTTTTAAGCATATCGTTGGATTATAACGATAGTAATACGTTCTGTAAACTTAAATTTGTCCTAGTAAAAATTTAAGACAGTAATTCATCAAGAACACATGCTAGATTAAAAATATGTAAAATAAAATCATTAAATACTACTTATTGTGTAAAATTATGGGAAGTGTGCGGCATATATATAATATAATCTTATTTTTACATAGAGATATCAAAAAGTTTCCTTTTTACTTTTTCACGTGTGTAACTGAACTGTTAATGAGTTAAGGGAAACGTTATCATTATTTGAATTCATCTGACATTTAAATTCGAGGTATGACCAATGCCTCTCACTATTTTTCTTTCATAACTCATCATTTTGTGTGGGTTGTATTAAAATCCAAGTAATGATAAATAGTTGCCACCCAAGAATTATTAATTTGAAATATGCGCATTTGCAAAATACCTATTAATTATTCTTCAAATTTACATGCTAGATCGCAATTGTTCGTCCTAGGACTATTAATCAATGGTAGGTAAAATATATAACGTGAGTAATCAAGACAAAGCTGTGACTTTTCCAAAGATAAAAAATAATACTTTCTACCCAAATTAAATGCGGGTCGAGTATAATTCAGGTTAAGAATCCTGAATATTGAATACTGAATACTGGCAGCAGAAAACTGTAACAAACTAAATGCAAAGAATCGAACAAAGTTCAATCGTAAATTGAATTCATATTTTCAAACCGGGAGGCAGAAATGTTAAATAAAATTATTAGTGATAATCTTAACTGATCCAAGACTTTAGAAGAAGCCTTTCTTGTTGATTTGTTGAAAATTTGGGATGAAAAAAAAAATAGCAATAATGACGGTGACCATGAAATCTCGTCCTGTACGATTCAAAATGTTTCCTATGAAATGATCCTCTTTGGTTCATACTTATACTTACTCTTACTTATACTTTTTTGTTTACTAGTTTAGCCCCCCCTTTTCCTGTTGATTTGTAAAAAATTTGGGATGAAAAAAAAAAATAGCAATAATGACGGTGACCATGAAATCTCGTCCTGTACGATTCAAAATGTTTCCTATGAAATGATCCTCTTTGGTTCATACTTATACTTACTCTTACTTATACTTTTTTGTTTACTAGTTTAGCCCTTTCTTTTCCTGTTGATTTGTAAAAAATTTGGGATGAAAAAAAAATAGCAATAATGACGGTGACCATGAAATCTCGTCCTGTACGATTGAAAATTTTTCCTATGAAATGATCCTCTTTGGTTTATACTTATACTAACTTTTACTTATACTTTTTTGTTTACTAGTTTAGCCCCCCCTTCCTACTAAAAATCCAGTTTATTAAGATCATAGAACACTTTAATTACCTAATTAATTTATCTAATTATGTAAAAAATATTGGCACCACCTGATTAGTCCTGTTTGGCTAAAAATAGATCCTAGAAAGCAACATAGCTTAGCATCAAGAATTCGCTAAAGAATGCATCCTTCTGCGCACTTCGATTAATACATAAATATATTCCAGCAACGTAAATTGTGCTACGGCTGATTTAATTTAAATTTCATAATCTGAAATGCCTTCTGCATTAACAATTCATCTTTTTCTTACATAAAGATGCTAAAAGTGGAAGCTGTCCTTCTCTGAGAATGTTCCTCTTTTAATGGCAACCTTGATTTTTACGTTCATCCGAGAAATGAACTTTTAGTTTAGTTAATTTATCTTAGGTCAGCGGCGCCGGTTACTGAAACACAAAATATTCTGGGGTTACCCCGATCGAAAGCATTAAATGCTAAACCATCGGTTTCAGCTGCACAATTTTATGGTATTTCTACGTTTATTGGGGTATTTCTACGTCTATTAAGGTATCTCTAGCTTTGAGCCTGAGTTTTTACGTCATTGTAGTTAAGAGGATTTTTTTTTCAGCTAGAGATACAAAAATTGAAATACAGAACTTATCCCTTGAAACCAAGAACAAGAAAGAAGTTGTCAACGGGCATTTTTTTTAGAGAATTATGACTTGTTTGCAAGGAAGACGCCTCTTAGACATTTCTTTTTGTGGTTTATGTGCCCCAGGGTGAAATAGGATTTAATAAAAACTATATGATGATAAAAAATATCTCTCTGAAGATAATGGACATCGAAACGCGTTAGAGCAAACTTTGTTGTCTTTTTTAAACTTTTTTGGTATCAGGGGACAAGATTTGTATATCAATTTTTGAAGATAACCAAGGATCAGTCCGTTCCACCAAAACATCTGATGATATCTTGTGCAGAGAATGATAAAAGTTCATTAAATCCATTCTAGTTAGTAAAATGAGGGAAAACTGTCTAAACTACTACTACTATTAAAAATTGAAATACTTAAATTGTTCCCTGAAACCAAGAAAGATTAAAAAAGGCAACAGAGGTTGCTCTAACGCGTTTCGATAACCAAACTATCATCTTCAGAGAGATTGACATACAAATCTTGTCCCCTGAAACCTAGAAAGATGAAAAAACACAACAAAGGTTGCTTTGACACCAAGAAAGATTAGAAACACAACAAAGGTTACTCTTTTAATTTTTGAAGATAACCTCTTTCAATTTTGAACCAAGGACCAGTCTGTTCCACCAAACTAGTACTGCTACTACTACTGGGTTCCAAGACCACTAATTTTCGAATGTAGCTATTTAAGAAACAATAATAGTAATAATCTAGAGATTCACTTAACTGGTTCAAGTTCAAATCTACGCCACTGTCCAAGTATCGGGATAGATCTCCAACGCCTAGAAGAGTACACCGTGCGATATATTCTCGTGTATTTGATATTAGAAAAGGGTGTGTACCAGGCTCCACAATTCGCTGGAGAAATGCCATGGTAACAATCGCCAAACGTTCGCTTAAATGTTATGAAGAAGTAACACCCAGTCCTAAAATATTGGATTATAAACGTAGCTAACAGAGAAACGATTGTTGCGAAATTGTCTACTTGTAATGGTTGAGAATATTAATTAAGCCGGAGATGATTCAAACGCAAGAATAGACCGCAAAAGAACTTGATAGCTCTGTCGTATTGCGTAAGAATGTCTAAGAAAACTCAATGAATAGCTAACTGATCGCCCCCATTGTAATGCCAAGACTTCTTTAGATTGCCAGTGATTTACATGTCACCTAATGACACACCATATCAGGAATTTCTGTTGATAGAACTTTGTTTCAGTTCTATAAAGATCTAAAGAATTTGAGATTTGATTAAATATTAAAAATGTGACTGAATAGACAAAATATTGTTACTTAATCAAAAGTGAGTTCTTTAAAAAAAAAAAGTCTAAATTTTGAAAAGCAGTGGAAATTCTGAAAACAGGAAATTTTGAAAACAAGGCGACATTTTCAAAATAATGCAACATTTTCAAAACGAGGCAAAATTTCTAAAAGCAGTCGAAATTCCGGAGAAAGTTACGAAAGTTTGAAAACAAGGCGAGCTTTTGAAAACAAGGCGAGCTTTTGAAAACAAGGCGAGCTTTTGAAAACAAGGCGAGCTTTTCAAAACAAGACGAACTTTTAAAAACAGAAATTTCCATAAAAGTGGAAGTTTAAATAAAAATGGAATGCACTCTTTTCTTTAAGAGATGATGATCGAATATCCCCATTGGACTGTCACCTTCAAAGGGTGGTTTTGCCAAATCAGTTTCTTTTAGGATTATACATCTTCAGGTCAGTATCTCTCTGAAGATAATACCTTGGCTGTCGAAACGCGTTAGAGCAACATTTGTTGTGTTTTTTAATCTTTTTTGGTTTCAGGGAACAAGATTTGTATTTCAATTTTTGAAGATAACCAAGGACTAGTTCGTTCCACCAAAATCTAGATCCTACTGATGGTTTAATTATTGCCAGGTGGATAATATGGTACTTCTAACACATTTTTTTTTCAAATTGTATGAGCTGTAATTTCTATAATATTAATTTCGAAGTGCAGCAGTAATTTTATCAGAATTACAGCTAATGAGTCGAACCTTATTGGGTAACATATCAGGCTAATTAGGTGCACACATTCAAATTGGCAACACAATGAATACAATTTGTAAGAAATGACATAAAATACAGGTAATGTATCCCACATATGGTAGGTTATGCAAGAGTAATCTTCGTAAATATTAATACCAAGTTGGCTGCATATCATTAAATGTCTTGATACCAATGGCCTTTAAATTACTTTGACGTTGACACTATGACCTATATTGAAACTGAGAGTATTCATGTATTGGTTGCAAGACAAATAGGAACTTAGACATTAAAATACTAACTACTACTATTTTTTTTTTATAAGCAAGGATCCTGCAGCTCCTGCTGCATCTCGCATCTCAGTTCCCATCTTTTATTTAGTGCCTCGTCTTGTGTTAGATTTTTTTCCATGTTTTCCTCGATTTGTCGTATCAATTTAACTCGACGTGTTCCTCTTTTCCTGCTTCTGCTGGATATGTAACTGAATACTCGTTTCGGAATCCTTCCTTCATTTATTCTCATCATAAGTCCATACCAAAGTTGGTTTTTTCGATAACTTGTGTAATTGTTTCTGTTATATATGCTCTTTCTTTTACTTCTTCATTTCTAATGTGTTCCAAGCGGAATACTCTTAGGAATCTTCTTAGGAAATCCATTTCGGATGCTTCAATTTTTTGCTTATTTCTTTCATTAATTGTCCGGCATTCTGATCCATATATAGTTATAGGTTTCACTATAGCTTTATATATATTATTGTCGTCTTAAATCCAATTTTGTTGAACCATAGCAGAGTATTTAAAATTTGAATAACATTTCTACCCAAGTTTACGCGTTGTCTTATATCTTTTTTACAAAAATGGAGATTGTGAAGACTACTATTACTATTCCTGGTAAATTTCTTCTTCTTGTGCTCTTTTTCCTGTTGGTTTTAGTATCTTTGTTTGTTTCACCATTCTATTTTTACCCATTCTTTCGATGTGCTGGTTTCAATAGTTTCTTTTGTCTATTGTGAATTTTTATGTGTGCTATATGTCCTTCAATCTCTGTATACTTTTATTTCTACACAAAATAAATATCTTAACAAGAAATAGCACGAGAATCTTTAGCCAAATGTATACACACCCCTCAATATGATCTTGTCCCTGAAGTTTAAAACGTTCAAAATTTCAACTCTTTGAATTCAAAATTTTGACTACAAAGTACAAATTTTCCAAAGAATAAAAGCAAAATTTAATGTTTGAACTTTCCAATTAGGATTTTGACCCAAAAGTTGGACCAAATTTGAAAATTCTGACGTGAAACTCAAAAAATAGATTCGGCTTGAAATTTCCTCTTGATTTTTCAAAATAAAGAGTTTTTCTAACAATCTTCCACTTTTATCTGAGAATTGTCATTTTTATCCAGATTCTATAATGCACAGACCAATAGGTTTGAACATTTATTAGATTCGAAGTTTGGAAACCAAATACCGGTTTCTATCTTGTTAGATCTCGTCAGTTTGGTATATCCAACTTGAATGCTAACAAATGTTCCGACAAGTAAGTACTAAAACATTCACAGGCGTCAAGCGAGTGACTTTTAGTACTACCACCTATTGGTCCATAGATAAACTATGGCCATCGCCAACAATATCGTATGCAAGAAGAAATTGTTTGGTTAAAATTTTAAGAAAAGTCAAAACGTTGATAAAAACAAAAACGTGAAAGGACGAGATTTTAAAATATTGGAATATTTGAAAGGAGTCGAGATTTACAAAAATTTCAAAATTTTCTCTTGCTTTCTAACGGTCTTTTTTAATTTCCTACTTTTTTGCAAATATTAAATTTTTGAAAGCATTACATTTTGAAAATTGGTCCATAGAGAAACTATGGCCATCGCCAACAATATCGTATGCAAGCGTGGGCCTAAAACTATAAAAATTGACATAGGAAAATATTCCTTTCACTGAATTGAAGCCCCCCTTGCCACAACGGTACGTTACAGGTTAGATAAACCGATTAAGAAGAAATATTTTTTATCATAGTTATAAATTATGCTGTACCATTTATACCAATTAAAACTTCAGTATAAAATTGTTACTGTCAGATATTTTAATTAGCTAGCATTCGAAAAGGAACTAGGCATCTGGCTTGTTCTAACGTTGGAGTCTCCACCTCAAATGCTTGAGAAACTCTACCAATTTTGTCAGTATTACATTTACGTCAAGCGTGGACCTAAAACTATATAAAATTGAGCTAAGAGAATATTTTAATCAAAGATTTGACACTTTTCTTTCTTCGACCGTGCGTTACAAGTTGAATAAACGGATCAAGAAGAAATATTTTCCATCGTATTTATAAAGTATGCTGTACCATTTATAATAATTATAACTGCAATGTAAAATTGTTACTGTTAGATACTTTGATTAGCTAGCATTTGAAAAGGAACTAGGCATCTGGTTTGTTCTAACGTTGGAGTCTCCACCTCAAATGCATGAGCAACTCCACCCATTTTGTCAGTATTACATTTACGTCAAGCGTGGACCTAAAACTATAAAAAATTGAGCCAAGAGAATATTTTAATAAAAGATTTGACACTTTTCTTTCTTCGACCGTGCGTTACAGGTTGAATAAATGGATCAAGAAAAAAAATGTTCCATGGTATTTATAAAATATACTGAAGCATTTGTATCAGTTATCAGTATACATATTATTAAATTGTTACTGTCAGATATTTCAATTAGATAGTGGTTAAAAAGGAACTAGGCATCTGGTTTGTTCTAACGTTGGAGTCTCCACCTCAAATGCTTGAGAATTTTGTCAGTATTACATTTACGTCAAGCGTGGACCTAAAAATATAAAACATGGATTCTATAATGCACAGACCAATAGGTTTGAACATTTATTAGATTCGAAGTTTGGAAACCAAATACCGGTTTCGATCTTGTTAGATCTCGTCAGTTTGGTATATCCAACTTGAATGCTAATAAATGTTCCGACAAGTAAGTACTAAAACATTCACAGGCGTCAAGCGAGTGACTCTTTAGTACTACCACCTATTGATCCATAGAGAAACTATGGCCATCGCCAACAATGTCGTATGCAAGAAGAATGCAACCTAGACTACAAATTTATGCAGCCCTCCAGGCTTGTATAGTGAATCATAGGTAGCTGAACTACCAACAACTGTTTCAACTGTTGGTAATTCAGCTTTCTATGATTCACTACGCTTGGAGGGCTGCATGAATTTGTAGTCTAGGTTGCATTTCTATCTAGACTTTGAACGTTTCAGGTAGAATGTTTCAAGTTCGACTTTAAGTAGCTTTTTTTTGGTGAAACAGCTTGGTCCTTTTAACTTCAAAAACTGATATAAAAATTCTTGTTTCCTCTAATCAAAAAAAAAATTTCGAAAACACAACAATACTCACTCTAACGCTTTCGTTACCGAAGCTGTCATTTTCAGAGAAAGTTTGACTTTGTGTTCAAAATTTGTTTGTGATTTTAATCCCAAATTTTTGACTTAAATTTCGAAATTTCGACTTTTACCTTGCAAATTTTATTTTGATTCGAAATATAACGTTTAACTCAGAATATCTGCTTTTTCGTTTGACTATTTTAAAAACCTCGAACTTGGGAGTTACACATTTGAGTTTCAAAAATTGAAGTACAGAATTTGTCCCTTGAAACCAAGAAAGATTTTCTTTCTTGAAGGAATATTTACACTCGAAACTTCGTTCCACCACAATCGAAATTTCGAGTAAAGTTATGGTTATAATTATGAATAAAGTTGTAAATTTTACTTAGTTACCTAAATTAATAGTCAAGTTCAAAAGCAAACTTGAATGTTCGGATCCTTGGTTATTTTCAAAAATTGAAATGCAGAACTTGTCCCCTGAAACCAAGAAAGATTTTCTTTCTTGCTTTCAGGGGACAAGTTCTGTATTTCAATTTTTGAAGATAACCAAGGACCCAAACATCTGAGTTTCCTTTTAAACTTGACTATTAATTTAGGCAAGTAGGTAAAATCTACAACTTTATTCAAAACTATAACCATAACTTTACTCGAAATTTCGATTTTGGTGGAACGACATTTCGAGTATAAATATTCCTCATATCGAGCTTAAAATCTGGGATCTTGGAAAAAGACATGAAAAAGTGATTTAAGTCAGAATTATGGGGCTAAAATCATTCAAATTTTTAATTTTTTACGTTGAGAAATCTCATCGGGTATACGACCAGTATAACAATACATTTTAAGTTGAATATTGTAAAAATCTTTAAATTCTGACTATAAGTCGAAATTTGCATAATCAAGAAAGTTTGAAATAGGTGGAACATTTAATATATCGAAATTTTTGAAAATATGAACGAAATTTGCAAAAAGGGAAAAATTTCAAGAAAAAATCAAAACTTTAAGAGGAAATCAAAGTTATAAGAAAAATGGAAATTATAAAAAATGGCAATTTGGGAAAATTAAAATTTTGAAACATAGATATTTTTAATAAGTTGAATATTTTGAATAAAAACTGTGCCACTCTTCAAAGATGTTCCAAATTCATCAAAAAGTAAAATTGGAATTTCGATAATAAGATCGAAGTTTAAAAAAAAACTGAAACGTAATTCTTCTAATCAACACGTTTCGATGTTATATCTCCACATTAATAAAATATAATAAATTTTATATTTAAAGTCTATTATCTATCGGCTCGCCCCTCCCTTAGACCTACCTCGAAAAAAATCATGTACGCAACCGCCGCCTACATTTGAATTGATGAACCAACAGCAACACCCAAGATTCCATGATTTTTTTATAAGTAAATATGTTGGGTCCCCTCGCCAGATAGCGCGCGACTCCACCATTTAACAAAGTTGTCCACAAATTTCAAAACTCGTTTAATGTATTTGGCATTGATCCGCAGACCACTTGATTTAAAAACTCTACTATTTTCGACAGACCAGACTTTCGACAGCCATGCTCCTTCCCTGAAGCTTAACGTGGACTAGTAGTTTGATGGAACGGACTGGTCCTTGGTTATCTTCAAAAATTGAAATACAGAACTTGTCCCCTGAAACCAAGAAAGATTAAAAAACGTAACAAACGTTGCTCTACTGGAGTAGTAGAGCTTGCGTTAGAAATTCGACCAATTTTTCCTGTAAAGTAACCAAATTCAGATTGTTGTATACATTTTTTTTTGGTGGAATGGGCTGATCCTCAGGCCGCTTGATTCAAAAATTTTACCCTTTTTCGACAGACCAGACTTTCGACAGCCGTGCTTCTTCCTTGAAGTTTAACGTGGACTAGTAGGGCTTGCGTTCGAAATTCGACCAATTTTTCCTGTAAAGTAACGAAATTCAGTTTGTTGTATATATTTTTTTGTGAAACGGACTCGTCCTCAAAAATTAAAATAGAAATCTTGTCTCCTGAAACCAAGAAAGATTAAAAAGCACAACAAAGGTTGCTCTAACGCGTTTTGATAGCCAAGCTACCCTCTTCAGAGAGATACTCAATATTTGTTGTATACATAATTAGTTGAAATTTGTTTGTGTGCAAATTTTTAATTCTTACTTGGATACCATAAGCAAATATGGATTTTTTTTGTCGATGAAATGAACTGGTCCTTGGTTATCTTGGAAAATTGAAATACAAATCTTTCTTGGTTTCAGGGAACAAAATTTGTATTTCAAATATGGAATATGAAAAATTCAACTTTCGCAAATTTTGGTTTTTTCAAAATTTTGGTATAAATTGCATTTACACTTTACTTTGAAAATGTTGACTCTTAATAACTAATAAACTCTATTAACGATAAATGCAACAAAAGATATAACAAATTCCATAATATTTCTATAAATATTTACTATGACGCTTTCAAAGTTTAGATTTTTTTCTTGAAATATTATCCCTCCGTATGAAAAAATATACATTTTTTTCAAAATATACTTTTTTTTCAATATATCGACTTTTTTCAAAATATCGACTTTTTTTTAAAATACCTACTTTTTTTTCAAAATATCGACTTTTGCTGAAAAGTTTATCTATTTTGTAACATTAAAAAAATTCGATTTATTTTTTAACTGTATTTTCTCTGAATTATAGTCAAAATGTAAAAAAATAGAAGTTTTTAAATATTCATAACTAATAAACTTTATTAACGGCAAAACACGCAACAAAATTTTAAATTTCCACCATTTTGACGCTTTTTTTATCGTTAATAGAGTTTATTAGTTATGAGTTTTCAAATAAAACTCCTATATTTTTACATTTTGACTATATTTGACAAACAATAGAGTTGAAAAAAATGAAGTACACGAAGTAAGGGTTGGAAATGTCAATTGTTTTCAAATGTTACAAAAGTGTTAAAATTTTTTAAATATTACAAGTTTTTCTTAACATTCTGACTTCCTGAATATTGTTTCGACTGTTTTCTGAATAAATCGACTTTTTTTAAAAATTCTGAAATTTTTAAACGGAGTTTTTAAAAGTACGTAACTACTTACAAAGCTAGAGCTATTTAGGAGAAAATTGGAAGCAGGAAAAATTCGACTCGTTTTTGAAACTTTCGGTTTTATTTATTTTGTCTTTTGCTCAAAATTTGTTACTTACGTTGAGAATTTAGCCTTTTTCAAAATGTTTACTCTTTCAAAATTCTGACAATTTCTCAGTCTTTTACTTTTTTTTTGATAAATGCGAATTAATTTGAAATATCGGCTTTTTTAACTTTTGCGAAATTGGATTGTTTATAAAACTTTATAACGAATTAGGAATAAAAATTAAATACGAATTAATTCTAAATATCAACTTTTTTAAGATTTTTACTTTTAAGAATTTAAATTGCTTATAAAAATGTCTGCTATAGTTTTTAAAGCTTGGGTTTTTTTTAATGTTTAAACATTTTCTAAGTGCTTACTTTGTCTGAAAATTGTTTTGATCTTTTCATGAAAAAGTTGACTTTTTTTTTTGAACATTTTGAATTCGCTACCAATGAAATTTAAATAAAACTGAAAAAAACCGAAAGTTTTACGAAAAAATTGTAAAAATCTTTAAATTCTGACTATAAGTCAAAATTTGCATAATTCAAGGAGTCTGAAAAATAGTGAAACATTTAAAAAATCGAAATGTTTGGAAATATGAACAAAATTTGCAAATAAGGCAAAAATTCATGAAAAAATCAAAATTTTAAGAGGAAATCAAAATTATAAGAAAAAATGGAAATGAGAAAAAATAGGAATTTGGAAAAATTCCCATTTTTGAAATTTTGAAATTTTGAAAATATGATTTTTTCCAATTTCCCATTTTTTCTAATAATTTCGATTTTCTCTTAAAATTTTGAATTTTTCATGAAATTTTGCTTTTTTCGCAAATTTTGTTCATATTTCCAAAAGGTTCGATATTTTAAATGTTCCACCATTTTTCAAACTCCTTTCAACTTTTCCCCAAATTTTGACTTTCTTGTAATTTTGACTTTTGTTAAAAATATCGATGTTTCAAAATTTCAAAATTTCAAAACTTCAAAAATTTAAGATTTTAAAATTTCAAAATTCCAAATCTCATAATTTCAAAATTCTGAAATTTTAAAATTATGAAAATTTGAAATTTTGAAATTTTGAAACTTTGAAATTTTGAAATTTTGAAATTTTAAAATTTTAAAATTTTGGAATTTTGAGATTTTGAAATTTTGAAATTCTGAAATTTTTAAAATTTGAAATTTTGAAAATTTAAAATGTTGAAATTATGAAATTTTGAAATTCTGAAATTTTGGAACTTTGGAATTTAGGAATTTTTAAAATTCTGAAATTTTATATTTTGAAATTTTGAAATTTTAAAGTTTTGAAATTTTGTTATTTTGAATTTTTGAAATTTTGAAATTTTGAAACATCGATATTTTTAACAAAAGTCAAAATTACAAGAAAGTTAAAGTTTGGGGAAAAGCTGAAAAGTCAAGTTTTTTTTATAAACAGTCAAGTTTTTAATAAAAAAAATTCAAAATTTAGAAATATAGAAATTTTGAAATTTTAAAATTATGAAATTTTGAAATTTTGAGATTTTGAGATTTTGAAATTCTGAGATTTTGAAATCTTGAAATTTTGAAAATTTGAAATTCTTGGAAATTGAACAAAATTTAAAAAAAAGCGCAAAAATTTCATGAAAAATTCAAAATTCTAAGAGGAAATCGAAATTATAAGAAAAAATAGAAATTTGAAAAAATGGGAATTTGGAAAAATTCGCATTTTTGAAATTTTGAAATTTTGAAATTTTGAAATTTTGAAATTTTGAAATTTTGAAATTTTGAAATTTTGAAATTTTGAAATTTTGAAATTTTGAAATTTTGAAATTCTGAAATTTTGAAATTTTGAAATTTTGAAATTTTGAAATTTTGAAATTTTGAAATTTTGAAATTTTGAAATTTTGAAATTTTGAAATTTTGAAATTTTGAAATTTTGAAATTTTGAAATTTTGAAATTTTGAAATTTTGAAATTTTGAATTTTGAAATATCGCTATTTTTAACAAAAGTCAAAATTAAAAGAAAGTCAAAATTTGGGGAGAAGCTAAAAGGAGTTTGAAAAATGGTGGAACATTTAAAATTTCGAAATTTTTGGAAATATGAACATAATTTGAAAAAAACGCAAAATTTCAGGAAAAAATTAAAATTTTAAGAGGAAATTGGAATTATAAGAAAAAATGGAAATTAGAAAAAATGGGAATTTGGAAAAATCCCCATTTTTGAAATTTTGAAATTTTGAAATTATGAAATTTTGAAATTCTGAAATTTTGAAATTTTGAAATTTTGAAATTTTGAAATTTTGAAATTTTGAAATTTTGAAATTTTTAAATTTTGAAATTTTGAAATTTTGAGATTTTGAAATTCTGAGATTTTGAAATCTTGAAATTTTGAAATTCTTGGAAATATGAACAAAATTTAAAAAAAGCGCAAAAATTTCATGAAAAATTCAAAATTTTAAGAGGAAATTGAAATTATAAGAAAAAATAGAAATTTGAAAAAATGGGAATTTGGAAAAATTTCCATTTTTGAAATTTTGAAATTTTGAAATTATGAAATTTTTAAATTCTGAAATTTTGAAATTTAAAATTTTGAAATTTTGAAATTTTGAAATTTTGAAATTTTGAAATTTTGAAATTTTGAAATTTTTAAATTTTTAAATTTTGAAACTTTGAAATTTCAAAATTTTGAAATTTCGAAATTCTGAAATTCTGAAATTTTGTATTTTTGAAATTTCGAAATTTTAAAATTTTGAAATTCTGAAATATCAGAGAAGTCAAAATTACAAGAAAAGCAAAATTTCGGGAAAAGCTAAAAAATAAAGTTTTTTATAAAGTCAAGTTTTTAGTAAAAAAATTTAAAATTTAGAAATAGTGGGACTTTTGAAACGAAGAAAGGTTCAAAAAAATCGAGATTTTCAAAATGTTAAGCTGTTAAAAATTTAATATTTACAAAAAAGTCGAAATTAAAAAAAAACAGTTTGAAAGCAAGAGAAAATTTTAAAATTTTGAAATTTTAAAATTTTGATATTTTGAAATTTTGAAATTTTGAAATTTTGAAATTTTGAAATTTTGAAATTTTGAAATTTTGAGATTTTGAGATTTTAATACATCGATATTCTTATTACAAGACAAAATTACAAGAAAGTTAAAATTTGGGGAAAAGCTAAAAGGAGTTTGAAAAATGGTGCAACATTTAAAATATCGAAATTTTTGGAAATATGAACAAAATTTGCAAAAAAGAAATCGAAATTATAAAAAAAATGAAAAAAAAATGGGAATTTGAAAATAATTCCGATTTTTGAAATTTTGAAATTTTGAAATTCTGAAATTTTAAATTTTGAAATTTTTGAAATTCTGAAAATTTGAAATTTAATAGTTTTAAAATTTTGAAATTTTGAAATTTTAAAGTTCTAAAATTTTGAAATTTTGAAATTCTGAACTTTGGAAATTTTGAAATTTTGAAACAACGATATTTTTAACAAAAATCAAAATTACAAGAAGTCGAAATTTGGGGAAAAACTGAAAGGAGTTTGAAAAATGGTGGAACATTTAAAATATCGAAATTTTTGGAAATATGAACAAAATTGCAAAAAAGGCAAAATTTCATGAAAAATTCAAAATTTTAAGAGGAAATCGAAATTATAAAAAAAATGGAAATTAGAAAAAATGGAAATTTGGAAAAATGCCCATTTTTGAAATTTGGAAATTTTGAAATTTTGAAATTCTGAAATTTTCAAACGTCGATATTTTTAACAGAAGTCAAAATTACAAGAAAGTCTAAATTTGGGGAAATAGCTGAAAAGTTTTTTATAAACAAAGTCAAGTTTTTAATAAAATAAATTCAAAATTTAGATCTAGTGGGACTTTTGAAATGAAGAAAGGTTTAAAAAGTCAAAATTTTCAAAATGTAAAGCTTTCAGAAATTTAATATTTACAAAAAAGTAGGAAATTAAAAAAGACAGTTTGAAAGCAAGAGAAAATTTTGAAATTTTTGTAAATCTCGACTCCTTTCAAATATTTCAATATTTTAAAATCTCGTCCTTTCACGTTTTCCTTCTTATCGACGTTTTGACTTTTCTTAAAATTTTAACCAAACAATTTCTTCTTGCATACGATATTGTTGGCGATGGCCATAGTTTCTCTATGGACCAATAGGTAGTAGTACCAAAAGTCACTTGCTTGACGCCTGTGAATGTTTTAGTACTTACTTGTCGGAACATTTGTTAACATTCGAGTTGGATATACCAAACTGACGAGATCTAACAAGATCGAAACCGGTATTTGGTTTCCAAAGTTCGAATCTAATAAATGTTCAAACCTATTGGTCTGTGCATTAGAATCCTTGTCTTCTGGGAACTCTCCTAGAGAGCAACCGCTTCGCTAGGTGGCAGTGTTTCAACTGTTGGTAGTTCAGCTATCTATGATTCACTATACACGCCGCCTGGAGGGCTGCATGAATTTGTAGTCTAGGTTGCATTCTTCTTGCATAAAACAATTTCGCTTTTTTTTTAACTTGGATATTTTTGTAAATTTTAAGTTTTTAAAAGGGACCTCTTAAAACTCACCTTTTCTAAATTCCCATTTTTACCAAAATCTCCAATTTTTCTGTAAATTTTAAATTTGTAACATTTTTTATCCCAAGTTTTTGAAACTTTAATTTTATGTTGAAATTTTGAGTTTTCCCAAATTTTGATTTTACAAATTTTGTATGTTTTCTAAATTTTGACTATTTGAAGTTAGTTTTTTTTCAAACTTTACTTTTATGTTGAAATTTTGAGTTTTCCCACATTCTGATTTTACAAATTTTGTATGTTTTCTAAATTTTGACTATTTGAAGTTAGTTTTTTTTCAAACTTTACCTTTATGTTGAAATTTTGAGTTTTCCCACATTCTGATTTTACAAATTTTGTATGTTTTCTAAATTTTGACTATTTGAAGTTAGTTTTTTTCAAACTTTACTTTTATGTTAAAATTTTGAGTTTTCCCAAATTCTGATTTTACAAATTTTGTATTTTTTCTAAATTTTAACTATTTGAAAGTTGCGATCTTTTTTTCAAAACTTTAGCCTTTCTAAAATGTCGATCGTTTTTCAATTTGTTTTTTTCTCGTAGTTCTTATATTTTGTGTTGACAATTTTGACTCGTTTTATTTTCAACTTTTTTTTGAAAATACTTACCTTTTCTCTTCCATTTGTATGTTCAGTATCGATCATATTAAACAGTTTTTAATTTTTTTCCAAATTGCGATTTTTAGTTTCTATCAAAATTTCGATATTGCTAAAAATTTTTACTATTTTTTTTTACTAAAATTTGCGCCTTACACTGATATTTTCATTTTAAACTTATTAAATATTTTGTGAGCTTGAAATTTAAAGTTTATTTGCAAAATTCATCAAAAAAAAATTTTAATTATTGATCTACATCTTCGTAAATAATTAAAATATGTATCATAGATTAAATACATTTTTTCTTAAAAGAAACGAAGATAAAAAATTCCAAAATTTTTTTAGTGTGCTATTATTTAAATTAGTTGCCAAACCCAAGTATCAATAAACGATTTTTTTTTTATATAATCGCACTCTCATCGATTTCACTCTGATTTGTAATTATCCTCGGGGCCCAAAATCGAAGATAGTAGTAAAGTCCGCTCTTATCTAACAATTCCCATTGAAAGCTTGTGTAGATGGGATGACATTTAACAATTTTTTATAATTCGATGGCGACCTTGCAAGTAAAAGGAATATATGAAGCATTTTTGACGATACAGAGGAATCGCTTACCTAATAATGCCAAGACCCATCTGCACAAGCTTTCTTATAAATATCTGCATTAGATTGTTTCCAATCATACTCATTCTGGTATCCAATCACACAACTTCATTAACAATGAAATCAGCTGTAAGTACATCTAATTTATATCAGTTACTATTTATTTGAATAATTTTGTTTTTTTTTTGTTCATAACCAATTTACTTTCAATTTTATATTTTCTATTTAATGGGTAATTTTTTTATAATATCTCGTATAATTCTACTTTGAAAGTGTCTCCATTTAAGATGCCCCACTCTTAATAGGGTCGAGTTGATTGTACTTTTAAAGAATTTTAAAATTATTCGTACCTTTTGCAGATCGTCCTCGTAGGTCTCTTGGCCCTCGCCTCCGCCGCCACCCTCTCCGGCAACGAACAAGTCCCCATCGTCTCCCAATCGTCCGAAGTCAACTTCGACGGCAACTACCACAACCAATACGAAACCGGAAACGGCATCGCCGTCCAAGAACAAGGTACGCTGAAAAACGCCGGAAATCCGGAAACCGAAGCCGCCGAAGTACAAGGTTCCTTCCAATACACCGCCCCCGACGGCACCCCGATCGCCCTCCAATACATCGCCAACGAATTCGGTTTCCAACCCCAAGGAGCTCACTTGCCAGTCGCCCCAACCCCACCCCCGATCCCTGCTGCCATTCAAAGGTCGCTCGAATATAATGCGGCTCATCCAGCGAAACCGGAAAGCAACCAAAGATTTTAAATGTGGGAAATATGTGTTCGTTTGTTTATTTGTGCCATTTTGTTCAAAAATTTATGTACGTTGTAAATAAATTACTTATTTAAAGAAGTTTTATATATTTGATTGAAGCTTTCCTCACTTTCTATTTTTTGTTTGTTTATGTGGAATTAAGTGATGGATTCGTTGTAGATTAAATTTAGAATTTAATTTATTTATAGAAGGCACTCCGGAACAATGATGCATATTTTTTTATTAGAAAATCATAAATAAGAGGGCAAAATTGTTAGAGAGTGAGCAGCAGCAAAAACGGAAACAATAGTTTAATGATGTCGAGGAAAATATTACAAAAATTCCTTAGCAAAACCAAAGGGGCACACTCATCAATTTATTCATAGTTTCCCAAAGTGTGAAAGGTTAAATTTGACCTCAAAGCCCCAACTTCGAACTCAACTCTACTTTTATCTTAAAACAGCTTTTAGGCAAAATTTTAAATTTAATCTCGAAGCCTCTCAGAATTTTAACTTTAATATCAAAAAATTTGGCCAAAGTTTTCAAAATGTTGTCCTCATATTTTGACAATGCAAGTAGAATGCAACCTAGACTGCAAATTCATGCAGCCCTCCAGGGGTGTGTAGTGAATCATAGGTAGCTGAACTACCAACAGTTGAAACACTGCCACCTAGCGAAGCGGTTGCTCTCTAGGAAAGTTCCCAGAAGACAAGGATTCTAATGCACAGAGCAATAGGTTTGAACATTTATTAGATTCGAAGTTTGAAAATCAAATACCGGTTTCGATCTTGTTAGATCTCGTCATATAGCAAACTGACGAGATTATTAGTATTTTATTATTTTTTTAAATGTATAAAATAAAATACATATTAATTACAAATGATTCATAAAAGAATGGTAACAATAATAATATTAATAATAAATAGATACACATTATGACAATATGACAATAAATTAATCTAACATATTAAAAAAAAAATACACCTATATAAAATTCCGAATCTAACAAGATCGAAACCAGTATTTGGTTTTCAAACTTCGAATCTAATAAATGTTCAAACCTATTGGTCTGTGCATTAGAATACTTTGACAAGTTTAAGAACTAGGGAACTGTGCTGAAAAGTTAGACTTTAAATCCAAAATTTCTAAAGAATATTTCAGAATATCGAATTTTGAGATTTTTTTTTTTAATTCGAGTTTTATTTCTAAGTTCAGATCTCTATCTTGACGTTTTTAAAGTTGGACTTGTTAACTAGAATAATAATTGTTGTTTTTGTAAAAATTTTGAAAAAAGACTCTTTTAGTCACAAAATACTTGTTTTTGGAATTTTGACCAAGGTCAGTTAGAGACCTTCGAATCAAAATTCAAAGATCTCTAATTTAAAAACATCTTTCACCTCGAATTATTGACTTCTATCTCGAAATGTAGACTGTAAATTCGGCATTTTTATTATTTATTCCTATTTTTTTATTTATTTATGTAGAAAGTTTGCATTTACAGTCGAAATTAAAAATATGAATTTAAAAAAAGACTCAATTTTCCAAAACGATTAAAAATATATTTTAAACATCGAATTCATAAATTCGTTGTAAAAATGAAACATTTTGAATTCAAACTTGAAACTTGGGGGGAGAAAATTCTGCAAAGAATAAATTTAAAATTGTAAAAAATTGAAATACAAATCGATAGCCATAGGTTGGCTATCAAAACGCGTTAGTGCAGCAACCTCTGTTGTGTTTTTTAATCTTTCTTGGTTTCAGGGGACAAGATTTGTATTTCAATTTTTGAAGTTAACCAATAATCCAATAATGAACTTCTAGTGTACAAAAAATAAATAAATGCAAATTAATTTCAGAGTCATTTTAAAAGTAAAAACTTTGAATTAAGGTAAGCTACTCCTTTCATGCTTCTACGTAAGAAAGTGAACCAAAAATACAAAAAAAAGCCAAACTAGACGAAATTCGTCGTATTATCCAAGTTTTTAAAGACATTTCGACAGATCCTTAAACAGATTATTTATTTACAACATAATTCAAATCAAAATGGCACAAATACATTAACATTCTCTATTTCTCATATTTAAAATCTTTGGTTGCTTTCCGCCTTCGGTGGATGAGCCGCGATGTATTCCAAGGACCTTTGAATAGCAGCAGGAATTGGTGGTGGAGTTGGGGCGACTGGCAAGTGAGCGCCTTGCGGTTGGAAACCGAATTCGTTAGCGACGTATTGGAGAGCGATTGGGGTGCCATCGGGGGCGGTATATTGGAAAGAACCTTGTACTTCGGCGGCTTCGGCTTCCGGATGTCCGGCGTTTTTCAAAGTGCCTTGTTCTTGGACGACGATACCGTTTCCGGTTTCGTATTGGTTGTGGTAGCTGCCGTCGAAGTTGACCTCTGACGATTGAGAGAGGATCGGTACTGGTTCGTTACCGGAGAGGGTGGCGGCGGAGGCGAGGGCCAAGAGACCTACGAAGACGACCTGTAAAAGGTAGAGGACACTTTAAAACAGTTTTAAAATCTTCATGTACACTCTATTAAGGATCTTAAATGAAGGACACTTTCAAAGTAGAATTATATTAGATTCCATTCCTGCTGATTGGCATTTTCTTCGCCAGTTGCTTCTGACAGACTTATAAATTTTCATTTACCTCTTTTTTTTGTTATATTATGTTATATTATAATATTATATATTACAGTAATAACTATCTGCGAAAGACACAAATATTGTTAAAACAGTTTTGAAGTATCAATGAATTTCCTGATTTTACCAGTGCAAGCTTCAAGTATAAACTATACCAGATATAGTTTATAGTCTCCATCATCTTAGGGGTCCTCAAAAATATCCTTAAACACTCTCAGTGTTGTCCAAAAGAGGATTAAAATTGAGTTAAGGACCTTTTTTTTAGTCGTCAATGAAAATTGTTGGTATAACAAAAGTCCATGCCCAATTGCTTTAACTGAAGCCAAGAAGCTTTTTTTTGGTGACCAAAACTCTTGAGGGCCTCCTAACTCAAGTAGCTTAGGGTCTCATCAAGTTTAAATCGAGCCCTGGGGGCAGACCCTTACAAATTATAGTAAAATGATACTTAATTAGGTAGAAACCATAAAATTGAAAATACGAGCAAAGATATATAAAGAAAACATTTATCAAAATTATTGAAATAAAACGAGTTACTGTAAAGAGAATTTAGGTAAATTAAAATTAGATTTACTTACAGCTGATTTCATTTTTAATGAAGTTGTCAGATTGGATACCAGAATGAGTATGATTAAAACCAATCTAATGCAGATATTTATAAGAAAGTTGTGCAGACGGGTCTTGGCATTATTAGGTAAGAGATTCCTATGCATCATCAAAATTTGCTTCAAATCAGTGTTAAAAAAAAAAGAAACTTAAGGTAACGTGATATACATTCCTAACCTTGCGCTTCAACAACTTCTTAACAATCTCTGAGAGCAACACACATAAGACAAACGCACAGACATTTCCCATTGTGCCAAAGGAACCAAAGTTTCATTTTAGATAAAATTTTAGAAAAAAACAAAATGTGTTCCATTTTACCAAGGCAGTCATATTTGAAATCAGTGGCGGCTCCCGTATAGGAACTGTGGAACTGCAGCACCCCAATTTTGCTTACGAGTTTTTTCTCAAAATTTACCGAAGACCTTTCCTTAAACAATTTTTTGTAGAGATTTTAAATTTTCTCTGATTTCTTTTTATAGAAATGTTACGAAGCTACGGGATTTTAAAATCTATTTTAATTGTTTTGCTAATTTTTGTAAAAATTTTGGGAAAATAATTAAAATTTCAAAATAAAATCTAAATTCAATTCTTTTTGCATTTTAATATTTCTCTAAAAAAAAAATTAATAGCGAATAATCCAATTTTTACCTGAAATCTGAATTTCATCTTTTTTGTATAAAAATTTTGAGTTTCTTCTAGATATTTCAATTTATTTAAGACAATTTTTATTTTTTTAAGACAATTTTTATTTTTTCTGCAAAGTTTCCATTTTTCCTCAATATGTTATAAAAAGAAAATTTTCATAAATTCCCATTTTTTCTGAAAATTTTGTTCCTAAAATTTCTTCTGGAAGTTTCAATCTTATTTTTTCTGTTCCTCTAATTTGCTTTAAAACTGTCAAGTTTCTTTTACTAGACTTTGATATTTCATAGTTCATTATATTTTCTAATTTTGATGAAAATGTTTAGCAAAAAACCCCTAAAATTTCTATAAAAACGTCTACATTTTAGAAAAAAGGAAGACATTTAAAAATAAATTAATTTTGAACTCCTTTTGCATTTCGATATTTTTTATTTAATGAAATAACCGAGTCTTGGATTATTTTCGTAAATGTCAACTTTTTTGTAAAGATATTTCAAATTTTTTCTTAAATTTCTTTAAGAAATTTTAATTTTTTTCCCATGAAATTTGTGTTTTTCTCTAAACATTTTATACAAAGGAATTTTTTTAGAATATCGACTTTTGCTAGAGATTTTGTCTTTAAAATATTTCAAATTTCGATTTTCTCTAAAAAATTTTAATTTTTTTCCCATGAAATTTGTGTTTTTCTCTAAACATTTTATACAAAGGAATTTTTTTTAGAATTTCGACTTTTGCTGTCTTTAAAATATTTTTCCTTGTAAAATTTTTGATTTCTCTAATTTGTAGAAGTGTTAAAGTTTTTCAGAAATGTTTTAAAGTTCCTTTTATTTTGTAATTTTGACAGAAACTCTGAAAATTATTAAGTAGTAGCTGACCCTGGCGAACTTCGTACCACTTCAAAATTGATAAATATTGTGTTAACTCATTGGCCTAATTAAATTAAAATATTTAATGCGTTCGCCCGTTTCCAGGTAAATCCTACGCGAAAAACCGCTAAAAACGGCCAATAATCAAAACAGATACAGTGCCATCTATTGGAAACTGATTACAACACATTTACGGTTAGTGTAGGTTGCGGTACACTTCTGTCATGTTCCTGTTATGAATTGGAGATGGCGCTGTACACGGATTCCTTATAAAACATGTGAATTTTTTCAATGTTTTATAAGTTTTAGTCTTATTCTGCTGAAGAACATAAAAATCTGTTTAGCCATTCTGGACTTATAAATGGTACAATAACACGACTTTGTTTTATGTATCTAGATAAATTTAGAAAAAATAAACTCCAAATTTGCATAAAAATGAGAAAACTGTGAGAAAAATATTGAAATTTCAAGAAAAAATGAACCTTGTAAATTTCGAAATTTTTGGAATTTGATGTTCTCTAAAAAAAATTGCTACTACTCTAGGACCAAAGAAAATTCTGAATCGAAATTTCCAATTTTTCTAAAAATGTTAAATTTATTTTTAAAATTCTCAAGTTCGAATTTCTTTAAGAGCAAATTTTGAAGAAAAGGCGCATCATATTTCAAGGAAAAGTTGAAATTTCTTATTTGTATACAAAATTTTTGAAATAAAGAACAATTTAGGAATCAAAGAAAAAAAAACAAGTTTTAAAAATAAATTAATTGTCAAAAATATTTCTTAAATTTCGACTTTTAAAGTGGGAATTATTGAAATTTTTGCGAAAAAGAGTCAACATTTCAAGAAAACTCTCAAAATTTAGGAAATAAAAACAATGTTGCAAAAAAAATTAATCAACAATTTAATGCTTGACGTCAATATTTTGCTCAAAATTTAGAAAATAAAAACAATCGAAATGTTGCAAAAAAAATAATCAACAATTTAATGCTTGAAGTCAATATTTTGAGATTAAAATTTAAATTTTGACATTTTATTTGTACATAAACTGCAAGTTTTGTTTCAAAATTTGTTTAGTCTCTATGAAGATGACAGCTTGGCTGTCGAAACGCGTTAGAGTAACCTTTAACGCGTTAAAGAACCTTTGTTGTGTTTTTTAATCTTTATTGGTTTCAGGGGTTTCAGTCCGTTCTACCAAGAAAAGAAAAAAGATAACGAGATTGTTTATGTGAATTTTGCAAAAGTAGCAACTTTGACAAAAAGAGTTTAAGTAGCTTATACTCAGGGGACAAAAGTTGTATTTCAATTTTGAAAAATAACCAAGGACCAGTCCGTTCCACCAAACCAAAATTTCTCTTAAAGCTTCACACAATTTTAAAAATCGAAATTTTTGTTACTTGAAGTAATATTTATTCTAATATAATAATAAATAAATAATAAATATAATAGTAATACCAAAAAGTTTAAATTTAAAAAGAAAAAAATTACCAATTATAAAAAAAAAGCCAAAGTTGGAAAAGCCAAAATTTGAAAGAAAGTAGAATTTTTAAAAATTTCGAAATTTTCCTGGAAAGTCAAATTTTTAAAAAAAATAAGGATTTTGAGAAAAGTTAATATTTAGAAAAAAAATATTTTTAAAATAGTCGACATTTTAAATAATTTTGCGAACGAAAAAAAGCAAAATTTTGGAATAATATCGACATTTAAAATAAATTGCAGAATTTTTAATTCAATTTTCAAAAAAGATGAATTTTTGAATATTGGAGAAAACTCAAAAGAATCAAAACATTCGTAATTATCAAAAAGGTTGAAATTTTGAAAAGGTAAGATTATGGAAAAAGTCGAAATTTTGAGTAGTTCAAATTTAAAATTGAAAAAATTTAAAATAAAAAATCATCTTTTTAAAGTTTGATGCAACGGACTGGTCCTTGGTTATCTTCAAAAATTGAAACACAGAACTTGTCCCCTGAAACCAAGAAAAATTAAAAAACACAACAAAGGTTGCAACCTTTGTTGTGTTTTTTAATTTTTCTTGGTTTCAGGGGACATTGCAACCTAATTTTTCAAAAAAAAATGATAACACTTTGAAAAAGGTCGAAAATTTAAAAAGCCAAAAGACCAGTTCAAGAAAATTCAAAAGTCATAAATGCAAATTTTCAAAAAAAGTAGAAATTTTCAAAGGGTCAACATTTTAAAAAAATCTACTTAATTTTCAGAAAAAAATTAAAAAAAACCACCGAAAAGTTTAAATATTTTCAAAAATGGAGATATTTTTAAAAGTGTATATACAAATTTTCGGAACAGTCAATACTTAAAAATAAAATAAAGTTGAAATTACAAGAAGAGTCTATATGTTGGAATACAACCGAAATTTGGAAAAAATGCAACGCGACATTATTAAAAATTTTCATTGTCAAGTTTTCTAAGAAATCTAAAATTTTCGAAAAGTTACATTTCGAAAATGTCGAAATTTTTAGTCAAAATTTTAGAAAGTTAAAATTTTGAAGAAATTGACATTTCAGATTAAATGTAAAACACTAAACATTGTCGCAGCACCGCCATTAGTTTAGGCTACGAGCCGCCACTGCTTGAAATTCAATAAAGTTGTAAACTCTGAATATGATAACGAAGGCTTCCACGGCCAGAGTCAGTACAGGATGTACTTCTTCCGGGATTGGACCGTGTCAAAGAACTACTAAAAGTGTTCTTTTTAAAAAAAAAGTGCACTTTTAATAGTTCTTTGACACGGTCCAATCCCCGAAGAATTATATCCTTTAAACTCTGAAACTTGACAAGGATCAAAATCTTGAAAAAATGAAAATTCCCAAAAAAATATGTTTATATAATAATTTTTACTGGACACCTTTAAAAAAGTATAAAGTTAGACCGAAATTTCAGAAAAAGATCCAAGCCTTTGAAAAAAAAATATGTTTATATAATAATTTTTACTGGACACCTTTAAAAAAGTATAAACTTAGACCGAAATTTCAGAAAAAGATCCAAGCCTTTGAAAAAATGTTATTTTTTTTTTAAAATGTTGTTTGCAAATAAAAAATTTTAACTTTTTCTAAAAATATAATCTGCTATCTCTTAAAATTTTTAGTTTAATCTTTAAATTTCGATCATTTTTTTATCGAAATTTGAAATTTAAATTCGAACTTGAGAATTTCAAGAACAAATTTAATATTTCTAGAAAAATTGGAAAGTTCGATTCAGAATTTTCTTTGGTCCTACAGTAGTAGGACCCACTTTGTTGAAAATTCCAGCCTTTTTCAAATGTTCAAATTTTTCAAAATTTTAGTCCTTTTCCAAAATTTAAAATTTTTGGAAAACTTAAAAATTTTGTCTATGTTTTTAATTTCAACTACTTTCAAAATTTTGACATTTTTTGCAAACTGTCGATCCTTCATTTAGAAATTGTGATTTTTTTAAGTCAGACATTTCTTAAAACCTTTTATTTATTCACTCCATTTCAAAACTTTGACTTTTTTTTCAAAATTTCGACACTCTTTGAAAAATTGACTTTTTTCTGAAACGTTCTGGATTCTGGATTCGTTGTGGGTTGCCTAAAAAAAACTTTTAGGCCAGCACTTAGGCCACCCTTTCCAGGCCCATTGTGCTATTCTGAAACGTTCGAACTTTTTTTAAAATTTTATTTATACATTTTTTTAAACATTTTCAATTAAATCTTCGACTTGAAAGAAAAGATTCTTTTTAAACTTGAATTATTGCAAATTTCGACTTTTTTCAAAATTTTGCCTTTTCAAAATTTCAACTTTTTTGATAATTAGAAATTTTTCGATAATTTTGAGTTTTCTCCAATATTCAAAATATTCAGCTTCTTCGAAAATTTTGACATTTCTTGCAAACTGTCGATCGTTTATTTGAGAATTGTGAGTTTTTTTAAGCCAGACATTTCTGAAAACCTTTTATTGAAATTTTCGACCAATATTTCGTAAAATTTCGACTCCATTTCAAAACTTTGACTTTTGTTTCAAAATTTCGATTCTTTTTGAAAACTTGACTTTTTTTTTGAAAAGTTCGAACTTTTTTACAAATTTTATTTATACATTTTTTTAAACATTTCCAATTAAATCTTCAACTTAAAAAAAAAAGATTTTTTTTAAACTTGAGCTATTGAGAATTTCTACTTTTTCCAAAATTTTACCTTTTTAAAATTTCAACTTTTTTAATAATTACGAATGTTACGAGAATTTTGAGTTTTCTCCAATATTCAAAAAAATCAGCTTCTTTGAAAATTTAAGTTAAAACTGCAATTTATTTTAAATGTCGATATTTTTTCAAAAATTGGAAATTCCGATTCAGAATTTTCTTTAGTCCTAAAATAATAGTAATTTTTTAGAGAAATATCAAATTGTAAAAAAGGTTGAAATTTAAAAGGTACATTTTTTCTTGATATTTCAATATTTTTTCCAAAGTTTTCTTATTTTTATGCAGATTTGAAGTTTATTTTCCCTAATTTTATACTTAATAACTTTTAGTTTCTTATCAGAATTACAAAATAAAATGAACTTTAAAATATTAAAATTTCGTTAAAAAATTTTAAGTTTTTAAAACAAGTTAGAGAGAAATCAAAATTTTTACAAGAAAAAATATTTTAAAGACAAAATCTCCAGGAAAAATCGAAATTTCAAAACAAATTCATTGTTTGATGGAACGGACTGGTCCTTGGTTATCTTCAAAAATTGAAACACAGAACTTGTCCCCTGAAACCAGGAAAAATTAAAAAACACAACAAAGGTTGCTCTAACGCTTTTCGACAGTTTCTCTCTGAAGATGACAGCTTGGCTGTCGAAACGCGTTAGAGCAACCTTTGTTGTGTTTTTTAATTTTTCTTGGTTTCAGGGGACAAGTTCTGTGTTTCAATTTTTGAAATTCATTGTATAAATTGTCTAGCGAAAAACACAAATTTCATTCGAAAAAAAAAAATTCCTTAAAGATAAAATCGAAATTTGAAATATCTTAGCAAAAAAGTCGAAATTTTTTGTTTTCCCAAAATGTTGAAATTTGTTTAAAGTTTTTAGAGTTTTTCCCAAACATTTTTTGTCAAAACTACAAAATAAAATGAACTTTAAATTGTCAGAGTCGTGAAAAAAATTAACATTTTTAAAGGAACATTTTTAGAGGAACCCAAAGAAAAATCTGAAGAATTTCTAGACGAAATTTCAACAACAAGACTTTCAGGAAAAAGGGAAATTGCGAAAAACTTTCTTTTTATAAAATATTTAGGAAAAATGGAAAATTTGCAGAAAAAATTAAAATTTCCCAAAAAAATCGAAATATCTGAAAAAAAACTCAAAATTTTTATACAAAGTGAGATTTAAGGTAAAAATTCAAAGATACCATATAACTTATTTTTTAGAGAAACAGTAAAATGCGAGATAGGTTGGATTTAGATTTTTTCTTGAAATTGTAATTATTTTCTTAAAATGTTGTTTCAAAGAAATTTGAGTTTTTTCTTAACATTTTAATGCTCGAAATATCGGTTTCTTCCTCAAAACTTTTACAAAAATTAGTTTTTCAAAACATGATTTTGATCAAAATTAAAAATAAAATAGAGTTTTAAATGTCACAACTTTGTGAAAGAAACTTAAAATTTCCATAAAATGAAATCAAAAGAAAATTTAAAATTTCTACAAAAAATTGTGTACTGAAGTGTTCAGAAAATTTTTAGAAAAAAACTCGTAAGCAAAATTGGGGGTGCTGCAGTTCCACAGTGCCTATACGCCAGCCGCCACTGATAATTTATACCTTTTAGATAACAATATTTCACAAAAATTACGAGCCCAAACTCAAGATTTTGAAATTATAAACGAATCTAACAAAAGGAATTATCAATATTAATCCTGACTCTTTCACCAAAAAGAGTGAAAATTTCTAACGAAAAAAATCAAAATATTTTTTGAACAACCAGTTTCCGGTTTAGTTGTTTTAGAGAGGAAAAGTTAAAAGTGTAAACTTTGAAGTTTGAGGAAAAATTTTGCTAAAAAACTTTGTTTCAATATTCTCTGTATCTTCGTTGCGAAGTTTGGTTACTTCCATTCCTGTCGAGTGCCAGTTGTCAGTGGTTTCTTCCACACGACCAGATTTTTAGCATCTTTTTTTGGATTGGAATTTTTTAATAATTTGCCCCAAACAGCGATTGCGTTAGATCTTAGTCTTCATAACTATTAAATTTCCTTAACGATTAAAAAGTGTTTATAACTTAAAACTCACTCAGTGAGGAATGGAAAAATTTTGATAATTTGTTAAAAAAATGGAATTTGATGTCGAAATTTCCAAGGGGGCGCTACGTAACAACTCTGAAAATGTTACAGGACGAATACGTTCCACTAAAATCTACATCTTGGAGGGAAACGTTAGCAATGAAAAATCTAAAAAATAACATGTGTAGCTAATAACACATCTTAAAGAAATTGGAGAGAATATGAAGAATAGAATATTTTTTGTTAGATTCTTGTTGAAAGTTCCACAGTTACAAAATACTACTATTGTTGAAGAGAAGGAAAATTTCTCTATACCAAAAATTTCTCCTCATATTTAACAATTTCGAAAAATAAAATAAAAACGTCAAAAGTGCACTAAACACGTAGAAAAAATTGTAAACGAAGGTTAAAAAAAGGAATTTCAACTATTTTTTTCTAAAAATATTGGGAAGGGAATGAAAATTTCAAGAGAGCACTCAAAACGTAGAAAAAAAATCCTAAACGAAGGTTAAATAAAGGGATTTTAATTATTTTTCTGAAAATGTTACAGGACGAATAAGTTCCACTAAAATCTACATCCTGGAGGGAAATGTTAGCAATGAAAAATCTAAAAAAAAAACTAGTGCAGCTAATAAGACATCTCTATACCAAAAATTTCCCCTCATATTCAACAATTTCGAAAAATGAAATGTAAACGTCAAAAGTGCACTTAAAACGTAAAAAAAATTTTAAACAAAGGTTAAAAAAAGGAATTTAAATTATTTTTTTTTTTAAAACATTGGGAAGGGAATCAAAATTTCAAGAGAGCACTCAAAACGTAGAAAAAAAATCCTAAACGAAGGTTAAATAAAGGGATTTTAATTATTTTCCTGAAAATGTTACAGGACGAATAAATTCCAATAAAATCTACATCCTGGAGGGAAACGTTAGCAATGAAAAATCTAAAAAAAAACGAGTGTAGCTAATAACACAACTCAAAGAAATTAGAGAGAATATAAAGAATAGAATATTTTTTGTTAGATTCTTGTTGAAAGTTCCACAGGTGACACAATATCTAACCTAACCAGTTTATATTCCTATTGTAAATACCATATTTAAAATGTTAATCATAAAAATGTGAATTCAATGTTAAAAAGACGTGAACCAAACGCAGTAATGAAATGACATCATCATTCCAATTTTTGCAAGGAAAGCAGTAAAAAAAATTCAAGACCGCGACTGTCTACAGTTAATTTTTAATTTGTATTTTTTATTACTTTTATTAAAATGCCTAAATAATTTAATGAAAGATGATTGTCTTAATAACTTTTAACGAAGTAAAATAAAAGTCCACTTTCATGAAGAAAGAAGTTGTCGAACTCTTGTCAATAAAAAAAATTCAAGACCGCGACTGTCTGCAGTTAATTTTTAATTTGTATTTTTTATTACTTTTATTAAAATGCCTAAATAATTTAATGAAAGATGATTGTCTTAATAACTTTTAACGAAGTAAAATAAAAGTCCACTTTCATAAAGAAAGAAGTTGTCGAACTCTTGTCAATAAAAAAAATTCAAGACCGCGACTGTCTATAGTTAATTTGTAATTTGTATTTTTTATTACTTTTATTGAAATGCCTAAATAATTTAATGAAAGATGATTGTCTTAATAACTTTTAACGAAGTAAAATAAAAGTCCACTTTCATGAAGAAAGAAGTTGTCGAACTCTTGTCAATAAAAAAAATTCAAGACCGCGACTGTCTGTAGTTAATTTGTAATTTGTATTTTTTATTACTTTTATTGGAATGCCTAAATAATTTAATGAAAGATGATTGTCTTAATAACTTTTAACGAAGTAAAATAAAAGTCCACTTTCATGAAGAAAGAAGTTGTCGAACTCTTGTCAATAAAAAAAAATTCTAGACCGCGACTGTCTATAGTTAATTTGTAATTTGTATTTTTTATTACTTTTATTAAAATGCCTAAATAATTTAATGAAAGATGATTGTCTTAATAACTTTTAACGAAGTAAAATAAAAGTCCACTTTCATGAAGAAAGAAGTTGTCGAACTCTTGTCAATAAAAAAAATTCAAGACCGCGACTGTCTATAGTTAATTTGTAATTTGTATTTTTTATTACTTTTATTGGAATGCCTAAATAATTTAATAAAGATGATTGTTTTAATAACTTTTAACGAAGTAAAATAAAAGTCCACTTTCATGAAGAAAGAAGTTGTCGAACTCTTGTCAATAAAAAAAATTCAAGACCGCGACTGTCTGTAGTTAATTTGTAATTTGTATTTTTTATTACTTTCATTGAAATGCCTAAATAATTTAATAAAGATGATTGTTTTAATAACTTTTAACGAAGTAAAATAAAAGTCCACTTTCATGAAGAAAGAAGTTATCGAACTCTTGTCAATAAAAAAAATTCAAGACCGCGACTGTCTGTAGTTAATTTGTAATTTGTATTTTTTATTACTTTTATTGAAATGCCTAAATAATTTAATAAAGATGATTGTCTTAATAACTTTTAACGAAGTAAAATAAAAGTCCACTTTCATGAAGAAAGAAGTTGTCGAACTCTTGTCAATAAAAAAAATTCAAGACCGCGACTGTCTGTAGTTAATTTGTAATTTGTATTTTTTATTACTTTTATTGAAATGCCCAAATAATTTAATGAAAGATGATTGTTTTAATAACTTTTAACGAAGTAAAATAAAAGTCCACTTTCATGAAGAAAGAAGTTGTCGAACTCTTGTCAATAAAAAAAATTCAAGACCGCGACTGTCTGTAGTTAATTTGTAATTTGTATTTTTTATTACTTTTATTGGAATGCCTAACTAATTTAATAAAGATGATTGTTTTAATAACTTTTAACGAAGTAAAATAAAAGTCCACTTTCATGAAGAAAGAAGTTGTCGAACTCTTGTCAATAAAAAAAATTCAAGACCGCGACTGTCTATAGTTAATTTGTAATTTGTATTTTTTATTACTTTTATTGGAATGCCTAAATAATTTAATAAAGATGATTGTTTTAATAACGTTTAACGAAGTAAAATAAAAGTCCACTTTCATGAAGAAAGAAGTTGTCGAACTCTTCTCTATAAAAATTTGCATCGCCGAAGAATCCAGTGATGGTTATTAGCAGTTTACATTATTTATTGTCCGAATGTTAAAAATCAGTTCTACAAAATTATGCAACTCTCGTTAAGATTATTATTAATAGGTCTGAATCAACCAAATAATTCGTCCACACAACAGGCTAAAAAACTGGAGTTCGCCCATACACGAAAGATCTAAATTTCAATAAATTATCAGCTTTTAAAATTGCGTGTGGTGACCTTTAAATTTGCATAACCGATTGTGGATTCTTCATATTAGCGACGATTATATAAAATCGAAGAACTTCTGGAAATCCATCATTCGCTGTTCCATCGACGTGCCATCAAGATGAAAGTATTCGTAAGTATCTAAAACTAGATGAGCTTTATTACAATAATTTTTTTGTCATTGAAATTTACAAACCACCTAAGTTAAAGCATATTTTTTTAGAAAATAAAACGTGCATTTACTGTCGAAGGGAAGGGGAACTTCTCTATACCAAAAATTTCTCCTCATATTCAACAATTTCGAAAAATAAAATGTAAACGTCATAAGTGCACTGTAATATGCACAGACCAATAGGTTTGAACATTTATTAGATTCGAAGTTTGGAAACCAAATACTGGTTTCGATCTTGTTAGATCTCGTCTTTCGTCTTCGTCTTCGTCTTCGTCTTCTAAACGAATTTGGTAAATTTTCAAACCCATCTGTGCATTGGAGTTTTTTGGGAAGGTTAAACAAAGGAATTTTAATTATTTTAAACTGAAAATATTGGGAAAGGAATGAAAATTTCAAGAGAGCACTCAAAACGTAAAAAAATCTTAAACGAAGGTTTAAAAAAGGGATTTTAATTATTTTAGACTGAAAATATTGGGACAGGAATGAAAATTTCAAGAAAACACTTGACATTTGAAAATATTGGGAACGGAATGAAAATTTCAATAAAGCACTCAAAAGTTAAAAAAAAATCTTAAACGAAGGTTTAAAAAAGGAATTTTGATATCGAAAAATAAAATGTAAACGACAAAAGTGCACTCTAATATGCACAGACCAATAGGTTGAACATTTATTAGACTCGAAGTTTGGAAACCAAATACCGGTTTCGATCTTGTTAGATCTCGTTTTTATGTTTCTAAACGAATTTGGTAAATTTTAAAACCCATCTGTGCATTGGAGTTTTTTGGGAAGGTTAAAAAAACGAATTTTAATTATTTTAGACTGGAAATATTGAGAAAGGAATGAAAATTTCAAGAGGGCACTCAAAACGTAAAAAAATCTTAAACGAAGGTTTAAAAAGGAATGAAAATTTCAAGAGGGCACTCAAAACGTAAAAAAATCTTAAACGAAGGTTTAAAAAAGGGATTTTAATTATTTTAGACTAAAAATATTGGGACAGGAATGAAAATTTCAAGAAAACACTTGACATTTGAAAATATTGGGAATGGAATGAAAATTTCAAAAAAGTACTCAAAAGTTAAAAAAAAAATCTTAAACGAAGGTTTAAAAAAGGAATTTTGATGTCGAAAAATAAAATGTAAACGACAAAAGTGCACTCTAATATGCACAGACCAATAGGTTTGAACATTTATTAGATTCGAAGTTTGGAAACCAAATACTGGTTTCGATCTTGTTAGATCTCGTCTTTATGTTTCTAAACGAATTTGGTAAATTTTCAAACCCATCTGTGCATTGGAGTTTTTTGGGAAGGTTAAAAAAAGGAATTTTAATTATTTTAGACTGAAAATATTGGGAGAGGAATGAAAATTTCAAGAAAGCACTCAAAATGTAAAGAAAAAATCTTAAACAAAGGTTTAAAAAAGGAATTTTAATTATTTTAGACTAAAAATATTGGGACAGGAATGAAAATTTCAAGAAAACACTTGATATTTGAAAATATTGGGAACGGAATGAAAATTTTAAGAAAGCACTCAAAACGTAAAGAAAAAATCTTAAACGAAGGTTTAAAAAAGGAATTTTAATTATTTTAGACTGAAAATATTGGGACAGGATTGAAAATTTCAAGAAAACACTTGACATTTGAAAATATTGGGAACGAAATGAAAATTTCAAGAAAGCACTTAAAACGTAAAGTAAAAATCTTAAACGAAAGTTTAAAAAAGAAATTTTAATTATTTTAGACTAAAAATATTGGGACAGGAATAAAAAATTCAGGAAAACACTTGACATTTAAAAAAAATCGGATTGTCATATTTCAAGCTTTTTAAAATATCTCAAAATCATTTTTTATTTTAAATGTTAATGGGGTGGTATTGATAAGTGTTATGATAAGATAACGTGTACCAAAAACGACGTAAGATTTGTGTCCCAACCGAAAAAATTTCTAGATAAATTCCTGGATCTATTCGTTACCAATGGTTCGTAAAACTAAATTATTCACAAATATTGAAATAAAAATCTTGTCCCCTGAAAAAATTTAAGTTTACAAATCTTTTTATTTTTGGTGGAAGGCACTGGTCCTTTGTTACCTTCAAAAATTAAAATACAAATCCTGTCTCCTGAAACCAAAAAAGATTAAAAAACACAACAAAGGTTGCTCTAACGCGTTTCAACAGCCAAGCTATCAGCTTCAGAGAGATTTATTGAAACGCGTTAAAGCAACCTTTGTTGTGTTTTTTAATCTTTCTTGGTTCCAGGAGACAAGATTTGTATTTCAATTTTTGACGGTAACAAAGGACCAGTGCCTTCCACAAAAAAAGTGGTTTGTAAACTGAAATTCTTCGCGTATTTCAAGCTTTAACATTTACATTCACATCTACCTCTAATCTGGAAATGTTAATTACCTCCAATTTATCTACAACTGCATTCGCCTGCAATATAAAAATTAGGAATTGGATTTACGATTTGAAAAACTAAGAATTGAATATACGAAACGTTATATAATAAATCCCATTAAACTCTTGATTTCGCTTTAACCAAAACTTACAATTTTAAAATGAAAAAATGTCTAATTTGTTCTCAAATTTGATTCTATAATGCACAGACCAATAGGTTTGAATATTTATTAGATTCGAAGTTTGGAAACCAAAGACTGGTTTCGATCTTGTTAGATCTCGTCAGTTTGGTATATCCAACTCGAATTCTAATAAATGTTCCGCAAGTAAGTACTAAAACATTCACAGGCGTCAAGCGAGTGACTCTTTAGTACTACCACCTATTGGTCCATAGAGAAACTATGGCCATCGCCAACAATATCGTATGCAAGAAGAAATTGTTTGGTTAAAATTTTAAGAAAAGTCAAAACGTTGATAAAAAGGAAAACGTGAAAGGATACTCAAATTTGATACAAATTGTTTTTTTAGGTAGCTCTCTCTGCTCTTTTCGCCGTTGCTCTCTGCGCGCCGCAACAGTCGCTTCAAGAAACCCCTATCCTGAGGCATACCTCCGACGTAGGTCCCGATGGTACCCATAATTACGTGTACGAAACCGGTAACGGTATTTACGCTGATCAACAAGGTTATTTGAAAGCTCAGGATACGTTGGCCGTCCAAGGACAATACCAATTCGTCGCTCCTGATGGTCAAGCTTACCATTTGACTTACACCGCCGACGAAAACGGTTACCACCCAACTGGAGATCATTTGCCAACCCCACCACCAGTACCTGCAGCTATTCAAAAATCTTTGGACTACTTGGCCAGTTTACCACCCAGGGAAACAGTTTCAAACCAAAGATTCTAAATGTAGATAATTAATAAATGTATTTATAAGTTATTATACGACTTTGTTTCTAACCAAGTGATCTACGATTGCACAAAGGTATTCTGAAGTGGAAAATATGAAAGGTGAGTATTTTTGTACCTTAATGTTTAATAAAAGTTGTATTACATTTTTTGTATGTGCGTTAGTAAAAAAGTATCAGTGCCCAACGAAGATACATCATCTCGTTATTCTAAGAATTTATTTTTGTTTTTTTTTTAAGTTTAATCCACTCGCAAAGGGTAACCTCATTATGCCTTCAAAGCACTGCGAGTAGGATTCAGAAATAAGAAGTTACAAACAAAAAATTATTTTAAGTAGTGCACAACTACAGAAGGTATATCCGCATTTTCTTCTGCATCCACCTCCAACTTCATAAAGTTTTAACCATAAATTTGGAAATGTGGCTCAAGGGAAAAGTTTCGTATACAAGATGAATAGCAAGAGTAGTGGTTCCGGACTTTTTGCCCTATTTAGGGACGTATGCAAGAAGAATGCAACCTAGACTACAAATTCATGCAGCCGTCCAGGCGTGTGTAGTGGCGAATCATAGGTAGCTGAACTACCAACAGTTGAACACTGCCACCTAGCGAAGCGGTTGCTCTCTAGGAAAAAATCCCAAGAGACAAGGATTCCTAATGCACAGACCAATAGGTTTGAACATTTATTAGATTCGAAGTTTGGAAACCAAATTTAACAAGATCGAAACCGGTATTTGGTTTCCAAACTTCGAATCTAATAAATGTTCAAACCTATTGGTCTGTGCATTATAGAATCCTTGTCTTCTGGGAACCAAATCTAACAAGATCGAAACCGGTATTTGGTTTCCAAACTTTGAATCTAATAAATGTTCAAACCTATTGATCTGTGCATTATAGAATCTATTTAGGGACCCCAAATCAAAAAGTAAACAGGAATTGCAATCACTGATTGCAGAAAAGGGACAGCTGAAATTGGGAACTTAATAATTATCTATTTGAATAATCGATTTTTAACCATTTTTGCTCAATAAAGCCTCAAAATTTCGAAAAAAAAACCTCTAAAACTAACTCCAACTCTTGGTACTTAAATTAAAAAATATGCCCAACTTTAAATAACCTATTCAAGATATTTTAATCTGCACCTTCTTAAATCTAACTAAATTTCTTTGTATTGCAGAAGATCCATAAAGAAACAAGAAAATATTTACAAATTGAAATACAAAACTTGTTCCCTGAAACCAAAAAAAAAAAGGTTGCTCTAACGCATTTCGACAGCCAAACTATCCTCTTCAGAGAGATATAATCTTTGTTGTGTTTTTAATCTTTCTTGGTTTCAGAGGACAAGTTTTGTATTTCAATTTTTGAAGACAACCAAGGGCCAGTCCGTTCCACCAAGAAGGATTTACAAATTGAAATACAAAACTTGTCTCCTGAAACCAAAAAAGATTAAAAAACACAACAAAGGTTGTGTCTTTCTGAAAAAGATGGTTTGGCTCTCGAAACTCGTTAGAGCTGCCTTTGTTGTGTTTCTCAGTCTTTCTTGTTTTCAGGGAGCAAGTTTTGTACTTCAATTTGTAAACATTTTCTTGGTGGAACGGACTGGTCCTTGGTTGTCTTCAAAAATTGAAATACGAAACTTGTCCTCTGAAACATGAAAGATTAAAAAACACAACAAAGATTGTATCTCTCTGAAGAAGATAGTTTGGCGTTAGAGCAAGCTTTCTTGTGTTTGTTAATCTTTCTTGGTTTTAGGCGACAAGTTTTGTACTTCAATTTGTAAATATTTTCTTGGTGGAACGGACTGGTCCTTGGTTGTCTTCAAAAATTGAAATACGAAACTTGTCCTCTGAAACAAGAAAGATTAAAAATTCACAACAAAGGTTGTATCTCTCTGAAGATGATAGTTTGGCTGTCGAAACGCGTTAGAGCAAGCTTTGTTGTGTTTCTCAATCTTTCTTGTTTTCAGGGGGCAAGCTTTGTACTTCAATTTGTAAATATTTTTTTGGTGGAACGGACTGGTCCTTGGTTGTCTTTAAAAATTGAAATACGTAACTTGTCCTCTGAAACAAGAAAGATTAAAAACACAACAAAGGTTGTATCTCTCTGAAGAAGATAGTTTGGCTGTCGAAACGCGTTAGAGCAAGCTTTGTTGTGTTTCTCAATCTTTCTTGTTTTCAGGGGCCAAGTTTTGTACTTCAATTTGTTAATATTTTCTTGGTGGAACGAACTGGTCCTTGGTTGTCTTCAAAAATTGAAATACGAAACTTGTCCCCTAAAACCAAGAAAGATTAAAAATTCACAACAAAGTTTGTATCTCTCTGAAGATGATCGCTTGGCTGTCGAAACGCATTAGAGCAAGCTTTGTTGTGTTTCTCAATCTTTCTTGTTTTCAGGGGGCAAGTTTTGTACTTCAATTTGTAAATATTTTTTTGGTGGAACGGACTGGTCCTTGGTTGTCTTCAAAAATTGAAATACGAAACTTGTCCTCTGAAACAAGAAAGATTAAAAAACACAACAAAGGTTGTATCTCTCTGAAGAAGATAGTTTGGCTGTCGTAACGCGTTAGAGCTGCCTTTGTTGTGTGTGTTAACCTTTCTTGGTTTCAGGGGACAAGTTTTGTATTTCAATTTGTAAATATTTTCTTGTTTCTTCATGGGTCTTCTGCAATACAGAGTTTAGTTAGATTTAAGAAGGTGCAGATTAAAATAAAAAATGTAACTCGTTACCTGTAAATATTAAAGACAAAAAAATTAAGGAACCATTTACACACGAACGTCCGTCAAAAAATATTTTTGTTAATAGAGAATAATTTTTGCAATTTGTAAATTAATAATTTCCGCAATATCTTCTCTTATAGATTACTAAAAAGGGTTAACAGAGGCTGAAATTCTCGTTTGTAAAATTTCGAAATTTTGATTTTTCACTTTTTTATTAACAATTTAAAGAATGAAACTTTCAAAGATCAAATACAGCTTCTTTATAAATAATTGCTCTTGAGAGAACTTTTGTTGTATTTTTTAATCTTTCTTGGTTTCAAGGGACAAGATTTATGTATCAATTTTTGAAGATATCCAAGGACAAGTCCGTTGCACCAAAATTATAAAAAAAAAGATCAAAAACAGCTTCTTTATAAAAATTGCTCTTGAGAGCAACTTCTGTTGTATTTTTTAATCTTTCTTGGTTTCAAGGGACAAGATTTATGTATCAATTTTTGAAGATAACCAAGGACAAGTTCGTTGCACCAAAATTATAAAAAAAAAAGTCAAAAACAGCTTCTTTATAAAAATTGCTCTTGAGAGCAACTTCTGTTGTATTTTTTATTCTTTCTTGGTTCCAAGGGACAAGATTTATGTATCAATTTTTGAAGATAACCAAGGACAAGTCCGTTGCACCAAAATTATAAAAAAAAAAGATCAAAACCAGCTTCTTTATAAAAATAGCTTTTGAGACAAACTTTTGTTGTATTTTTTAATCTTTCTTGGTTTCAAGGGACAAGATTTATGTATCAATTTTTGAAGGTAACCAAGGACAAGTCCGTTGCACCAAAATTATGGTTTCCTTATGAAAAAAATGATTGAATTTTAGGCATTAAACCTAAAATGTCTAGAAAAAGTTTATTAATATTGAGATTTCTAAAAAAAAAGCTCGATATTTTTAGACATTCTTAAATATTTTGTTTAAAAATAAGTTTGGACTTATCAACATAATTAATGTTCGATGCTCAAACAGCCGGATTATTTCGTCATTAAACACGTCGTCAGTTGTTTATGAAAAATGTACCAACGACGGGATTTCTACCTTATACCAAACATTTTATTTGTCAAAGGACTTATAGGGCGTAAATCTGTTAGCTCAAACCAAAGCGACTATTATTTCAGGTCAAATAACCCAAAAAATGAAATAAATCACACTAAGTAAGACAGCCAATTTCAAAACAAATTGTGTATTTCACATATGAAAGTATGTTTCGTAATGAAGATGAATAATAGATAACATGGAAGTCCGCAATATTCTATATACATTATACTAACTTAAAAAGTACATGTCTTTTGTAGTAATTAATCCTAAGTTTCAAATACAGCTCTATCTCCTTCCGGAATCGTCAGCTGATGCGGGCAAAGTGGCCAAATACTCTAAAGCTTTTTGAATCGCAGGCGGGATTGGTGGCGGTGTCGGTAAATGACTTCCTTGTGGTTGAAAACCGTTCTCGTCAGCGATGTAATTCATACTGATGACTTGACCATCAGGAGATGTATACTGGAACTGCCCTTGGGCCACTTGAGCCTCTTGTTCTGGTTGTCCGGCGTTTTTGAGGAAACCCTGCTCTTCCGCCGCTATACCATTACCGGTTTCATAACTAAAACAATTCCATTTAGTTTAATCAGTGACGTAAAAGTGACGCAAACTTGGTTTGTGTAGATATTGAAAGATGTTTGAAGCTACGTAATATTATAGAACGTTTGATATCAGCAAATGCAGGAAATAAATCAACAAAGAATTTCCGAGAAAAGTCTATTGAAACAAAATAGCATTTGTTATAATAGATAAATATTTCGTCATTACGCAAGAGAGAGAGAGAGAGAGAGAGAGAGAGAGGGAGAGAGAGAGAGGGAGAGAGGGAGAGAGAGAGAGAGAAAAAGAGAGAGAGAGAGAGAGAGAGAGAGAGAAAGAGAGCGAGAGGGAGAGAGAGACAGAGACAGAGACAGAGAGACAGAGAGACAGAGAGACCAAGAGACCGATAGACCGAGAGACAGAGAGACAGAGAGACAGAGGGACAGAGGGACAGAGGGACAGAGGGACAGAGGGACAGAGGGACAGAGGGACAGAGGGACAGAGGGACAGAGGGACAGAGGGACAGAGGAACAGAGGGACAGAGGGACAGAGGAACAGAGGGACAGAGAGACAGAGAGACAGAAAGGCAGAGACACAGAAAGGCAGAGACACAGAGAGACAGAGAGACAAAGAGACAAAGAGACAGAGAGACAGAGAGACAGAGAGACATAGAGACAGAGACAGAGAGACAGAGAGACAAAGAGACAGAGAGACAGAGAGACAGAGAGACAGAGAGAAAGAGAGACAGAGAGACAGAGAGACAGAGAGACAGAGAGACAGAGAGACAAAGAGACAGAGAGACAGAGAGACAAAGAGACAGAGAGGTCGAGGGACCGACAGATAAAGAGTGGAAGAAGTAGAGAGAGAGAAAAAAAGACAGAGAGACAGAGAGACAGAGAGACAGAGAGACAGAGGGACAGAGGGACAGAGGGACAGAGAGACAGAGGGACAGAGAGACAGAGGGAGACAAAGAGACGGAGAGACAGAGAGACAGAGAGGCAGAGACACAGAGAGAGAGAGAGAGACATAGAGACAGAGAGACAGAGAGACAGAGAGACAGAGAGACATAGAGACAGAGAGACAGAGAGGCCGAGAGGTCGAAGACCGACAGATAGAGAATGGGAGAGGCAAAGAGACAGAGAGACAAAGAGACAGGGAGACAGATACAGAGAGACAAAGAGACAGAGAGATAGAGAGACAAAGAGGCAGAGAGGTCGAGGGACCGACAGATAGAGAGTGGAAGAGGCAAAGAGACAGAAAGAAAGACAGAGAGACAGAGAGACAAGGAGACAGATACAAAAGATACAGAGATACAGAAAGACAGAGAAATAGAGAGACAGAGAGACAGACAGACAGAGAGACAAAGAGACAGAGAGACAGAAAGACATAGAGACAGAGAGACCGAGAGGTCGAAGGCCGACAGAGAATGGGAGAGGCAGAGAGACAGAGAGACAAAGAGACAGGGAGACAGATACAGAGAGACAAAGAGACAGAGGGACAGAGAGACAGAGAAACAGAGATACAGAGGGACAGAGAGACAGAGAGACAGAGAGACAAAGAGACAGAGATACAGAGATACAGAGAGACAGAGAAACAGAAAAACAGAAAGACAGAGAGACAGAAAGACAGAGAGACACAGAGAGACAGAGAAAGAAAGAGAGACAGAGGGAGAGAGGCACCGGGGGTTAAAAAAAAGAGGCAGAAAACAGCCTTACCTCCATTTATATGTACCGTCAAAATTAACCTCTTGCTCTTGCCTTATTATAGGGATTTCTTCACCGCCTCCTTGCTGAGGTCTTGCTAAGGTGAGGGCAAATACACCAGACAGTACGACCTGAAAGTGTTACGCAAAAATTATCATTAAATTAAAGGTAATTTTTTTAAAAAATATTTTATAGCAGTGATATGTCCTTTTAACTTCCTTGAATGTCTATGAGGATTTGGGTTATCCTTCAAATGTTAAATATATGGGACTAGGCAGGATTTGTTTCAAGGAGAGGCAACACTCATATTGAAAAAAAAATGAGCCGAAATTTCCAAAAAAAAAACTCAAGTTTTATGGAAAAATCGAAGTTTCCAAAAAATATTTTTCTCGGAATTTTTACTTTGTATTTAAATGTTGACACAATCTTCAAATATTTCGAAAAAACTAAATTTTCATTATCTTTTAGAAAATTGTTGCCTTTTTTATCAATATTTTAATTTAGTTTTGAGAAAATAAATAAATTTTAAGAAATGAACCCAAATATATAGAAAAAGATGAATTTGGGGAATGTAAAATTTATAAAAATATTTTTCTTACGAATTTTATTTTTTTATTTGTAAATTCTGACCTACATTTCTTTAAAATGATTTAAATTTCTTAAAAAAATATTTTTTATTACATTAGCGACATAATTCTGCGAAAATAAAGGAATTTTGAGAAAAAAAGCCAAATTCTGCAAAAAGAACGAATTTCTTGCCCTTTGCGAGTTGATTAAATAAAAAAAATATATTTTAACGCAATTTTTTCTTTATAACCTGTGACCTGAAATTGAAATTTCCTAACCAATAGTTTTTGTTACAATTTCTACCTAATTTTGAAAATAAAAGGGCAATTTCTAGAAAAGGACGTCGATATTTTTGTAGAAATTGGCGCCCCTTTTATAAAGATTTTGATTCAGTTTTACGAAAATAAATAAATTTTCAGAAATGAGCCTAAATGTATGAAAAACGGTGAATTTGAGGTTAAAATTTTTAAAAATATTTTTTTCAGGAGTTTTATTTTTCTATTCGTAAATTCTGACTTTAATGTTTTAAAAATTGTTGAAATTTCTCTAGAAATATTTTTTATTAAAATAGCGACATAATTTTGTAAAAATAAACGAATTTTGGCAAAAAAAAGTCGATTTCTGAGAAAAGAGCGAATTTGTTACCCTTTGTGAATTAAACTTGATAAAAACAATATTTTTCAAGCAATTTTTCCTTTATAAATTTTGACCTAAACTTGAAATTTCCTAAGCAATATCTTTTATTACAATTTTTAGATTATTTTGAAAAGAAAAGCGCAATTTCTAGAAAAGGACTTCAATATTTTTATAAAAATTGTCGCCTCTTTTATCAAAATTTTGATTCAGTTTTAAGAAAATAAATAAATTTTGAGAAATGAGCCTAAATGTATAGAAAAAGATGAATTTGAGAAAATTAAAATTTCTATAAATATTTTTCTCGCGAGTTTTATTTTTCTATTTGTAAATTCTGACTTAAATTTTGTAGAGATTGTTAAAATTTCTTAAAAAAATATTTATTATTACAATAAAGAGATAATTATGCGAAAATAAACGAATTTTAAGGAAAAAAGAGCCCAATTCTGTGAAAAGACCGTATATTTTGTCCCTTGCGAGTGGATTAAATTAAAAAAATATATTTTAACGCAATTTTTTCTTTATAAACTGTGACCAGAACTTAAAATTTCTTAAGCAATATTTTTTGTTATAATTTCTACCTAATTTTGCAAAAAAAAACGCAATTTTTAGAAGGACGTCGATATTTTAATAGAAATTGTTGCTCCTTTTATCAAGATTTTGATTGAGTTTCAAGAAAATAAATAAATTTTGAGAAATGAACCTAAATGTATAGAAAAGGATGAATTTGGGGAAGTTAAAATTTCTAAAAAGATTTTTCTCACGAGTTTTATTTTTCTATTTGTAAATTCTGACCTAAATTTTGTGAAAATTGTTAAAATTTCTCAAGAAATATTTGTTATTACAATAAAGACATAATTCTGCAAAAATAAACGAATTTTGAGAAAAAAAAAGCCAAATTCTGCAAAAAAAGCGAATTTCCTAAGCAATATCTTTTGTTACAATTTCTACCTAATTTTGAAAAAAAATGCGCAATTTCTAGAAGGACGTTGATATTTTAATAGAAATTAGTTCCCCTTTTATCAAGATTTTGAGTCAGTTTTAATAAAATAAGTAAATTTTCAGAAATGAACCCAAATTGGGGAAGTTAAAATTTCTAAAAATATTTTTTTCAAAAGTTTTATTTTTCTATTTGTAAATTCTGACTTAAATTTTGTAAAAATTGTTAAAATTTCTCAAGAAATATTTCTTATTAGAATAGTGACGTAATTCTGCGAAAATAAACGAATTTTGACAAAAAAAAACAGTCACACTCTGAAAAAAGAGCGAATTTGTTACCCTTTTTAAATTAAACTTAAAAAAAAATCTTTTTTACGCATTTTTTTCTTTATAAACTGTGACCTTAACTTGAAATTACCTAAGCAATGTTTTTTATTACAATTTTTATCTAATTTAAAAAAAAAGACGCAATTCCTAGAAAAGGACTAATTTGAAGATGGTCCAAATTTTTAAATTATTGGTCCCATTTTTTTTTAGTTTTTCATTAAAAGTTTGACATAACTTTTTTGAGAAACACTTGAAAATAAATAACAGGGGTCGAAAGTACGTAAAATAAGTCATATTTTAGGCAAAAACGTTTTTTCTTAAGAACATATTCAAATTTAGAAAACGAAACAAATTTTACATAAATTATATAAATTATAACTTTTAAATTTAATGAAAATCGTAAAATAAAAAAAACAAATTTTAAAAGCTTCGAGAAACTTTAGAAAAAACCAAACTTTAAAAAAGTTAAACGAATTTAAGTCATAATTTTGGTGGAACGGACTGGTCCTTGGTTATCTTCAAAAACTGAAATACAAATCTTGTCCCCTGAAACCTAGAAAGATTAAAAAACACAACAGAGGTTGCTCTCTGTTGCTCAATGCAACTTTTGTTGTGTTTTTTAATCTTTCTTGGTTTCAGGGGACAAGATCTGTATTGCAATTTTGTAAGTAAAGTTGAAATACGAATCTTGTCCCCTGAAACCAAGAAAGATCAAAAAACACAACAAAGATTGCTCTAACGCGTTTCAGCAGCTAAGCTATCATCATTTGTTGCCCTTTTTATCAGTTTCTCTCTGAAGATGACGATATTTGTCATAAAAGCACTTGTACCAATATGCACCTGCTTTAGACCAATGTTATCATAGTTAACCAAGTCTTCAGAACCCAAACTGATTTAAATGTAGAACTTAATGAGACTTGACCCAGCACTTCTTGTATCGTACTAACTATTCCAACTGTAATAGATGTTGTAACTCCAAATTTAGCAAACCAAGACAACTTTCTCTTTTAAAAGCTGTTAAACAGGCATAATTTTGGTGGAACGGACTGACCCTTGGTTATCTTCAAAAACTGAAACACAAAAATACAAATCTCGTCGCCTGAAACCAAGAAAGATTAAAAAACACAACAATATCTCTCTAAAAATGATACCTTGGCTGTCGAAACGCGTTAGAGCAACCTTTGTTGTGTTTTTTAATTTTTCTTGGTTTCAGGGGACAAGTTCTGTGTTTCAACTTTTTTATCAAGGTTTTGATTCAGTTTTACGCAAATAAATACATTTTCAGAAATGAACCTAAAAAAAAAAGATGAATTTGGGGAAGTTAAAATTTCTATAAATATTTTTCTTGCGAGTTTTATTTTTCTATTTGTAAATTCTGACTTAAATTTTGTTAAAATTGTTAAAATTTCTCAAGAACTATTTTTTATTTCAATAGCGACATTCTGCGATAATAAACAAATTTTGACAAAAAAAGAGTATTTCAATTTTTGAAGATAAACAAGGATCAGACCATTCCACCAAAAAAAAAAAGTTAAGTTAGGAAAAAAATTTGAATTGGTGAAATTTTCAGTGACAGTTGGTAAAATAATTACGAAAGTAAAGACGAATGTTAAAAACGAAAACTCCTACCGCTTTCAAGTGGTTTTATTATCAAAGATAATTATACATATAACAATTTAACAAAGTGATTTACTCCATTCAACCAAAACGACCCATTCAACGGATTTATTTAGCCAACTTCTTGAAATAATGGAGACGAATGTAATTAGTAGTTTCCCACACGTACCATTAGATATATTGTCTTCGAAATATATCAAAGCTTATGTAATAACATGTGTCAATTTTCTCATAAAATAACCCATTGTGCGAAGTGGAATGTTCATTGAAGTTTACCTCTTACAAAATCTTTTGTTTCACTTCATGTTACAAAACCGTCGCACTAATTCTTCCATAAAATCACAAGATCAAACGAACTTACCTGTGAAGTTCGATCTTGATTATATGAGGTCTCGTCTCGTAAATAGGATAAATTGTAGTACCTTCATTCTAGGCGATACGAGTGATCGTATCGCCTACGAGTGATCGTATCGCCTAGAATGAAGGTACTACAATTTATCCTTTTTACGAGACGAGACCGAATATAATCACAAGATCAAACGAACTTACCTGTGAAGTTCGATCTTAATTATATGAGGTCTCGTCGAAGTAAATAGGATAAATTTTAGTACCTTCATTCTAGGCGATACGAGTGATCGTATCGCCTAGAATGAAGGTACTACAATGTATCCTATTTACGAGACGAGACCGAATATAATCACAAGATCAAACGAACTTACCTGTGAAGTTTGATCTTGATTATATGAGGTCTCGTCGAAGTAAATAGGATAAATTGTAGTACATTCATTCTAGCGATACGAGTGATCGTATCGCCTAGAATGAAGGTACTACAATTTATCCTATTTACGAGACGAGACCGAATATAATCACAAGATCAAACGAACTTACCTGTGAAGTTCGATCTTGATTATATGAGGTCTCGTCGAAGTAAATAGGATAAATTGTAGTACCTTCATTCTAGGCGATACGATCACTCTGTCGCCTAGATTGAAGGTACTACAATTTATCCTATTTACGAGACGAGACCGAATATAATAGTAATTTATTAGGCATAGTGTTCCAAATGGTTCTAGTTTAATTTAGATTTAGTTGGGTGCCGTGGTGTTCGTTAAGGAGAGCGCAGTGAAATCGCTCGTTATTGGAAACGAATTATCATTGACTAAAACCAAAGACAACTAATTCGCCAAAGACTTTAAAGAGAAATATCTAAATTTTCCCGAGTCCTGAAGTAGCAGAAATTGGTTAAAATTTATAGTAAACTCATTTGTTAACAAGGTTAACAAGGTTAAGTTAACAAGGTTAACAAGGTTAAGTTAACAAGGAAGCTCATCTGCAGCTTCAAATTTTTAATTTTAAGATATTACTACGTTTTTTTTTTGGTGGAACGGACTCGTCCTTGGTTATCTTCAAAAATTGAAATACAAATCTTGTCCCTTGAAGCCAAGAAAGATTAAAAAACACAACAGAGGTTGCTGTAACGCATTTCGGTAGCCAAACTATCATCTTCAGAGAGAATCTGGCTATCGAAACGCGTTAGACCAACCTCTGTTGTATTTTTTAATTTTTCTTGGTTTGAGGGAACAAGATTTGTATTTGAATTACCACTTATGTTGATAATTTTAATACAAAGAAGTTTTTCCTTCTTTAGGACAAAGCATTCCAGCTTTGGGAATGCTCTGACTAAACCAAAGACAATAGTGGAGACACCCATAAAGGACGTTCTGAAATCCTTCAAAAGAACGGACCTATTATGAGATAATCGTGGGGGGGGCACAATAAGCGATAGCTTGAGTGCTGCAGGGATGACCGACCCCATAGTAATAATAATTATAAAAGCACGTAAACTTTGCTGAATTCTTAGCAGATTATTTTAAAAATTGTTGATTATTATCGTTTGAAAGTCAATATTTTTTCAGTACCTAGAAGGCGTATTTATATGTCATAATAATTTCAGTGTTTGACATTATAAACGCTGAAGAAAAAAAATGCTGTTTGACAACATTATGTGTTAATTTTACGATTGTCGAATTAAAATTTGCAGACTTCATTGCTCACAAATAATGTTGATTGAAACGACTTTTACTTTTATGCGTCGCCTTAACAGTTGCCATATTCTGCAGCGCGTTAAATGTTACATTATGTAAGGTGCGAATTAGTACCGATTCTAATTACGTCAATTAGTATTGCATTTATTACCACTGTAACTTTTCAAAATTTAACTAACAACATAAATCAATCAGAAGAAGCCGAATATCAATTTTGGTAGAACAGGGAGGTCCTTGGTTATCTTCAAAAATTGAAATACAAATCTTGTCCCCTGAAACCAAGAAAGATTAGAAAACACAACTAAGGTTGCTCTAAAGAGCTCTTTAGAGCAACCTTTGTTGTGTTTTTGAATCTTTTTTGGTTTCATGGGGCAAGATTTGTATTTTAATTTTTCAAATATCTATGGGTACCTAAAATACGAAAATTAATGAACAAATTTTGACCTCTGAAACCAAGAAAGATTAAAAGACACAACAATAAGCTTTCAACTTCAGAGACATGATAGCTTGACTGTCGAAATGCGTTAGAGCAACTGTTATGTTTTTTAATTTTGCTTAGTTTCAGGTGACAAGATTTGTATATCAATTCTTGAAGATAACCAGTCCATTCCACCAAAAAAAAACTAAAATGTAAGTGTTCCACGACACAGTATTGAGAAATAGGCGGATTAATGTTATTAATGAATTAGCAGGGACAAAAAATCAGTTATACAGACAGAAAATCAGTTATAGAAACAGAAAATCAGTTATAGAGACAGATAATTAGTTATAGAGACAAAAAAACAGTTATAGAGACAGAAAATCAGTTATAGAAACAGAAAATCAGTTATGGAGATAGAAAATTAATTATAGAGACAGAAAAACAGTTATAGAGGCAGAAAATCAGTTATAGAGACAGACAATTTGCTATAGAGACAGAAAAAAGTTATAGAGACAGAAAATCAGATGTAGAGACAGACAATCAGTTATAGAGACCGAAAATTAGTTATAGAGACAAAAAAACAGTTGTAGAGACAGAAAATCAGTTATAGAGACAGAAAATTAGTTATAGAGACAGAAAATCAGTTATAGAGACCGAAAACAATTATAGAGACAGAAAATTGGTTATAGAGACAGAGAAACAATTATAGAAACAGAAAATCAGTTATAGAAACAGAAAATCAGTTCTAGAGACCGAAAATCAATTATAGAAACAGAAAATTAATTATAGAGACAGAAAAACAGTTATAAAAACAGAAAATAATTAATTATAGAAACAGAAAACCAGTTACAGAGATAGAAAATCAGTTATAGAGACAGAAAATCAGTTATAGAGACAGAAAAATAGGCATAGAGACAGAAAAACAGTTGTAGAGACAGAAAATCAGTTATAGAGACAGAAAATTAGTTATAGAGACAGAAAATCAGTTATAGAGACCGAAAATCAGTTATAGAAACAGAAAATCAGTTATAGAGACCGAAAATCAATTATAGAGACAGAAAATTAATTATAGAGACAGAAAAACAGTTATAGACAGAAAATCAGTTATAAAAACAGAAGATAATTAATTATAGAAACAGAAAACCAGTTACAGAGACAGAAAATCAGTTATAGAGACAGAAAATCAGTTATAGAGACAGAAAAATAGTTATAGAGACAGAAAATCAGTTATAGAGACAGAAAATTAGTTATAGAGACAGAAAATCAGTTATAGAGACCGAAAACAATTATAGAGACAGATAATTAGTTATAGAGACAAAAAAAAACAGTTATAGAGACAGAAAATCAGTTATAGAAACCGAAAATCAGTTATAGAAACCAAAAATCAATTATAGAGACAGAAAATTAGTTATAGAGACAGAAAAACAGTTATAGAGACAGAAAATCAGTTATAAAAACAGATAATTAATTATAGAAACAGAAAAACAGTTATAGAGATAGAAAATCAGTTATAGAGACAGAAAATCAGTTATAGAGACAGAAAAATAGTTATAGAGACAGAAGAACAGTTATAGAGACAGAGAAACAGTTATAGAGACAGAAAATCCGTTATAGAGACAGAAAACAGTTATAGAGACAGAGAATCAGTTATAGAGGCAGAAAATCAGTTATAGAGACAGTAAAATCAGTCAAAAGTGGCAAAGTATCGATTGATTTTCTGAAGTGCCGCAATTTAAATTTTTACAAATTTGAAACAAACTTTTTTGATTTTCTAGAAGTGTCATACAATACGTGATGAAAATTTAATTTAAAAATTTAATCCTTGTTTTTTAACACTGTTTTTTCTGAAGCGAAATAAATTTTTGAAACTATTAAACATATCTTGGTTGCTATCAACTAATAAATCTAATATAAAAATATTGTTTAAAATGGAATCCTTCAAGAGATACAAACTCTAAACATTCTTGAAACAAACATACTTCAAAGGAAATCGATATACAAATCTTGTCCCCTACAATCGAGAAAAATTTTCAAATTTTCGCCAAACTTCCTAAGGACGAAATGCAAAAGTTATTATTTAGAAAAGTACCCCAACAGTTATATTAGGACCCGTAGATTACGAATCGGAAAACTAAATTAAGCTATCACTAAAATCGAGAAATATCTTTTTTGGTTTCAGCGGACAATATTTGTACATCAATTTTTAAGGATAATCAAGGACCAGTCCATTACACCGAAAAAAAAATCGAATCTTTTAAATTGCACTCCCCCCTCTAACTATTTGAAAATTTCTAATAATTTCCTTGCACGGATAACGTTTTTTCGCGGTATTTTTATAAATCATCAGACTATTCCTCCATGGTTAATTAATTTAAATTCAACATCACAAAAACACTTCCGATTAGAATAAAATTTGTACACGAGAGCACCGAGTACTTACGACAATTTTCATGATGTTAGGGTGATATTCACGTTCTATTATGTTACAAAACTAATTTGTTATGATAGGATTTATATTTATATGTTGTTTAAATCTTCAAAGATTTGCTCCCTCCCAAACTCTTTCAGAATCATCATTGCATCGCCCCATAGTGCGTCCCTACTCCATCATTTAAGGTCAAATGTCAGTTTGCCCAATTTTTATCTTTACCTCCGCTTTGACACCTCTTTACGCGTGCATTAACATTTTTGGTTTAACCATTCGAGCGGTTTGCGAAAGATTCACACAGATTCATTTATCTTCGAATAATTAAATGTTCTTGCAACTCTTGCATAAATTCATTTAGTGCGAGATAAAATACTTTGGCTTTTTAAGAAAGAATTATGAATGGAGTGCACCTTGGTAAAGGAACAGATCCGAATATGGGCCCCCATTTTTTTTTCTCCATTACTTAAGCGCCTCACGTAGTTGAAACCTGAAAATTGACATATCGTTAGTCTAGAGACTTATAAATAATACTTTCACGTTAAAATTTTTCCAATATAATATCCCATAAGAAACTACATTGATTGATTGGTCAAAAAATATGAAATAAGTACTTTTGAAAATTTGGCAGGATACCAATGTTACCGCGGCCAACTGAACTCAAATATTTTTAAGATGCTTGCACCTGCCATTCCTATTTTTGGTTAAATTTTCTTAAAAAATGTCAAGTTTTGGAGAAAAAAAAACTTAGTCAAAGTAACTGGATTAAAACTTCGTGATAAGTCTGACTTTAAAAATAATTTCTGATATCAGTAACTTAAGGAATGACGTACAAAATTTCGTGACTCAGATTTCCAAAAATTCGACAAACCAAATCCCGATTTCACACTTAAAATTTGGCAGGATACCAATGTTACTGGGAGCAACTGAACTAAAATTAAAATTAAAATGTTTCCAATATAGCGTCCCATAAGAAACTACATCGACCGATTGGTCAAAAAATACGAAATAAGTAAAAAAAATTGGCAGGATTTTTAAGAAGCTTGCACCCGCCATTCATATTTTTGGATAAATTTTCTTAAAAAATGTCAAGTTTTGGAAAAAATCAAAAAACTTAACCGAAGTAAGTCTAAGTAGATTAAAACTTCATAATTCTGACTAAAAGTAATTTCTGACATCAGTAGCTTAAGGAATAACGTACGAAATTTTGTGATTAAGATTATCAAAAACCCAGCAAACCAAATCTCGATTTCACGCTCAAAATTTTGGTAAAAGTCCAAAATGTTCGCCTTGAAGCTGCATTGGGAGATGAGTTTAAAAAAAATGACAAAACATTGAAAGAATAACGTAAAATTAAGGGTAAAAATAACAGTCACACTCTGAGTGTTCGTTTTCAGTTTTTTTTGTGGAACGGACTGGTCCTTGGTTAGCTTTAAAAATTAAAATACAAATCTTGTCCCCTGAAATCAAGAAAGATTAAAAAACACAACAGAGGTTGCTCTAACGCATTTCGACAGCCAAGTTATCATCTTCAAAGAGATGCTAAAAATATTAGTAAATTTCATCATTCAAAGCTTCAAATTTTCTAGAAAAAGTCGAAATTACGGGAAAGTTTTTGTTAAATTTCCCATTTGGGACATCTGAAGATGATAGCTTGGCTGTCGAAACGCGTTAGAGCAACCTTTTTTGTATTTTTTAATCTTTCTTGATTTCAGCGGACAAGATTTGTATTTCAATGTTTAAAAGGTCATTAGACTGAATTATTAAAAAACAGTGAAAAGTTTTAGAAAAAACTCTAAAACTTTTTTGGAAAAAAGTTTTGAAACGAACAGTTTATTTAAAAAAAATTGTTTTGTATGGAATTTAAAACAAAAGGTAAAATATTCCAACTTAAACGAGATTTTGATAAAAAGAGAACAAAAGCAACAACGTGTTGATTTTTTGGGGATATAACTGTCAATTTTATTAAAGAAATATAAATTTCGGGTCCAACCTTGACGTTTAACAAAATTCAGGAAATGCTTTAGCTTCCTGGATTTTGCGATTTAATAATTTCATTTTTTCTTGGTGGAACAGGCTGGTCCTTGGTTGTTTTTAAAAATTGAAATACAAAAATTGTTCCCTGAAACCAAGAAATATTAAAAAACACACGAAAGCAACGTTTGTTGTGTTTTTAATCTTTCTTGGTTTCAGGAGCCAATTTTTGTATTTCAATTTTTAATAATTTCATGTTTAAACTTATAATTTTCAGAGAAATATATTTCGAGAAGCATTCAAAGCAATAATCACAATTTTAACACAATATTTCCAGCAAAAGTTTCGATTTCAATTTGAAATTTTGAGAAAAAAACTCGAAATTTCTAAGAAAAATCAAAGATTTGAAAAAAATTCGAAACTAGAACTCTAGCAGTTATGAAAAGTAAACACTTGTAAGGAAAAGGAAAACTGATATAAAAAATTTAACTTTGTTTTCTGATGCTAGGCTTTCATTTCAAAATTTTGGTTTTTTTATAGAAACTCAGAAATTGTAGAAATCCAGACTTTGTTAAATCAAAATTTCTCTAAAAACTGTCAAAGTTTTTTTCAAGTTACAATGTTGAGACAAAAGTCTAACAGTTTTGTAAAAATTTGGAAATATTCAGATTTACCATAATATTTCCAGAATTTATTATTTTTTTTTTACCCTTAGCTTCAAAATTCTTAATTTAAACTTGTATTTTAAGCAGAAAGTCGAAATTTGAGAAACAAAAAACGAAGTTTCGAGAAAAATTTTGAAATTTCCAGAAAAAATCGAAATTTGAGAAAGAAAGTTAAAATTTTGAGAAAAAAGTCAAAGTTTTGAGAAAAAAAGCCGAAATTTGAGAAAAAAATCGAAATTTCAAGAAAAAAGTCAAAATTTCGAGCTTAAAATCGAAATATAGGAAAAAAAGTCGAAATTTCTAAAAATAGCATTTTTTCAAATCGATTTCCTTTCTGAGCCTTTGTAACATTTCCAAAAGGTTCAAATTTTGCGAAAAAAGTCGAAATGTCAAGAAAAAAGTCAGCAGTTATGAAAAGTAAACACTTGTAAGGAAAAGGAAAACTGATATAAAAAATTTAACTTTGTTTTCTGATGCTAGGCTTTCATTTCAAAATTTTGGTTTTTTTATAGAAACTCAGAAATTGTAGAAATCCAGACTTTGTTAAATCAAAATTTCGCTAAAAACTGTCAAAGTTTTTTTTCAAGTTACAATGTTGAGACAAAAGTCTAACAGTTTTGTAAAAATTTGGAAATATTCAGATTTACCATAATATTTCCAGAATTTATTATTTTTTTTAACCTCAGCTTCAAAAATCTTAATTTAAACTTGTATTTAGAGCAGAAAGTCGAAATTTGAGAAACAAAAAACGAAGTTTCAAGAAAAATTTTGAAATTTCCAGAAAAAATCGAAATTTGCGAAAGAAAGTTAAAATTTCAAGAAAAAAGTCGAAATTTTGAGAAAAAAAAGTCGAAATCTAAGAAAAAAAATCGAAATTTTAAGGAAAATGGTCGATTTTTCAAGCTTAAAATCGAAATATGCAAAACAAAGTTGAAATTTCTAAAAATAGCATTTTTTTTAATCGATTTCCTTTCTGCGCCTTTGTAACATTTTCAAAAAGTTCAAATTTCGCGAAAAAGGTTGAAATGTCAAGAAAAAAGTCAAAATTTTAAGAAAAAAGGTCGAAATTTAAGAAAAAGTCGAAATTTCGAGAAATTTTGAGCTTAAAATCGAAGTTTGGAAAAAAAAGTCGAAATTTCTAAAGATAACATGTTTTTTAATCGATGTTCTTTCTACGCCTTTGTAACATTTCGAAAAAGTTGAAATTTTCAGAAAAAAAGTCGAATTTTGAGAAAAAAGTCGAAATTTCTAAAGATAACATTTTTTTAAATCGATATCCTTTCTGAGCCTTTGCCACATTTCCAAAAAGTTCAAATTTCGCGAAAAAAGTCGAAATGTCAAGAAAAAAGTCAAAATTTTGTGAAAAAAGGTCGAAATTTAAGAAAAATGTCGAAATTTCGAGAAAAAAGTCGAAATTTCGAGCTTAAAATCGAAGTTTAAAAAAAAAAGTCGAAATTTCTAAAAATAGCATTTTTTCAAATCGATTTCCGTTCTGCGCCTTTGTAACATTTCCAAAAAGTTCAAATTTCGCGAAAAAGGTTGAAATGTCAAGAAAAAAGTCAAAATTTTAAGAAAAAAGGTCGAAATTTAAAAAAAAGTCGAAATTTTGAGAAAAAAGTCGAAATTTCGAGAAAAAAGTCGAAATTTCGAGCTTAAAATCGAAGTTTGGAAAAAAAAGTCGAAATTTCTAAAGAAAACATGTTTTTATCTCGATGTCCTTTCTACGCCTTTGTAACATTTCGAAAAAGTTGAAATTTTCAGAAAAAAAGTCGAATTTTGAGAAAAAAGTCGAAATTTCTAAAGATAACATTTTTTTAAATCGATATCCTTTCTGAGCCTTTGCCACATTTCCAAAAAGTTCAAATTTCGCGAAAAAGGTCGAAATGTCAAGAAAAAAGTCAAAATTTTGTGAAAAAAGGTCGAAATTTAAGAAAAAAGTCGAAATTTCGAGAAAAAAGTCGAAATTTCGAGCTTAAAATCGAAGTTTGGAAAAAAAAGTCGAAATTTCTAAAAATAGCATTTTTTCAAATCGATTTCCTTTCTGCGCCTTTGTAACATTTCCAAAAAGTTCAAATTTCGCGAAAAAAGTTGAAATGTCAAGAAAAAGTCAAAATTTTGATAAAAAAGTCGAAATTTACGAAAAAGGCCGAAATTTCGAGAAAAAAGTCGAAATTTCGAGCTTAAAATCGAAGTTTGGAAAAAAAAAGTTCAAATTTGCAAAGATAACATATTTCTTAATCGATGTTCTTTCTACGCCTTTGTAACATTTTGAAAAAGTTGAAATTTTTAGAAAAAAGTCGAATTTTGAAAAAAAAGTCAAAATTTCTAAAGATAACATTTTTTAAATCGATTTCCTTTCTGCGCCTTTGCCACATTTCCAAAAACTTCAAATTTCGCGAAAAAGATCGAAATGTCAAGAAAAAAGTCAAAATTTTGAGAAAAAAGGTCGAAATTTAAGAAAAAAGTCGAAATTTTGAGAAAAAAGTCGAGATTTCAAACTTAAAATCGAAGTTTGGAAAAAAAAGTCGAAATTTCTAAAGATAACGTGTTTTTTAATCGATGTCCTTTCTACACCTTTGTAACATTTCGAAAAAGTTGAAATTTTCAGAAAAAAGTCGAATTTCGAGAAAAAAATCTAAATTTAAGAAAAATGTCGAAATTTTGAGAAAAAAAAGTCGAAATGTTGAGTTTGAAGTCGACATTTCGAGAAAAAAGTCGAAATTTAAGAAAAACTTCGAAATTTCGACAAAAAAGACGAAATTTAGAAATTTTTCGAGAAAAAGATCGAAATTTGAGAAACAAAAAACGAAGTTTCGAGAAAAATTTTGAAGTTTCCAGAAAAAATCGAAATTTGAGAAAAAAGTAAAAATTTTGAGAAAAAAGTCGAAGTTTTGAGAAAAAAAAGTCGACATTTAAGAAAAAAATCGAAGTTTTAAGAAAAAAGTCAAAATTTCGAGCTTAAAATCGAAATATGAGAAAAAATGTCGAAATTTCTAAAAATAGCATTTTATTAAATCGATTTCCTTTCTGCGTCTTTGTAACATTTCGAAAAAGTTTAAATTTTACGAAAAAGGTCGAAATGTCAAGAAAAAAAGTCAAAATTTTGAGAAAAAAGGTCGAAATTGAAGAAAAAAGTCGAAATTTCGAGAAAAAAGTCGAAATTTCTAAAGATAACATGTTTTTGAATCGATGTCCTTTCTACGTTTTTGTAACATTTCGAAAAAGTTGAAATTTTCAGAAAAATGTCGAATTTCGAGAAAAAAATCTAAATTTAAGAAAAATGTCGAAATTTTGAGAAAAAAAAGTCGAAATGTTGAGTTTCAAGTCGACATTTCGAGAAAAAAGTCGAAATTTGAGAAAAACTTCGAAATTTCGACAAAAAAGACGAAATTTAGAAATATTTCGAGAAAAAGGTCGAAATTTGAGAAACAAAAAACGAAGTTTCGAGAAAAATTTTGAAGTTTCCAGAAAAAATTAAAATTTGAGAAAAAAAGTAAAAATTTTGAGAAAAAAGTCGAAGTTTTGAGAAAAAAAAGTCGAAATTTAAGAAAAAAATCGAAATTTCAAGAAAAAGTCAAAATTTCGAGCTTAAAATCGAAATATGAGAAAAAATGTCTAAATTTCTAAAAATAGCATTTTTTTAAATCGATTTCCTTTCTGCGCCTTTGCCACATTTCCAAAAAGTTTAAATTTCACGAAAAAGGTCGAAATGTCAAGAAAAAAGTCAAAATTTTAAGAAAAAAGGTCGAAATTTAAGAAAAATATCGAAATTTCGAGAACAAGGTCGAAATTTCGAGCTTAAAATCGAAGTTTGGAAAAAAAAGTCGAAATTTCTAAGGATAGCATTTTTTTAAATCGATTTCCTTTCTGCGTCTTTGTACCATTTCGAAAAAATTTAAATTTCACGAAAAAGGTTGAAATGTCAAAAAAAAAGTTAAAATTTTGAGAAAAAAGGTCGAAATTTAAAAAAAAAGTCGAAATTTCGAGAAAAAAGTCGAAATTTCTAAAGATAACATGTTTTTGAATCGATGTCCTTTCTACGCCTTTGTAACATTTCGAAAAAGTTGAAATTTTCAGAAAAAAGTCGAATTTTTAGAAAAAACTCGAAATTTTAGAAAAATGTCGAAATTTTGAGAAAAAAAAAGTCGAAATGTTGAGTTTAAAGTCGACATTTCGAGAAAAAATACGAAATTTAGAAATATTTCGAGAAAAGAGTCGAAATTTGAGAAACAAAAAACGAAGTTTCGAGGAAAAAAGTCAAAATTTCAGAAAAAAATTAAAATTTCAAGAAAAAAGTCGAAATTTCGAGAAAAAAGTCGAAATTTCTAAAGATAACATGTTTTTGAATCGATGTCCTTTCTACGCCTTTGTAACATTTCGAAAAAGTTGAAATTTTCAGAAAAAAGTCGAATTTTTAGAAAAAACTCGAAATTTTAGAAAAATGTCGAAATTTTGAGAAAAAAAAAAAGTCGAAATGTTGAGTTTAAAGTCGACATTTCGAGAAAAAATACGAAATTTAGAAATATTTCGAGAAAAGAGTCGAAATTTGAGAAACAAAAAACGAAGTTTCGAGGAAAAAAGTCGAAATTTCAGAAAAAAATTAAAATTTCAAGAAAAAAGTCGAAATTTCGAGCTTAAAGTCGAAATATGAGAAAAAAAGTCGAAATTTCTAAATTAGCATTTTTTTGAATCGATTTCCTTTCTGTGTCTTTGTACCATTTCAAAAAAGTTTAAATTTTACGAAAAAGGTCGAAATGTCAAGAAAAAAGTTAAAATTTTGAGAAAAAAGGTCTAAATTTAAGAAAAAAGTCGAAATTTCTAAAGATAACATGTTTTTGAATCCATGTCCTTTCTACGCCTTTGTAACATTTCAAAAAAGTTGAAATTTTCAGAAAAAAGTCGAATTTTGAGAAAAAACTCGAAATTTTAGAAAAATGTCGAAATTTTGAGAAAAAAAAAGTCGAAATGTTGAGTTTAAGGTCGACATTTCGAGAAAAAAGTCGAAATTTGAGAAACAAAAACCGAAGTTTCGAGAAATATTTTGAAATTTCCAGAAAAAATCGAAATTTGAGAAAAAAGTCGAAGTTTTGAGAAAAAAAAGGCGAAATTTCAAGAAAAAAGGCGAAATTTTTAGAAAAAAGTCGAAATTTTAAAAAAAAAGTCGAAACTTCGAGCTTAAAATCGAAATTTGGGAAATTTGTGAATATTCCTTCTGTAAATGCAAAATTTAAACACTTCGATAATGAAATAGAAGAAGATCTTGTTAGACTTGTAACTTTGAGGCAAGATAAAGTAGCTTAAATTATTTTTGTCCAAAGAATCTTTTTTTTGGTGCCACAGACTGGTCCTTGGTTATCTTCAAAAATCGAAATATAAATCTTGTCCCCTGAAACCAAAAAAAACAGTATCTCTTGTTGTGTTTTTTAATCTTTCTTGCTTTCAGGGGCCTGTAACACAAACCTTACAAGTCCTACAATTGTAAGAAATTATTCTACACTTGTAGTTATTCGTTAACACAACGCAACTTGTTAATATCAATGCGGCGCCAGTAATTACGGAAAAAATATCACACATATAAGGAGATTTTGCAGCACAAAGCTAGCACTTCTTCTACTTTTATGTTACAGCATACATTTAAAAGTGTAGATTTATCTATTTTAGAGTTTTTCTTCTCCAAAACGGCTCTAACGCTTTGAAAAGACAATTTAGGCAGGTGCCATTCCATTTGGGATTACTAATTTTTGGAGACATCTCGATTCTTTAGATAGGGCCGTCGTCGTGTATCGTATTTATTGTTAAATATAGTTTATAAATTATTATGGCTAGATACGTATGAATCAGTATAAATTCCGTTTAATATTTAAGCAATGTGAATACGACAAATAAATAATTTTAAAGCAAAAAAGAATCTTGCCAAAATTGTTAACGGCTCTCCTTGTGATAAACAAAATCGCTATCTTGACAGACTAGGCACGAAATAAATAATATTTTATTTATTTTGAGGCCTAATGATATTAATGGGCATTTGCTTTTATAAAAATAAAGAACTCACAGCTTTCCAATGCTTTTGCAGGCCCTCTCAACGTGCTTCTGCTGCATTGTTTTCTTATAGATTAGCTCATACATTTGTATCATATTACCTATACGTACAAGTCCTACATAATTCGGTAACACAACGCAAATCGCTACAATTGTAGAAACTCCGCGATTCTTTACACATGTAGCCTACACATGAAACAAGTTACATCATCGGGAAAGTGAGCTTCGCTGACTGATTTATTTTTCTTCTTTAGAGAAAATAAATGTTTATTCAGAAAATCATGTCTAGATATTAAACAATTATTACTATTTTATTATTTCCAGAAAAACGATTTAGGTATCATTTTCGTGATCAAATTTAATCAAAATGTGAGTTATATTTTTTATTATCCTTAATTATTAGTAAGGTTTATACTTTTATAATAATACAATAAATGATTTCAGTTAGGTTTTCAAAATTTTTTTAAAATCTTTTCAATTCAGGATCGAAGGATCGCAGTATCGGATTTAGATTTTGCTTAGGAGTAATAATGTTATTTATATCAAGCAAAATTTATTGGTCGCAAACGAGACTGATGTTTACGCTAATGGTTTCGGGCTGCAAAATCAGACATAGGCGATTACGGCGCAAATTAGATATGTCCATAAATATGCGTGCACAGGATAAACTTTTTTAAACAGTGTAAGAAAAGTTTTTTTTTATATATTTCAATTTTTAATTTATAAGTATTTCTTCCTCATTGTTCCCTTTCGATTTATATACTGCTGACGAGCTCAAATGAGGGCGAAACATCGATGTCCAGTGCTACAAACTTTTTTATATTTTTTATATTTTTATAGTTTCATAATTTATAAAACAATTTTTTTTTTCCATATCTAAGTTTGGTCTTCTATATTTTATTTTTTTCCTATTCTATGTAAAATAAACTAACCAATTTTTGTCAGCTGACATGAGGTGACGTTTTAAATAAATTTAGCTATCACGTAGTCATATTTCAAATAATGTTTTAGAATATTGTCAACATTCACTAATAAAAATTTAAATATTTTCAAACTGGGTCGCAGAAATGTTAAATAAAATTAAAAAACATGTTTATGAAATGAGTTCCTGTTTTGAAAAAAAAGCAATAGCGTACCATTTATTTTGTTAAAAATGGCCATTCTAGTGCGGACGCCAGTGATGGAAGTAGAACATATATTTTCCTTGCGAAAACTATTTCTTTATGCCTAGTAAAAAAATTCAGAATATTCCGATAATTTGAGTTTAGGCAAGTTACATATGTATTGCCCAATGTTTGTAATCTCACGCTAACCTTTCCTTGCCTCTAATCTAACATACAAACATATTATTAAAAAGCTGTTTCAAAGATCAAAAAAACCGTTCCTGACGAAGCATCCTACGATAGAGGTCGAAACGTCAATCACTTTATATTGTTTTCCAATAAATCTTGTGCGGAAAAACAAATGTTTTAATCAGTTAATTGCAAAAAATATATAATATCCTTAAAAAATGCTGATTTCGAATGTTTATCAAAATGATATCCATTTATATCATCTTTCAGGCCCAAAAAACTGCTAGTTGTCAAGTTTTATTGAAATCAACAATGCCGTTTGGGAGATAAAATAATTATGCCTGAAGGATCAAGATGGCCCTGAAAAATAGTGATCCCAAATTTTTACCAAAAAGCCTAGTGCCTATATTATCTTTTTAAAGCAAAAATAACCCATATATTAAATTTCATTGAAATCTTTAAAGCCGTTTTGGAGAAAAGTACTATTTACCTAAGGTTGAAGACTTGTAGAACATTACCTACACTTGTAGAATATACTGCAAAATATGCATACAAGTGAAGGCGCTGTGTTACAGAATCCGTTTACATATGTGATATTTCTTTTGTAATTACTGACGCCGCACATGTAATTACAAGTTGAGTAGTGTTACAGAATGAATACAAGTATAGATAATTTCCTAGAGTTTTGTACGATTTATACAATTTGCATTACGTTCCGCAGCTCCTCCGATGATTTTGGGATATTTTGTACAAATATCATTAATTCAAGCAAAGTAAACATGACGAATAATTTCAAACTTCGAAACAAAAAACGAACTTATTGTTAGTGAAGGTGCCAGTGACTGTCCTTGTGATAAATAAAATCGTTGCATTTGACTCTCTAGAATAATAGACATTTGTTTTTATAGTTTTATAGTACAAAAATAAAGAACTGAGGGTTCCCAATATTTTTGCCAGCACATACGTGCATGGATGGTATTGTTTTCTTTATCACATATTTGTCTCCTATCATATTACGAGACAAGGTTCATGGAATTTCTACAAGCGTAGCAATTTGCGTTGTGTTAACCGAATTATGTAGGAATTGTAGGTACAGGCAAATTGCTTGTAACTTGTAGACTTGTTACAATTGTAAGTTTGTGTTACAGGCCCCAGGGGACAAGATTTGTATTTCAATTTTTGAAGATAACCAAGGACGAGTATGTGGCATCAAAAAAAAAAAGGATCTTTGGATAAAAATAATTTAAGCTACTTTACCTTGCCTCAAAGTGACAAGATATTTTTCTATTTCATTATTAAAATGTCTAAATTTTGCGTTTACTGAAGGAATATTCACAAATTTCCCAAATTTCGATTTTAAGCTCGAAATTTCGACTTTTTTCTTGAAATTTCGATTTTTTCCCAAATTTGGACTTTTTTTCTCGAAATTTCGAGTTTTCTAGCACATTTCGATTTTTTCTCTCAAAATCACGACTTTTTTCTTAAATTTCGACTTTTTTCTCGACAGATTTCGAAATTTGGACTTCTTACTTGAAATTTCGACGTTTTTAATACCAGAGAAAGTCATAATAAAGTAGGTGTAAATATTGCGAAACTTTTGGTAAACTTTTTACGACTTTTTAGCTCTTATTCGCCCCACACGTTCCATTTTGCCTTTGTAATGTAACATCGTGTAATGGGTTTAAATTCTTGGTCAAAAGTTACGATGCATGTTGCAATTCGATGCCGCTGAAACAAATTTATATGCAAAATAATTAGCCTTTGTCAACCTGCGTCAATATTTTACGCATTTAGTTAACATTTCCAATAAGCAGGTAAATTATGACATCTTCATCAAAGGAATTATTTAGCACGAACGAACGAAGGGTTCAAGATCTCTTGCACAAATTCGCTATGGCCGTGAACGTCGAATTCCTGCGTAAATTTACGATGCTCTCGTCCTTGTACCGAACGCAACTAATGCATCGCTTTGAATTTCGTATAGGAATGCATTGAAAATACGAATAATTGCGATTATTTCGACTATTCGTCCTTCGTCAATTATTTTACGAGCTCTTCAAACCTCACCTTCACCGAGACTAATCTTCACCGGACACTAATTCAATTCATCGGATGGTCGTTCGTGTAATTGCTTGAGTAGCTTTTTTATATACAAATAGTAGTCGTAATTTTTGACATTATCGCGGTGAATTGCCGTGTAATTGACATTTAAACTTGCGTTAGTGTTCTCACGCTAATTAGAAGACAAATACTATTTGCAGTCTTCGGTGACTTCCCTGTAACAGCTTTGGGATCGCTGTAGAGCGACCTCTGACTGTATAGTCATTGACGAGTTTTGTCAACAATTGAACATGACTTTTAATAACGTGGTAACTTTTTTTTTTGGTGGAACGGACTGGTCCTTGTTTATTTCAAAAATTAAGATACAAATATTGTCCGCTGAAACCATGAAAGATTAAAAAACACAACAGAGGTTGCTCTAACGCCCAGTATCTCTCTGAAGATGATGAAACGCGTTAGAGCAACCTTCAATTTAAATCTTTCTTGATTTTAGGGGACAAGATGTGATTTCAACGTGGTAACTATCTATCTTATGTCATATATTGTTAAAAAAAATATATTCTTACCACATAATTTTTTTTAACCATCAGTGATAGCTCCACCCGCCTTGGCCAACAGATTGTTGCCTACAAAATAAAATTAGCATTTAAATGGACCACAACGACATAAATAGTGACAATTTGTATAGTTCAAACTAGAAGTAAATAAGGTTAAATAAACATCGATGCTGAGAAGGTAAACATGCTTTAGGTTCGTTGTTAAAGCAGTGATATTGTCAAAAATGACACACGCTCGCGTAATCTGTTAGTATTAAGTTTTCACTTCTGTCGGCAATCTTCCTGACTGCCTACATTTTTTCTTTTTTTTATTAAAGATTTTTCCATCTTTGTCCAAGTTTACCACGCTAACGAATACGAAAAGAGTTTGAAAAATTAAAATTTCCAAGTACTGATGAATCAAATCTGAAACAATTTAATTTCTACATCTTCTCTTTGTCTTGTAATGGTAAAATGTCAAGGGTAAATCACGAACCTAATTATCTTATGCAATAAAAGAATCATCATTATTTCATGATCTAATTGTGCAATGTTATCTGCGTATATTTTAATTTTCTCTTAAAAAATAATTCCATTTATTTATTGAAATTAAGCACGATTTAATATTCGAAATTGTGAAATTTTCGGTGCAATATGCGGGCAAAAATGCTTCGTATGCACACGTTAGCACTGACCGACGTTATAAATTAGGTAATGTTTAATAATTGTGTGAATTATTAACAATAAATTAACATAATTTGGAGATACAAGCATAGATCATTTGAAGTATTTAAAAAAAAATGCACTCAGTAGCAGCCCATTGAAACGAGACAAGCGACACCAGTTAAATTATACTAAATTACAACGAGTAATTGAATTTTTTTCGTTTTTTAATAGAGGCACCCAGTTTTAATTTCATATTTAGAGTTTACATGCAATTTTCAATCTAAAGCTGTCCTCTCTCAGCAGCCACCAGTCACATGTTATATTTTTTACAAAATTTCAAGATTTGTATTTCAATTTTTGAAGATAACCAAGGACCAGTCCGTTCCACCAAAACTGTAAAATGCGGAACAAACTTTGAAGAATAATTTTAAAAAAATATTTATTTTCAATGGTAGAGCAATTACGAATTACGAGAAGATTGCTCGTAATTCGTAATTGCCCTACCATTGAAGATAAATATGTTTTTAAATAATTCTTCAAAGTTTGATCTGCATTTTACAGTTTTGGTGGAACGGACTGGCCCTTGGTTATCTTCAAAAATTGAAATACAAATCTTATCCCCTGAAACCAATAAAAAAAATTAAAAAACACAACAGAGGTTGCTCTAACGCTGTGAAGATGATAGCTTGGCTATCGAAACGCGTTAGAGCAGCCTCTGTTGTGTTTTTTAATCTTTTTTGGTTTCAGGGAACAAGATTTGTATTTCAATTTTCGTATTTCTCGTGCTTATAATTGTTTTGGTGGCCTACTACTACAACTCTTTAAAAACCCAAAAATCTAAGTATTCAAAAATTTCAAGAACTTCTAAAACTATCATTTTTTTATAAATGAATGTAACATCGAATGTTAGAATTACTTCCATTCGTATTACCTACGCCTGTCTCCATCTACTATTGATTGAAATTTTTTGGAACAAACGTGATACGAAGTTTCGCAGAAAGCGTTTGGGTGGAATTTTCGTCGTGATCATCTGCACCTGATTACGTAATGGTTCCATAATCCTTTAATTATTAATCGACCGCAACAATCGATCAGTGTTTATTCTTCCCAACGTGCCGTTCGTTATATAATCCGATTTGATGACCTATGTGCCAATTACTACACTTTCTAGTGGTTGAATGAAACTTCTTCAGGATTAGGTCCTATTGTGTACCAATGTGTTAGCACCAACCACGTTTTGTATAATTACAGATGCGGTATTTTGTAACAGTAATAACCCATTGGTTTTTGCACCGAGGAAGTTGCAAAATGTTGATTTCGTTCTTCATTTTTATTTAGTTGTTAATCAACTGCGTTAATGCTGAGGATGCATAATATATTAAGTTGACATTAAGATCATTCCTTAATTAGCTTTGACATTTCATCTGATTGATTTATTTAACAATATAAATCAATAGTATGTAAAACTTCGAGAATAATCTTAAAAATAGCAAATTTTTTTTGCAGATGCAGTACTTACATAATTATATTACCATAGCCAACGCTGTGCGGTGTAATCCAATAAAATTGTCCTAGTTTGACAAAGGAATAATTAGATCCTTCACTTCTTCGCAAGGAATTCAAAAACTTACACCGGAAATTCCTAAAATTTCATTATTGTATCAATTTAACTTGAATTGTCAAATTGGCTTGTCAAATATTGTTATAATTCAAAAAGAGAAGAAATGCAAAATTCGATTAGACAAATTACTTGTTAACTTTTTGTCAGATCCTTTGAATTCCATTCGGAAATAATGACTAGTCAGGGCCAGTGGTCGGAAAAAATAGACTAATTTTCGTGCTGAAATGCGTACAGGAATATCATGATATAAAAATCAGTTTCCAGTGGTCAAAATTTAACAATGAAGTCGTGATTTCCAAACGAAAACTAATTTTAAGAATAACTCGAAATTTTGAGAAAAAAGGCAGACTTTAAAACAGTCGTCAGAAGAAGACGAATTTTGAAAGAAGTATCGAAATTTTTTAAAAAACGAATTTGGGAAACTTCGAATTGGAAAATGGCAAAAAATCAGAATAAGGTTTCTTTTTCCTGTCACAAAATTTTGAGAAAAGAAAGACAGATTTTAAAACAGTCGTCTAAAAGAGTCGAATTTTGAAAGAAGTATCGAAAATTCTCAAAAAACGAATTTGGGAAAGTTCGAAATAGGAAAAATCAAAAAATCAGATTACGGTTTCTTTCGTCTTCCTTTTTTTCTCCAAATTTAAAAAAAAAGACAGACTTTAAAACAGTCGTCAGAAATAGTCAAATTTCGGAAAAAGTATCAAAATTTCTCAAAAAACGAATTTGGAAAAAGTTCAAAATAGGAACAAGCAAAAAATCAGAATAAGGTTTCTTGCATCTTTCTTTCTTTCTCGAAATTTTGGGAAACGAAAAACAGATTTCAAAACAGTCGTCAGAAAAGGTCGAATTTTGAAAAAAATATCGAGATTTCTCAAAAAACAAATTTAAAAAAAGGTTTGAAATAAGAAAAAGCGAAAAATCAGAGTAAGGTACCTTTCTACTTTCTTTCTTTTTCGAAATTTTGAGAAAAGAAAGACAGACTTTAAAACAGTTGTCAGAAAGGGTCGAATTTTGAAAGAAGTATCAAAAATTCGCAAAAAACAAATTTGGGAAAGTTCGAAATAGGAAAAAGCAAAAAATTAGAATAAGGTTTCTTTTTGCTTTCACGAAAATTTGAGAAAAGAAAAAGAGATTTTAAAACAGTCGCTAGAGAAAGTCGAATTTTGAAGAAAGTATCGAAATTTCTCAAAAAACAAATTTGGAAAAAGTTTGAAATAGGAAGAAGCAAAAAATCAGAATGAGGTTTTTTCTTCTTTCTTTCTTTATCGAAATTTTGAAAAAAGAAAGACAAACTTTAAAACAGTCGTCAGAAAGAGTCGAATTTTGAAAGAAGTATCAAAATTTCTCAAAAAACGAATTTGGGAAAGTTCGAAATAGAAAAAAGCAAAAAATCAGAATAAGGTTTCTTTATTTTTTCTTTTGTTATCGAAATTTTGAGAAAAGAAAGACAGACTTTAAAAAGGTCGTCAGAAAAAGTCAAATTTTGACAAAAGTATCGAAATTTCTCAGAAAGCAAATTTGGAAAAAGTTCGAAATAGGAAAAAGCAAAAAATCAGATTAAGGTTTCTTTTTTCTTTCACGAAAATTTGAGAAAAGAAAAAGAGATTTTAAAACAGTCGCTAGAAAAAGTCGAATTTTGAAGAAAGTATCGAAATTTCTCAAAAAACAAATTTGAAAAAAGCTTGAAATAGGAGGAAGAATGAGGTTTCTTCCTCTTTCTTTTTTTATCGAAATTTTGAAAAAAGAAAAACAGACCTTAAAACAGTCGTCAGAAAGGGTCGAATTTTGAAACAAGTATCGAAAATTCTCAAAAAACGAATTTGGCAATCTTCGAAATAGAAAAAAGGGAAAAATCAGAATAAGGTTTCTTTCTTCTTTCTTTTGTTATCGAAATTTTGAGAAAAGAAAGATAGACTTTAAAACGGTCGTCAGAAAAAGTCGAATTTTGACAAAAGTATCGAAATTTCTCAAAAAGCAAATTTGGAAAAAGTTCGAAATAGGAAAAAGCAAAAAATCAGATTAAGGTTTCTTTCTTCTTTCTTTCTTTAGCAAAATTTTGAGTAAAGTAAGACAGACTTTAAAACAGTCGTCAGAAAGAGTTGAATTTTGAATGAAGTATCGAAATTTCTCACAAAACAAATTTGGGAAAGTTCGAAATAGGAAAAAGCAAAAAATGAGATTAAAATTTCTTTCTAGTTTCTTCCCTTCTTGAAATTTTAAGAAAAGGAAGACTGATTTTAAAACAGTCGTCAGAAAAAGTCGAATTTTGGAAAAAGTATCGAGATTTCTTAGAAAACGAATTTGGGAAAAGTTGGAAATAGGAAAAAGCAAAAAATCAGAAAAAGATTTTTTGTTTTTTCTTTCTTTATCGAAATGTTGAGAAAAAAAATACTGATTTTAAAACGGTCGTCAAGAAAATTCGAGTTTTGAAAGAAGTATCGAAATGTCTCAAAAAACGAATTTGGGAAAGTTTGAAATAGGAAAATGCAAAATATCAGAATAAGATTTCTTTTTTTATCGAAATTGTAACAAAAGAAAGACAGATTCTAAAACTGTCGTCAGAAAAAGTCGAATTTTGGAAAAGGTATCGAAATTTTTTAGAAGACGAATTTGGAAAAAGTTTGAAATAGAAGAAAACAAAAAAATAGAATAAGGTTTCTTTCTACTTTCTTTCTTTCTCGAAATTTTAAGAAAATAAAGACAGATTTTAAAACTCTCATCAGAAAAAGTCGAATTTTGGAAAAAGTATCGAAATATCTCAAAAACCAAATTTGGGAAAGTTCGAAATAGGAAAAAGTAAAAAATCAGAATAAGGTTTCTTTTTTCTTTCACGAAATTTTAAGAAAAGAAAGACAAAATTAAAAACAGTTGTCAGAAAAAGTCGAACTTTGAAAAAAGTATCGATATTTCTCAAAAAACGAATTTAGACAAAGTTCGAAATGGGAAAAAGCAAAAAACAGAATAAGGTGTCGTTCTACTTTCTTTCTTTCTCGAAATTTTGAAAAAAGAAAGACTGACTTTAAGACAGTCGTCAGAAAGAGTCGAATTTTGACAGAAGTATCGAAATTTCTCAAAAAACGAATTTGAAATAGCTCCAAACAGAAAAAAGCAAAAAATCCGATTAAGGTTTCTTATTTCTTTCTTTCTTTCTCGAAATGTTGAGAAAAGAAAGACAGACTTTAAAATAGTCGTCAGAAAGAGTCGAATTTTGAAAAAAGTATCGAAATTTCTCAAAAAACGAATTTGGGAAAGTTCGAAATAGGAAAAAGCAAAAAATCAGAATAAAGTCTCTTTCTTCTTTCCTTCTTTCTCGAAATTTTGAGAAAATAAAGACAGTTTTTAAAACGGTCGTCAGAAAAAGTCGAATTTTGGAAACAGTATCGAAATTTGTCAAAAAACGAATTGGAAAAAGTTCGAAATCGGAAAAAGCAAAAAATCAGATTAACGCTATTCCGTCTTTCTTTCTTTCTTTCTCGAAGCTTTAAGAAAAGAAAGATAGATTTTAAAACAGTCGTCAGAAAAATCGAATTTTGGAAAAAGTGGCGAAATTTCTCAAAAAACAAATTTGGAAAAAGTTTGAATTAGCAAAAACCAAAAAATCAGATTAAAGTTTCTTCCTTCTTTTTTCTTTATCGAAATTTTGAGAAAAGAAGGACGAATTTTAAAACAGTCGTCGGAAAAAGTAGAATTTTGAAAAAAGTATCGAAATTTCTTATAAAACGTATTTGGAAAAGATTTGAGATAGGGAAAGCAAAAAATCAGAATAAAGTTTCTTTCTTCTTTCATTCCTTCTCGAAATTTTGGGAAAAGAAAGACAGACTTTAAAACAGTCGTCAGAAAAATTCGAATTTTGGAAAAAATATCGAAATTTCTCGAAAAACGAATTTGGAAAAAGTTCTAAATAGAAAAAAGTAAAAAATCAGAATAGGATTTCTTTCTTCTATCTTTATCTTTTTTTCTCGAAATTTTGAGAAAAGAAAGACAGATTTTATAAACAGTCATCGGAAAAAGTCGAATTTTGCAAAAAGTATCGAAATTTTCCAAAAAATCAATTTGGAATAGGTTCGAAATAGGAAAAAGCAAAATATCAGAATAAGGTTTCTTTCTACTTTCTTTCTTAAAATTTTTAGAAAATAAAGACAGATTTTAAAACAGCTGTCAGAAAAATTCGAATTTTGAGAAAAATATTGAAATTTCTCAAATAGGAAAATAGGAAATATATAGGAAATAGGAAAAACCAAAAAATCAGATTAAGGTTTCTTTCTTCTTTTTTTCTTTATCGAAATTTTGAGAAAAGAAAGACGAATTGTAAAACAGTCGTCGGAAAAAGTCGAATTTTGAAAAAAGTATCGAAATTTCTCATAAAACGAATTTGGAAAAGGTTTGAAATAGGAAAAGCAAAAAATCAGAATAAAGTTTCTTTCTTTCTTCTTTCTTTATCCAAATTTTGAGAAAAGAAAGACAGACTTTAAAACAGTCGTCAGAAAGAGTCGAATTTTGAAAGAAGTATCAAAATTTCTCAAAAAACGAATTTGGGAAAGTTCGAAATGGGAAAAAGCAAAATATTGGATTAAAATTTCTTTCTTTCTCGAAATTTCGACAAAATAAAGACAGGCTTTATAACAGTTATCAAAAAGAGTTGAATTTTGAAAGAAGTATCGACATCTTTCAAAAAACGAATTCGAAAAAAGTTTGAAGTGGGAAATACCAAAGGATTAGAATAAAGTTTCTTGCTTCTTTCTTTGTTTCTCGAAATTTTGAGAAAAGAAAGACAGATTTCAAAACAGTCGTCAGAAAAAGTCGAACTTTGGAAAAAGTAACGAAATTTATCAAAAAACAAATTTGGGAAAGTTCGAAATAGGAAAAAAACAAAAAACCAGAATAAGGTTTCTTTATTCTCTCACGAAATTTTGGTAAAAGAAAGACAGATTTTAAAACAGTCGTCAGAAAAGGTCGAATTTTGAAAAAAGTATCGAAATTTCTCAAAAAACGAATTGGGGAAAGTTCGAAATAGGAAAAAGCGAAAAATCAGAATAAAGTTTCTGTCTTCTTTCTTTCTCTATCGAAATGTTATGAAAAGAAAGACGAATTTTAAAACAGTTTTTAGAAGAAGTCGAATTTTGGAAAAAGTATCGAAATTTCTGAAAAAAAGGAATTTGGAAAAAGTTTGAAGTAGGAAAAAGCAAAAACTCAAAATAAGGTTTCTTTCTACTTTCTTTCTTTCTCGAGATTTTGAGAAAATAAAGTCAGATTTTAAAACGGTCTTCAGAAAAATCGAATTTTGGAAAAGTATCGAAAGTTCTCAAAAAACGAATTTGGGAAAGTTCGAAGTAGAAAAAATCAAAAAAATACAATAAGGTTTCTTTCGTATTCCTTTCTTTCTCAAAATTTTAAGAAAAGAAACACCGATTTTAAAACAGTTGTTAGAAAAAGTAGAATTTTGGAAAAAGTATCGAAATTTCTCATAAAACGAATTTGGAAAAGGTTTGAAGTAGGAAAAGCAAAAAATCAGAATAAAGTTTCTTTCTTTTTTCTTTCTTTATCCAAATTTTGAGAAAAGAAAGACAGACTTTAAAACAGTCGTCAGAAAGAGTCGAATTTTGAAAGAAGTATCAAAATTTCTCAAAAAACGAATTTGGGAAAGTTCGAAATGGGAAAAAGCAAAATATTGGATTAAGATTTCTTTATTTCTCGAAATTTCGACAAAATAAAGACAGGCTTTATAACAGTTATCAAAAAGAGTCGAATTTTGAAAGTATCGAAATTTTTCAAAAAACGAATTTGGGAAAGTTTGAAATGGGAAAAATCAAAAAATCAGGATACGGTTTCTTTCGTCTTTCCTTTTTTCTCCAAATTTTAAGAAAAAAAAACACAGGCTTTAAAACAGTCGTCAGAAAAAGTCGAATTTTGGAAAAAGTAACAAAATTTCTTAAAAACCGAATTTGGAAAAAGTTCAAAATAGGAAAAAGCAAAAAATCAGAGTAGGGTTTTTCCCTTCTTTCTTTCTTTATCGAAATTTTGAGAAAAGAAAGATAGACTTTAAAGCAGTGGTCAGAAAAAGCCGAATTTTGGAAAAAGTATCGACATTTTTCAAAAAACGAATTTGGAAAAAGTTTGAAATAGGAAAAAGCAAAAATCACAATAAGATTTTTTTCTTCTTTTTTTTTCTCGAAATTTTGAAAAAAGTATCGAAATTTCTCAAAAAACGAATTTGGAAAAAGTTTGAAGTGGGAAATATCAAAAGATCAGAATAAAGTTTCTTGCTTCCTTCTTTGTTTCTCGAAATTTTAAGAAAAGAAAGACAGATTTCAAAACAGTCGTCAGAAAAAGTCGAACTTTGGAAAAAGTAACAAAATTTATCAAAAAACGGATTTCTTTATCGAAATTTTGAGAAAATGAAGACGAATTTTAAAACAGGCGTCAGAAAGAGTCAAATTTTGAAAGAAGTATCGAAATTTTTCAAAAAGTGAATTTGGAAGAAGTTCGAAATGGGAAAAAGCAAAAAATCAGAATAGGGTTTCTTTCTTCATCGAAATTTTAAGAAAAGAAAGACAGACTTTAAAACAGTCATCAGAAAAAGTTGAATTTTGGAAAAAGTATCGAAATTTCTCAAAAAACGAATTTGGGAAAGTTCAAAATAGGAAAAATCAAAAAAACACAGTAAGGTTTCTTTCGTATTCCCTTTTTTCTCGAAATTTTGCGAAAAGAAAGACCCATTTTAAAACAGTCGTCAGAAAAAGTTAAATTTTGGAAAAAGTATCGAAATTTCTCCAAAAACGAATTTGGAAAAAGTTTAAAATAGGATAAAATTCGAAATAGGAAAAATCAAAAAATCAGAATAAGGTCTCTTTCGTCTTCCTTTCTTTCTCGAAATTTTGAGAAAAGAAAGACACACTTTAAAACACTCATCAGAAAAAATCGAATTTTGGAAAAAATTTCGAAATTTCTCAAAAAAAGAATTTGGGAGAGTTCAAAATAGAAAAAATTAAAAAAACGCAGTAAGGTTTCTTTCGTATTACTTTCTTTCTCGAAATCTTGAGAAAAGAAAGACAGATTTTAAAATCGTCGTCAGAAAGGATCAAATTTTGAAAGAAGTATCGAAAATTTTCAAAAAAACGAATTTGGGAAAGTTCAAAATGGGAAAATTCAAAAAAAATCAGGATACGGTTTCTTTCGTCTTCCTCTTTTTCTCCAAATTTTTAGAAAAGAAAGACAGACTTTAAAACAGTCGTCAGAAAAAGTCGAATTTTGGAAAAAGTATCAAAATTTCTCAAAAAACGACATTGGAAAAAATTCAAAATAGGAAAAAGCAAAAAATCGTCTTTTTTTCTATACCGAAATTTTGAGATAAGAAGGACAGACTTTAAAACAGTGGTTAGAAAAAGCCGAATTTTGGAAAAAGTATCGACATTTTTCAAAAAACAAATTTGGAAAAAGTTTGAAATAGGAAAAAGCAAAAAATCACTATAAGATTTTTTTCTTCTTTTTCTCTTTCTCCAAATTTTGAGAAAAGAAAGGCAGATTTTAAAACAGTCGTCAGAAAGAGTCGAATTTTAGAAAAAGTATCAACACTTCTGAGAAAACGAATTTGGAAAAGTTCGAAATAGGAAAAATCAAAATATCAGAATAAGGTTTCTTTTCTTCTTTCTTTCCTTATCGAAATTTTGGGAAAAGAAAGACAGACTTTAAAACAGTCGTCAGAAAAAATTGAATTTTGGAAAAAATATCGAAATTTCTCAAAATACGAATTTGGAAAAAGTTCTAAATAGGAAAAAGTTCGAAATAGGAAAAATCAAAAAATTGGAATAAGGTCTCTTTCGTCTTCCTTTCTTTCTCGAAATTTTGAGAAAAGAAAGACAGACTTTAAAATAGTGGTTAGAAAAAGCCGAATTTTGGAAAAAGTATCGACATTTTTCAAAAAACGAATTTGGAAAAAGTTTGAAATAGGAAAAAGCAAAAAATCACAATAGGATTTTTTTCTTCTTTTTCTCTTTCTCCAAATTTTGAGAAAAGAAAGACAGATTTTAAAACTGTCGTCAGAAAAAGTCGAATTTTGGACAAAGTATCGAAATTTCACAAAAAACGAATTTGGAAAAAGTTCGAAATAGGAAAAATCAAAAAATCAGAATAATGTCTCTTTCGTCTTCCCTTCTTTCTCGAAATTTTGAGAAAAGAAAGACAGACTTTAAAACAATCGTCAGAAAAAGTCGAATTTTGGAAAAAGTATCGAAATTTCTCAAAAAACGAATTTGGGAACGTCCGAAATAGGAAAAATTACAAAAACGCAGTAAGGTTTCTTTCGTATTCCTTTCTTTCTCGAAATTTCGAGAAAAGAAAGACAGATCTTAAAACAGTCGTCAGAAAAGTCGAATTTTGGAAAAGGTATCGAAATATCTCAAAAAACGAATTTGGAAAAAGTTTAAAATAGGAAAAAGTTCGAAATAGGAAAAAGCAGAAAATCAGAATAAGGTTTCTTACCTCTCATGGGGGAATTTTCCAATTCACAAACCAAAATCACAGTTTACATTGACAGCTCAAGTGTCAGTTTGTAATTTGATTACCAACCGAGAATTCTCGAAAATGAAAAGTGTCATAGAACCATATATGTAATACATATAAGCATAGAACTGACAACTATTTGGGACATGGGTGTCAAAATTTGGAACACAAAGCAACTAGGAAATTTCACGGGATTATCTTGGTAATGTTCACGTTGATTTAAGACAAAAAGGTATAACAATTTACAAAAATAGTGTACGATATTTCAATCGATTGACAACAAAAATTCTAACTTTAATTGTCGACGATAACACTTCTTACATTTTCGTGAATCACTGGTTGCATACCATCGAGCGTTAAAATTGACTAAATGAATGAACAATGTGTTTAATTATTTATATTTTTGGGTGAAGTACATTTTACACGTAACAGCATTAAAGATACAATTTATAGCGGGCGTGTCCCTATAATTAATTATGGGTAGGTATATAAAATTAAGTATTTACGTTAAGTAAATTTGTGTTAAATTCAAATCAGTGGGGTATTTGACTTTAGATCCCTAGACTGCATCTTTGCTGGGCCTCATATGTACCATGCGATACAAAGCGAAGGCAGCTTTATTATCAAAAATTTTCTTTCTGACTTTTTGGTGGCTTTGGTGGGCTAAGGTTGGCACCATACTGTTGAAACCCCATGATTGTGGTCCCACCCCCGAACAGCAAAGACACTCTGCGAAAAAATCGTATAATGAAACTCATTGACGTAAACCAGATCACCCAATCCTTCTTTAAGGGAAATAACCATCGGAAGCACTCGCATTAATGCAAAAAATACTTTTTTTTAAGTTGAATCCAGTCGCAAAGGGCAACCCCATTCAAAGCACTGCGAGTAGGATGCAGAAACAAGGATAGGTGGCGATGAACCGCCTTCTTAAACAAGGATACCTTGTAAGGTTGGCACCATACTGTTGAACCCCCAAGATTGTGGTCCCACCCCCGAACAGCAAAGACACTCTGCGAAAAAATCGTATAATGAAACTCATTGACGTAAACCAGATCACCCAATCCTTCTTTAGGGAGAATAACCGTTGGAAGCACTCACATGTAATGCATTTATGAAAAAAAGACTTTTTTTAAGTTTAATTTAGTCGCAAAGGGCAACCCCATTCAAAGCACTGCGAGTAGAATGGAGAAACAAGGATAGGTGGCGACGAACCGCCTTCTTAAAGGATAGGTTGTAATTTTTGGGGAAAATTCCTTTCGGTAACGCGTTCCACAGCTTGGAAGTTCTATAGAAAGAAGAGTCTTCGTAGATAGGAGTACTCTGGGTCACGAAGACTCTGTTTGAAGCTGAATCGCACAGGAATTTGCTATCGCCTGCAATCTTCCGTGCATTTTCTTTCACGATAGGCACACGCATCTTTTCATCGGCCCCATATGGGGTGACAATTCGAGAAAAAATTAAACTAATCGTTTCACGTTAAGCATCATTCTCTTTGAAGCAAAATTAAACCTGGGGTTGGTGAAATTAAAACGCTAATTTATACAAAAATTTTATTTGCATTTGGCTTCTGCATGTATAAAATATTTTATAAATACCCTAAATAACAATATATAATCAGTATCCTTTTCGTTGCAGTCGTCAACAAATTCAACAGATTATCAGTATCTAAAAATATATCACTAACAAAGGACTAATAAGCTTTATAGCAGAGCTGGTCCAGATGTAATTTTTTATGTTATGTTATTTAACATTTCTCGGCCCAATTTGTCAACAAACAATAAAAATTTAAATATTTCCAAACTGGGCCGAAGAAATGTTAAATAAAATTAAAAAACATAATGTTTCCCGTCAATAAGAGTTCACCATGAAGAGTAATTTTTTATGTTATTACTTCCCAATTCATAATTAACCTTAGTAGATACTTTCGTAGGCAAATACAAATTACAAAATCACTAACTGTTAAATTAACACAAATTTGGGAATAAAATGCTAATGATATAGCTATATGTAAATAAAGACTAAAGTTTAGTGTAATTAAGTCTCTTTTTGATCACTAAAAGATGACAAATCATTGAAAATTATTTTTATGTGGCTATTTGTATGAAATATTTTTAAATACATTTATTGTAATAAAGACAAGTTTAACAATATTTACAATTATAACCGAGTATCTTCATATTAAGAAGCAGTTAATCTTTTGCAGTTGAAGGTAAATGGAATAAATGCTCCTGGCAAAATTACTTCAGTAAGAAACCCCAAGGTTCGTTTACCTGTAACAAAAATAACAAAATAGATAATTCTCGACGACCTAAACGCATGTATTCCAAGGATGAACCACGTGATTTATTTATATTCACAATAATTTGCGTTTCGGAGATATATTTTGTAACCTTTAGGCAATAAATGAATAATGTTTCAGAGATTAACATGTCTAGACTCTTACATTTAGTTATAAGCCTTGATCTTTCATAGAGTACTCGGCAAATACTGTCAGATTAAGCAAAGCAGGAAAGTCTCCCTGAAGGAAAGTTGTAAATTCACAGCTGAGCAATCTATCTGTATGCACTTTTTTCTGGTATCTTGCTTGTCAATGCAAATAAAATTGAAATGTGTGTTGGTAACTTCAGGCTAGCTTGTGACCCACTGACGTTTTATTTCACTCTCCTTTTATATCACTGATGTGATTCGTTCGTTTTATGTCACTGATGTGATATAAAACGTATATAACTATTTTTACAATGTTTATCCTGTTAGTCCTGAATATCCTTGCTCGATTTCGATGGTATATCATGTTCTTGGTTAAATTTAAGCTACTTTTCCAGATGATTGCACGAACGAGGTGTCAGCTTACTGCTTGTTTTTGACTGATTGTTTTCAGTTCGTTTTCTAGCATATTTTTATTACAAATGGTCAAGAAAGACAATCAACTTGTAGATCAACTGAAAATAGTTATGAATGAATAGCAGGTAAAAGATTTCATTAAGGTTTCAGCTCTAAAGTCATTTTAGTTAGACAAAGAAAAGACGAAGTGTCAAAAAAAAAGTTAAAATTTCGAAACTTGAGTGAAATTTGAAAAAAATTCTGGAAATACTAATTTATATGCCAAAAAACTTAGAACAAAATTCATTTACAATTAAAATGTTAGGTAAACTCCAAACTTTAAAATGTGAAGTAGAAAATCCAAAGAAAACCAATCAATCATAAATCAGAAGTAAAAAAAAAGATATCAAGATTAAAATTAAGAGCAAAATTATCTCGGAGTGAAGTCAAAAAATTTTGAATTTAAAACCAACAATGGTTACCATTTTTTTTATGGGACGGATTGATCCTTGGTCTTCTTTATTTATCAAAATAGTTCTCACAACTTCTTACGTTTAATTTTCTTAATGACTTGCAGTACTTACATATTATTTTCAAGTTAATTCATGAATTTCTCCCACAACACTTTCTGTAGGATCGATGGAGTTTGTAATGGTTTAAATCTTAGAATTCACAATATTTTCAGTTGAAAACCTTTATCACTTGAAGTCAAAATTATACTTTTACGACAAGTTTCAGTATTATATTGTTTTTAACACTGTACTAGAAAAAAATCTTCCAAACGTTATCTTTGTCATAATCTTATTGTTGTTTTTGTGGAACGGACTAGTCCTTGGTTAACTTCAAAAATTGAAACACAAATCTTGTCCTCTGGAACCAAGAAAGATTAAAAAACACAACAAAGGTTGCTCTAATGCGTTTCGACAGCCAAGCTATCTCTGTGCCTGTTGAAACGCGTTAGAGCAACTTTTGTTGTGTTTTTTAATCTTTCTTGGTTTCAGGGGACAAGATTTGTATTTCAATTTGTAAATATTTTTTTTTTGTTTCTTTTGCAATACAAAGGAATTTAGTAAGATTTAATAAGGTGCAGATTAAAATCAAAAATGTAATGTATAAATAAATTGAACTCGAACCAAAGAAAAAGTCGGTTTTGTTGATAGTTTGGTCGTTATTTGTAACATACCCACCTTAATACCTGTATCCATTTCCACCTCCGCCGTTTCCACTGCCTGGTCTCCCAGAAGGATACCCGTTTCCTCCGCCGCTGGGTCTACCCCCAGCGAACCCATTACCTCCGCCGCTGGGTCTACCCCCAGCGAACCCATTACCTCCGCCTCCTCCTGCAGCTTCTTCTGCGGCGTTTTGCTCTAAAGCCTTCTGTATTTCTGGTGGGATTGGAGGAGGAGTTGGCAAATGAGCTCCCTTTGGTACAAATCCATTTTCATCTGCTGTGTATTCGATTTTAATCTCTTCTCCCTCCGGCGTTTTAAACGAAAAGGATCCTTTTGCTGATTGAATTCCCTCGTCTCCGCCGTCGGCGCCGCCACCACCTCCGCCTCCTCCACCTCCACCACCACCACCACCACCTCCACCTCCCTTCAATTCGCCTGATTCTTCTACTTTTATACCATTTCCAGTCTCATAACTAAAACGATTAAGGGCAGAATTAATTGAAGACCACATTTTGTAGATTTTTGATTCTATTTTTTGTCATTTATCGTAACTAAGTGCATTTTCATTGGCTGTTTATTCGATTTTAATCTCCTCTTGCTCCCAACTATGTATTTTTCTATATTCGCTAAAAAATTCTTCTGCAAGGACGAAATTTTAAAACTGAAACAGGCACGTAGCCAGGGGGGGTCCAAAAGGTCCAAAATTCCGAGTTTAAATTGAAAATAAATTTTCTTCAATTTTACGTCTCTGTAAGCACATAGTCGATTTCATTAATTTATTTTTTTAAATTCCAAGGACGTATAAATAATTTTTTGCCGAATTCTGGTGTTTTTTTTCTCAAAAATGTTTTACTTTTAATTCATACATTTTCTATATGTTTTTTTTCAATTTATTTAACATTTCTTTGGCCCAGTTTGGAAATATTTAAATTTTTATGGTTTGTTGACAATTTTCTAAACAGTTTTTGAAATGCGACTACGTGATATTTAAATTTATTGAAAACGTTTAGAAAATTGTCAACAAACCATAAAAATTTAAGTATTTCCAAACTGGGCCGAAGAAATGTTAAATAAATTGAAAAAAACAATATTTCCGGTCAATAAGGGTCTACCATGAAGAATTTTGTATACAGGGTGTTACAAAAGTCCGGGCCGCTACTTCAGGAGCATATTCTACACATTAAAATATGAAAAATGTTAAAATACATTTTTTTCTTTAAATTGCCTCCTAACGGAGATATGACCATTTAAAGATGGCGCCCCTAAAGTGGTTTTTTTACTACAAAAAGTTAACGGTTAGTAGCAAAGTCATGAAATTGGGCAAGCAGTTAAAGAATTGGATTAGGCATATTTTCATGTAACATATTTTTTAAATAAGCAGTAGCGTGGTGTGTAGGGGGTTGCCCGCGATTATTTTTTGCCGTAACTTTTTTGTATTGCAATGTTTCGACACAAAAGCGCCATAATCGTAAAAAGCAACATTTTTTATACAAAAAAAGGTACTCTTTCTCAAAGTCGCTAAAAGTAACCGTTTACGAGAAAAAAGCGTTTAAACAAAATTGTTGCATTTATTAGAATTCGTTTTGCAAATTTCTAATTTATCCACTACTAACTGCATTGATATAAAAATAGTACAAAATTAGGAAAAAAAATCAAAGCAAGTATTCGAAATTACTGCCCCCTGCAGCAATACATTGCTCGGCTCGTCTTCTAAGGGAACTCCTTACTCTTTCGCAAATGCCTGGTGTATTGTGAATCTGGTTGAACCCATTTTCAATTCGTTCACGAAGATCATTGATATTGTCAACTGGTGTGGAGTAGACGATCTGCTTTAGATGTCCCCATAAGTAGAAATCGAGTGGGTTGAGGTCAGGAGACCTAGCTGGCCATGGTATCGGACCTCCTCGACCTATCCATCGTTGATGATAGTTGTTATTCAAAAATTCCCTAGCAACTGCACTAAAATGGGCAGGTGCCCCATCGTGCATTATCCACATTCGCTGTCTTGTTATGAGTGGAACATTTTCAAGTAACACGGGTAACTCTGTTTGCAAAAAATGTCTATATGATGCTCCTGTTAACCTATGAGGTAAAAAAAACGGTCCAATTATAGAGTCCCCTATTATTCCTCCCCAAATGTTAAGTGAAAAATGTTGCTGATGTCTCGACTGAATAACTGCATTGGGATTTTCAACTTGCCACTGATGCATGTTGTGAAAGTTAAGTAAGTATCCCGTTTCTGGTAAAACCCGCTTCGTCCGTAAATAATATGAGCGATGGAAAGTTCTCATTTTCAACGATCTTATGCAATAGCCAGTTGCAAAATTCTATTCTTGGAGGATAATCAGCAGCAAGTAACCCTTACACTCTTTGAAAATGATAGGGGTAAAATTGGTAAAATTTCAAAAGTCGCCAGATAGTTACGTGATTTACTCCTTCGGCTAAAGCAAGTTGTCAAGTGCTGACACATGGATCTTCTTCAACTCGCTGAAGCACACGCTCCTCTAAATTAGCAACTTCTGCGTTTGGCCTTCCAACACGTTCGCCTTTGAAAACAAAATTTCCTGTTTCACATAAACGAGCATGAATTTTCTGGAACAATTTTTCTCCTGGTAGGTGTCTACTAGGAAAACGTTCAGCATAAAGCCGTCTTGCTTCAGCACGATTACAATTTGCAAGCCCGTACATTAAATGCATATCGGCCATTTCTTGATTTGAATAGTCCATTTTATCAAAATAATGAAAATTTAAAAAACTACTACACTTACTATTGACAACAAAAACTGCTAAAGTTTACAGCTTACGACCAAATTTTATCAGTGACACAACGTCAATCTCTGACAGATATTGTCAAGTACAATTGTTTTCTTTACGATCAGTTTGCATGACCAACTTATTTTTTCTTATACAAATTAGTTAGAATTTCGAAGACGGGATAGGATTATTTAAACGCCTTTTTCTCGGAAACGGTTACTTTTAGCCACTTTGAGAAAGAGTGTACCTTTTTTGTATAAAAAATGTTGCTTTTTACGATTATGGCGCTTTTGTGTCGAAATATTGCAATACAAAAAAGTTACGACAAAAAATAATCGCAGGCAACCCCCTACACACCACGCTACTGCTTATTTAAAAAATATGTTACATAAGAATATGTCTAATCCAATTCTTTAACTTCTTGCCCAATTTCATGACTTTGCTACTAACCGTTAAGTTTTTGTAGTAAAAAAAACCACTTTAGGGACGCCATCTTTAAATGGTCATATCTCCGTTAGGAGGCAATTTAAAGAAAAAAATGTATTTCAACATTTTTCATATTTTAATGTGTAGAATATGCTCCTGAAGTAGCGGCCCGGACTTTTGTAACACCCTGTATATTGCAACGTTTTTCTAAATTTTAATTATTTTTAGAAATTTTCGAAATATCAACTTCTTTTGTAAAATCCTTTTAACTTTCTTTTTATTTTTGATTCAAATTCAACATTTTAACTTTTTCAGAGATTTCTCTCTTTCGATAAACATATTTATACGCATTTTGACATTATTTTCAAAATATTCATTTTAGTTTAAAAATATAAACTTTTTTTTAATTCAAGTTTGGACTTTTAATTTTCCTTTCATTTAAACGAAATTTTCATTTGAAATTCCAACTTTTGATGTTTTTAGGACTTAATTTTAACATTTTGAAATAATTTAAAAATATCAACATTTTTATTTTTCCATTTTGACTTTAAAATTGAAATTTCTAAAAAAATGATTTTATAAATTTCGTTTTTCCTAAAATTTTCAGTTTAGCTAGAAATATTTTATATGTTTGCGTTTTTTTTTTGTGTAAAATTTTAAATTTTTCTAAAGACCTTTATTTTACAATTTCAATTTTTTTATTTCTTTTTTAAATTTTTCGCTTTGCATTGAAAATTGTGTGCTTTAATTTTTTTAAATTTGAATTCTAGTCACGAAAGTCTTACTTTTAAAAAAAAAATTCTAGTTTAAACCCAAAATTTTTGCTTCATCAGACAATTTTCGGTTTTTTCTCAATATTTAAATTTTTTCCAAATATTTCGGTAAACTCAACATTTTTAGTTAAAAAAAAATTGACTTTTCGAAGCTCCTGGATTTTCTTTGATAAAGCTCTTTTCTTTTTCATCCTTTTAATTGTTAGTCCAAATTTCTGCTTTTCCTAAAGATTTTTAGATTCACCCTTTTCCTTTCTAAAATAAATTTAAAGTTTCAACAAAAATCGAAATTACAAATTAAAATGGAAGCTTCTATTGAAATTTTTTTATCTTTAATATCTAATATTCTCAATTTCGTCTTTGATTTGAAATTTGAAGGTGTTCTGAAAAGTTCAAAAATCACGTATTTTGAAAAAATACTGGATAATTCTAATTTTTTTTTTTAATTTCGAGATAGACTAGATTTGAGAGATTTAAATATCAAAACTGAAGTCGAACTTGAGAGTTTCAAATTATAGTTCACATTTCGAAGTTAATATTGGAAATTTTACGCAAAAGTAAAAAATAAGCACCAAGTAAAAGACCAAGACGTTTATTGATTTAACAACTCAACTTTTTCTTTAAATTTTGCAATATTGCTTATTTCGAAGAAGTTTATGTCTCTAACCTTAAAAACAGGGGGGAGTTGGACCCTCCCCGAACGAAAATCCTGGCTACGTGCCTGGACTAAAATGAAAATAACGAGAAGAGCTTAGAATTTCAAGAAAAAATTACAAGAAGAACTTGGAATTTCAAGAAAAAATCACAAGAAAAACTTAGAATTTCAAGAAAACATCACTAGAGGAATTTAGAATATTAAGAATAAAATCAAGTACAATTCAATTTAACAGTGAATGAAAATGCTTCTGCAAAAACGAAATCTTAAAACTGAAATAAAAATCGCGATAAAAGCCTAAAATGTCAAGAAAAATTCGACTACAATTTAATTTGATAGTGACTGATTGCCTGTATTTGACGCTGCCATCTCCATTATTCACGAATTTCAAAAAAAAAATTACGAGAAGAATTTAGAATACTAAGAAAAATTCAGGTACAATTTAATTTAATAGTAAATGAAAATTCTTCTGCAAAGACAAAATTTTAAGACTGAAATAAAATTCGCCATAAAAAATTAAAATTTCAAGAAAAATTCGACTTCAATTCATTTTGATAGTGACTGATTACCTGTATTTGTAGCTGCCATCTCCATTATTCACGAATTTCAAAAAAAAAATTACGAGAAGAATTTAGAATAATAGGAAAAAATCAAGTACAATTTAATTTAATAGTAAATGAAAATTCTTCTGCAAAGACAAAATTTTAAGACTGAAATATAAATCGCCATAGAAACTTAAAATTTCAAGAAAAATTCGACTACAATTCAATTTGATAGTGACTGATTACCTGTATTTGTAGCTGCCATCTCCATTATTAACGAATTTCAAAAAAAAATTACGAGAAGAATTTAGAATAATAGGAAAAAATCAAATACAATTTAATTTAATAGTAAATGAAAATTCTTCTGCAAAGACAAAATTTTAAGACTGAAATAAAAATCGCCATAAAAAATTAAAATTTCAAGAAAAATTCGACTTCAATTCAATTTGATAGTGACTGATTACCTGTATTTGTAGCTGCCATCTCCATTATTAACGAATTTCAAAAAAAAATTACGAGAAGAATTTAGAATAATAGGAAAAAATCAAATACAATTTAATTTAATAGTAAATGAAAATTCTTCTGCAAAGACAAAATTTTAAGACTGAAATAAAAATCGCCATAAAAACTTAAAATTACAAGAAAAATTCGACTACAATTCAATTTGATAGTGACTGATTACCTGTATTTGTAGCTGCCATCTCCATTATTCACGTTCTCGTATGATAAGATAGGTACTTCGTCTCCTCCGCCACCTCCACCTCCTCCACCGCCGCCGCCACCACCACCTGGGGTACCATAAACTGGCCTTGGTCCACCACCTGAAAATATGGATAAAATTTCTCACTAAAACGAAACGAAAGAAACCTAAGAAGGTTGGTTAACGATTTTCCTAAAATAACAACTTATTTTATTAACGTTGCTTCATGCCATGCTTAATTTGGACAATAATTCGACAGGTTTTGCATCTTTCCCCCTTATTTTAACCTCAACAAACCATTTAATTGGATTTCTTGGTGAAAAAATTAAGACTAAATTCGAAATATTGGGAACAATTTTCTACAGTTCGAATTTTTTTTGTAATTTTCACTATTCTTAAACATTTAGGCTTTTTCTGGAGATATTAAATTAAAATTGGATTTTTTTTAAATTTTGTTTGAACAACTTTCTTTTAACGTTGCCAATCCTATTATAAAACCTCGTAAAACCTCTAAAAACATAAAACTTCGTAAAACCTCTAAAAACGTAATAAAATATCAAATAACAATAATTTTTCTGAGGTTTTATACTTTTAGTTAAATAATTTTGTACCCATGTTGATATTTGAAGAAAAACTTAAGATTTATTTAAGAAATTAAAATTACAATGATAACTTAAAAATTTTGAGCATATTTCGACTCGAAATCTAGCAAAATTTCAATTCTTAACTTGAATATTGGATTTTGGCCTATTTAAATAAAAAATTTTACGTAAAGCTTTAAGATTTCCAAGAAAAAGCCTAAAATTTTAAATTTGGAGCCAAATATTTCAAAAAAAATTATATAACATTTCGGGGTTAAACTTGGAATGTTGAAAAACATTGTGTTTTAAATAAAATATACTTTTTTTAAAATGTCGACGTTTGTTTTCTAAAATTTGACTTTGGTTTCATGAATTTAAGAAAAATCTAATTTCAACTTTGGATTTTTAGAAAAAAGGTCACATTTGTGAAGAAACTCAAAATATGATTAAGTTATAACTCAGAAATTTTTAGAAAATGTTGATGCTTGGAGAAAAACTTGAGATTTATTTAAAAAATTAAAATTCCGATAATAACCTTAAAATTTTGATCATATTACGACCCGAAATCTAACAAAATTTCAATTCTTTACTTGATTATTGGATTTTGGACCCACTTAAATGCAAAATTTTACGTAAAGCTTTGAGATTTCCAAAAAAAGCCCAAAATTTTTAATTTGGAGCCAAATATTTCAAAAAAAATATATAACATTTCGAGGTTAAACTTGGAATGTTGAAAAACATTGTGTTTTAAATAAAATATACTTTTTTTTAAAATGACGACGTTTGTTTTCTAAAATTTGACTTTGGTTTCATGAATTTAAGAAAAATCTAATTTCAACTTTGGATTTTTAGAAAAAAGGTCACATTTGTGAAGAAACTCAAAATATGTTTAAGTTATAACTCAGAAATTTTTAGAAAATGTTGATGCTTGGACAAAAACTTGAGATTTATTTAAAAAATTAAAATTCCGATAATAACCTTAAAATTTTGATCATATTACGACTCGAAATCTAACAAAATTTCAATTCTTTCTTTGATTATTGGATTTTGGACCCACTTAAATGCAAAATTTTACGTAAAGCTTTGAGATTTCCAAAAAAAGCCCAAAATTTTTAATTTGGGGCAAAATATTTTAGAAAAAAATCTAACATCTCGGTGTTAAACTTGGAATGCTGAAAAACATTGTGTTTTAAATAAAATATACTTTTTTTAAAATGTCGACGTTTGTTTTCTAAAATTTGACTTTGGTTTCATGAATTTAAGAAAAATCTAATTTCAACTTTGGATTTTTAGAAAAAAGGTCACATTTGTGAAGAAACTCAAAATATGTTTAAGTTATAACTCAGAAATTTTTAGAAAATGTTGATGCTTGGACAAAAACTTGAGATTTATTTAAAAAATTAAAATTCCGATAATAACCTTAAAATTTTGATCATATTACAACTCGAAATCTAACAAAATTTCAATTCCTTCTTTGATTATTGGATTTTGGACCCCCTTAAATGCAAAATTTTACGTAAAGCTTTGAGATTTCCAAAAAAAGCCCAAAATTTTTAATTTGGGGCAAAATATTTTAGAAAAAAATCTAACATCTCGGTGTTAAACTTGGAATGTTGAAAAACATTGTGTTTTAAATAAAATATACTTTTTCCAAAATGTCGACCTTTGTTTTCTAAAATTTGACTTTGGTTTTATGAATTTAAAAAAAATCCAATTTCAACTTTGAATTTTTAGAAAAAAGGTCACATTTGTGAAGAAACTCAAAATAAATTTAAGTTATGACTCAGAAATTTTTGAAAAATGTTGATATTTGGAGAAAAACTTGAAATTTATTTAAAAAATTAAAATTCCGATGATAACGTTAAAATTTTGATCATATTTCGACTCGAAATCTAACAAAATTTCAATTCCTAACTTGAATATTGGATTTTGGACCTATTTAAATGCGAAATTTTACCTAAAGTTTTAAGATTTACAAGAAAAAGACTAAAGATTTTAAATTTGGAGCCAAAGATTTAAAAAAAAATCCAATGTTTTGGAGTTAAACTGGGAATATTGAAAAACCTTGTAAATTAAATAAAATATACTTTTTTCAAATTTTCGACTTTTGTTCTCTAAAATTCGACTTTGGTTTCATGAATTTAACAAAAAATCCTAAGTTTAATTTAACGTTTTTAGAAAAAAGGTCACATTTGTGAAGAAACTTAAATTATATCAAAACAAAATTCAGTTTTTAACATAAAATGAAAAATGATAATATTTTGAAAATATCTCGAGATTAACAGACAATTAAAAATTTCAATGATAACCTTTAAATGTTGATAACATTTCGAGTTCAAGACTAATAAGATTAAAATGCTGTTGAGAAAAAATATTCTACAATTTTATTTTATTTTTTTAAGTTTTCCCTTTTTCTCGAGATCCCAAATTAAAACTGGAATGATTTTTTTGATTTTTCTTTTGTACAACTCTCTCCTAACCGTTTCCTTCTACCTCGGTTGCATTACGAGTTCAAATGAGAGCGAAACGTCGATGTTGCAGCTACATTTTTAGAATCAGGATAACACCAGTCTATCTTCCTTTAATGTTACATTTTTATACTTTTAGTCAAATAATTTTGTACCCATTTCTACGTAAACCAAATACTACCTTAATAATGAATTATCAAAATCTCCTTATTCTAATACTTCTGTTTCCTATAGTTAAAATCGTAAATAATTCTTTTTGCAAACAGTTTAACAAATTGGTAGATATTACTGATTAATTGTTTGTTAAATTAGCACGAAGATCGAATATGTATAAAAATTGTTACCCCTGAAACCAAGAAAGATTATAAATACAGCAACAACGCGTTTCGATAGCCAAGCTATCATTTTTAGAGAGATCCTATTTTAATCTTTCTTGGTTTTAAGGGACAAGATTTGTGTATCAATTTTTGAAGATAATTAAGGACCAGAATGTTCTACCAAAAAAAAATCGAATATGTAAGTAACCACAAATGGTTACAACAATGTGCAGGAAAATTGAAATACAAATCTTGTTCCCTGAAACCAAGAAAGATTAAAAAACACAACAACGCGTTTCGATAGCCAAACTATCATTTTTAGAGAGATCCTTTTTCAATCTTTCTTGGTTTTAAGGGACAGGATTCGTGTATCAATTTTTGAAGATAACCGAGGACCAGAACGTTCTACCAAAGAAAATCGAATATGTAAGTAACCACAAATGGTTACAACAATGTGCAAGAAATTCTAATATAGCTCCAGTATTTTACTACAAGAACATTTACAATTTTGCCATAACAAAAATTCAAAATCTTACACCGGAAATTCCTAAAAAAATCATTATTATATCAATTTTAATTTGGGTGAAACGGACTGGTCGTTGGTTATCCTTAAAAACTGAAATACAAATCTTGTCCCCTGAAACCAACAAAGATTAAAAAACACAACAGAGGTTGCTCTAATGCATTTCGATAGCCAAGTTATCATTTTTAAGAGAGATCCTTTTTTAATCTTTCTTGGTTTCAAGGGACAAGATTTGTGTATCAATTTTTGAAGATATCCAAGGACCAGAATATTCTACCAAAAGAAATAGAATATGTAAGTGACCACAAATGGTTACAACAATGTGCAAAAAAATTGAAATTCAAATGTTGTTTCCTGAAACCAAGAAAGATTAAAAAACACAACAACGCGTTTCGATAGCCAAACTATCATTTTTGGAGAGATCCTTTTTTAATCCTTCTTGGTTTTAAGGTACAGGATTTGTGTATCAATTTTTGAAGATAACCAAGGACCAGAACGTTCTACCAAAGAAAATCGAATATGTAAGTAACCACAAATGGTTACAACAATGTGCAAAAAAATTGAAATACAAATCTTGTCTCCTGAAACCAAAAAAGATTAAAAAAGACAATAACGCGTTTCGATACCCAGACTATCATTTATAAAGAAATCCTTTTTTAATATTTCTTGGTTTTAAGAGACAGGATTCGTGTATCAATTTTTGAAGATAACCGAGGACCAGAACGTTCTACCAAAGAAAATCG